>CM067374.1:117803283-118168283 GCA_034401795.1 Chaetoderma sp. LZ-2023a | reverse complement strand
TCAAACGAAGTTAACTATGCATTTTTGAATGAAATTCACTAGTTTACCAGGTGGATCCACAACAGCAAACCTATGTCAAAGTTTCGAAGCAGCGAGCAGATTATCGCAACGATAATACGGCCTCTGGGTGACAGTGCTTTTGATAGCGATAACCAATTGGCAAGTTTATTGTCAACCTCCATTTCTAAATTTCCCAGTTCTTATTTGAATAAGTCAGAGAATTGCCGATGTACACACCAAGACCTTTTAGACCATCACTATTCCATTTAATCCCTAAAGGTTGAACGGCTCGACCCTTCCATACACCCACCCATAGACCTTCCGTCTCTCCCAAATTAATTTTAGCATTGGACGATGCTTCATATTTATCTATCCAATACTGCAGAGTACGCATATCTTCATTTGAGTTAGTAAAGGCTGTTACATCATCAGCATAGGATGAGCATGTAACATTTTCATCCGTGGTATTAGGCAACGCTACTCCCTCCAGCCCCCTGTTGGACCGTAGCTTGTGCAACAGTGGCTCTATGGAAATAGCACACATGGCACTAGATAAAGAACAGCCTTGTCTAATACCACGTTTGGCAGAAAATTGGGTAGACAATGCATTGTTGATTTTAATAAACTTGAGTTTCATTATAAGGTATTTGAATGCATTAAAAAAAATATTCGCCAAAGCGAAAAGCATTCAAAGTATCTAGTAAATAAACATGCTTCACACGGTCAACCGCCTTTTCTTAGTCAAGTGATACTACGCCTAGGGGTAATGATAGGGAATTTGAATAGTCAACAATATTTGTGATTAACCTGATATTATTAGTGATCTTCCGCCCTGTAATACAATAGGATTGATCCTCGTGAATTATTTCTGGTAGAATTTTACGTATACGGTTGTAAAGGACTTTCAAAAATAGTTTTAAATCCTCGCACAAAAGGGAAACTGGAGTCCAATTTTTTAGAAGACTGAGATCCCCCTTTTGGGCAATAACGTAATTACTGCTTGTCTACACGACGTAGGCAGTCTCATATCTATGATTAAAGACTAAAAGGAGATCTTTGCCAATGATTTCCCAAATTATTTTATAGAACTCAGATGGCAAGCCATCAATGCCAGCCGATTTATTGCTGTTCAATTTATTTACTGCAACAGAGGCTTCTGAGTACTCAATGGCCTTTTCTAGATAGCTTTTCGAGATTTCACTCACTTGCGGAAGATCAGCTAATAACATATTCTCGGACCTTTTACATAAGGCAGCATTGTTATACAGGTCACTATAGACATCAGAAGCATAAATTAATATATCTGAGTCTGGATCTACAGCTTTACCATCTACCAGCGTTAAGTGAGAAATTGTCTTGTTTGTCCCATTCCCACGTTTGTATTCAAGATCAAAAACGTATAATATCGGGCTATCAAACTCATTAATATGCTGAAAGCGGGACCTCACCCAGGCGCCTCTGGCTTGCTGTTTGAGAAGAGTCGCTAACAGTGTTTGCTTTTGTTTCAATTGAATTGATATATCGTCAGTCTTTGGTAGTCCTGCAGATAGGTGGTCTATGTCAGATTGCAAGCGTACTCTTTCCTCTTTTAATATGCCAGCCCGATCGCCTAAGAAATGCTGGGAAATGGTACACATGTGTTTTACCCATGTCTTGTAAACAGTCAAATGCGCTTAACTTTTCCCGCCGCTTTCCCAAAAAATCAGTTATTAATTTACAATAGCTTTTCTCCTTCAACAAAGCTGTGTTCAGACACCAATATGCACTATTTCGCTTCAATATTTTAAATTGTATTGAAGACCTGGTACTGTTATGCAGGATCTTACAAACTGTTTAAAATGTGTAGAAATGTAAAGCCTATCTTGTCCGGAGAAAATCATATGGGAGCTTATTGGAGCATTGAGCTCAGATTTCTGCTAGCGGTGGAATGGGGTTCGACTGCGGACGCTCTATCAATTTCATGGTCAGTTGTACAGTTACAAACTGCCACCAAGAATTATCGGATAAGCATTCGCTAGCGTAGAAAAATGTGTTTTATACTATCTATGCATTGTAAATTATCATGGCATTCTGTAGGATTGTATACATTTATCAAAAATCCGATTCCTCACGAATCTTGACAGTGGCATGTAAAATCCTACCGGGTACAATAGTAATTGTTTCAACAATATGTACATCAAGCTTATGTTTAATAAGTATAGACACACCGGCAGTACTGGTGTTAAAATGTGAATATATCGCCGATGCATTAACAAGTTAAAGATTGGCTGATATATATCTATAACTTTTTTTACTGTACTTTAGACTTTCAATAAAAGGTTTTATATTTTCAAGTGACGGGGTTGCGTCCCTTGAATCTGTCATCATACTCCAAAACAAGGTACAAACAATGAATTAAAACACACGGTCAAACGAGTCCCTTGAGATTTAATTCAGCATCTTGTACACTGCATAGAAGTTCATTTATAGCCCAGAAATTCAGAAAGGTTTCTATAGATCCTATGTTTTGCTGATGCTGAAATTCAATATGGATTCGTGATCGTACCCTTGATATAAACGCTTTAAGTGGGTCTGTTTGTTCTTGGCCATCAAGAAGACGCTGCCGTGTTATATATGTGGCCATTTTTGCATTTGCCATTACCCAATTTGAGAGGCGATGCTTTACTTTTCGTTCATCCCAAGAAGGACAATTTGGACAAGTGAAACATTTTATGTAGTTTTCAGCTTTAAATTCACTAATATCTAGCAATTTAAGGACAGTTCTACGAACGGGCAACAACAATGGTTGAAGACGAGGACAAGTTAAAAACATGTGTACGGTCCTCCCGCTCTGCACAGGACGGACAATCATCGTTAGGACGGTATCCTGCACGGTAAAGAAACACACCAGTATTTAGTGCCCCGTGCAAAATCTTCCATGATATATCACCTTCATAAGGTGTACAGGGTGTGCTAATGGTGTGATACTTAAAGATAAAATATCAGCCCAAATACTTCGGCCAGAGATCTTAAAAACAGCATCATACGATTTGAAAACTGGCAGATTGTAGAAATCTGATTTACAACCTGTGTGTGTGGATACGCAATATTCGCCGTCATTAAAAGTACAAGATAGTTAGTAAACCAATCCATACAGGGTTTATACTATTCCACAAAGTGTTTAATTTGAGCTCTAATAGTCTCTTCGAGTTGAATTTTACTTTCTGTGACAATTGGTCAATAGATATTTTATGTTCACCAGATACTATATTACCAATAGTAGTAATCCCTCCATCTATGAAATCTTGATAAAACAGACGTAAGTCAGTGTTTACATTGCGGATGAAAGGATTCAGGAAGAGTGCTCCATTCCGGACATCCGCTTTACAGACTGGTGTTGATTGCCTTGAAATGTTAAAAGAACCCCATACATTAAACAATGACCTGTAAAAAGATGGTAAATGTTCATACATATTAGAAGTGAGATCAATATAAAATAACTGGTTATCATATTTCATATTATGCACTCGATTCAAGAAACATTTCGTGAAATTGAAACATGGGTGTGAGTAATTAGAGTTCAATAGACATTGTACATACTGGATCCGGAAAGTCTGTATTCTAGCTCTTATATCAACCAGACCTTGGCCACCATTTTCTAAGGGTAAGCACATATGTTCTTTTGTTATCCAATGTTTTCCCTGCCAAATAAAATTAACCAGTCGCTTCTGAATTGAATTGACCATAACGTTGGGCGGGTTCAGGGCCGCAAATTTATACCAAAGCTGGGAAGCAGCTAATAGGTTAGTTACAATAATTCGGCCTCTCAGCGACAATGCTTTAGATAAGTTAAGCCAATTACCAAGTTTCTTATTCACATTTATTTCTAGTGAATCCAAATTTATATACGAATAATTTTCCGAATTTCCAATATGAACGCCTAGAAAGACCAGGCCAGTGTTATTCCACACTATCTCCAATGGCTGGTCAGTGCGATTATGCCAAAAACCCGCCCAGAGACCTTGTGTTTTCTCGTAATTAACCTTTGCATTTGAAGCGTCTTCATATAATCTTAACCAATAGCTCGATGATAGAAAATCCGCCTCACATGTAAGAAACGCTGTAATGTCATCTGCATAAGCAGAACAGACAACTCTTTCACCCGTAGCATCAGGCAGTGCTCTCCCCTTTAGTCCCGTTTCAGATCGCAAATTACACAACAAAGGTTCAATACAAATCGCATACAGAGCGCCCGAGAGAGAACAGCCCTGCCTGATCCCACGCTTGAAAGCGAACGGAGCTGAGAGTGAATTGTTTATTTTTAGAATGCTAAAATTACTGCTATAGAGCGTGCGAATACAACGAATGAAGTGATCTCCAAAACCAAATGCGCTTAAAGTATCGAACAAATATGTGTGACTGACTCTGTCGAAGGTCTTCTGTTGATCCAGAGCCACTACACCAAGAGGCAAATTTAAACAATTTGAATAGTCAATAACATCCGATATTTGTCGAATATTATGAGAAATTCTACGACCCGGAATACAGTAGCTCTGATCTATATGTATTATTTCATTTAGGCATGTACATATACGATTATATAAGGCTTTTGAAAAAATGTTCAAGTCAACACATAGGAGAGAGACAAGTCGCCAATTGGTTATCAAACTAAGATCACCCTTCTTCGGAAGCAAAGTTATGACAGCGCGTCGACAAGATGTAGGTAAAATCATATCTTCAATTGCCTGATTAAAAACGTCTAAAAATCCTGATTAATAACTTCCCAAAATGTTTTATAAAACTCTGACGGCAAGCCATCAATTCCAGGACTCTTATTGTTTTTCATTTTATTAACAGCATTGATAAAATCCGACAGAATCAGTACTTTGTCTAAATCATTTTTTGATGCTTCGCTCACGTGGGGGAGATTTGCTAAAAGAGCATTCTCTGATTGTTTACATACTGGTGCATTACTATATAACGCGCTATAAAATTCAGTAGCATACTTTATTATTTCGACTTCGTTATTTACAGCCCTACCATCTGGCAGCGTTAGATGTGACATCGTTCGATTACATGCTTGTTTATGTTCTAAATTAAAGAAATAGTCAGTAGGTTTGTCAGATTCATTGAGATGTTTAAATCGTGATCTTACCCATGCGCCTCTAGCATGATGTTTGAGTAAATCATCTAATGTATATCGTTTTTGTTCTAACAGTCGGCTTATATCATCACTATTCTGTGGCATGGAAGATAATAACTCTATTTCAGATGCCAATTGCAATTTTTTCTCACGTAAGATTTCAGCCCATTCACGGGAATAACGCTGCAATATGGTAGCTATGTGCTTTTTACCCATGTCCCACCAGTCATGTAAACAATCAAAATTCACTTTCTCTTCCCACCAGCTCTTCCAAAAATCAGTTATCAAATTAAAATACTGTGGCTCTTTTAAGAGAGATGTATTTAAGCACCAATATGAACTCTTTCGTTTGCTGTTTTTACAAAGAATGGTGCACATAACAAACTCATGGTCAGAGTCCAAACAAGGTACAACAGAACATGATTTAACAATTTGCTTGCAATTTTTAGAGATATAAAAATGATCAATTCTAGATGCGGTTTCATTTGATCGTTTCCAGGTAAATGTTTTTGCATGGGGATTGAAGGTAGCGAAATGTATCTATGAGATCATGGCAACTTACCACTGATTGCAGAGCATCAGCGGCTGACGGGTGAGGTTCGACGGCCGATGTTCTGTCAATAGTGGGGTCCAAAGTGCAATTAAAGTCACCACCAATTATTATAGGATACGGGTGAGTTAGTGACGCAATATGAGCTTTCAGAGATTCAATACATCTCAGTTTATCTGCGCATTATGTAGGATTATACAAATTAATTAAATAAAAATTAAAATCCTTCATTTTAACAGTAACATGCAAAATCCTTCCTTGTACAATAGTTTTCGTCTCAGACGTTCCTTCTAGGCATAACTTCGTCACATCACGATCAGTTCTCACAAACATGTTAATACCCCCCCCCCCCCCTTTCACTCTGGAGGCAGCGACGATGTGCCCAGGGGAGACAACCGCGGCTGCACTCTTCCCGTACTCCTCGATTGCTACCCCTTCCATGCAGTCAGTTCTCACTCCATTCTTTCTAACTATGCCTTCAAAAGGCTCATAATCAGCTAACGTGCCTGTCACTGCTCCTGGAGATTTTTTCACTCTGTCCGCGAAAGTTCCCATTGTTAGTAAACAAAAGCCTACTCAAGCTCGCCTTACACTGACCAGCGGCTAGGCCGACAGGCCGGCTAGCTTAATGGCGCCTATGTATTACTACAAACTGACTAACTTCAAAACTTAAATTATCAAAGTACGTAGTTAAACAACAACAAATTACGAAAATAATGTCACAAACATAAGATAGAAAGCGTTAATAAAGACACTGTACAAGATACGATTAAACATCAAGACACAAACACGCGAAAACACTTTGAAATTGGAGAGCTATAATTCATGCGACTTCAACGAAGAAGAAGAAGAAGAAGAAGAAGAGGAAGAGGAAGAAGGGAAAAAAAGAAGATTAGAAGAAGAATGGTGAACAACCATCAACATTCCAGCTTAGAATACAACTTCAATTCGAGGCCGAGAAATCTGAACAAAGCCATAACAAGAACACGGGAACGGACTTGTGGGTCAATAATAACTAGAACACATTTACTGAAGTAACTGTAAGTCTGCGATATCTGGCCATTAAGGAATAGATACAGCCTCTTTTTATATGACCATCGATTGCGGCTGGTGCTGCTCCGATAAAAAAAAATCTATGTCTAGTTGCTGTTCGATCGATATTTGAAATTCTCATGGGTTTACATTGGGCATAGAAAACCTGATTTCTAAAAGAAATATTGGGTTTCGCGTCTTCAAAATTGATACAAGTCTATAGGCCCCTATAGGCCCTAGAAGCTCAGGGTCCGATCGACTTTTTTTTTTCTTACCAAAAATGTGCGACGTGGCTGTCATTTTGAAAAAAAAATTCAAAAAATAAATACCCAGTGGTAACATCCCAAGGATGGTAATGATCCGATCAAAACTCTAGGTGTAGTCGCAGTTCAAAGATCAATACATTTCATATGGGCCTTTTTTGTCCACGGAAAGGTGGGTAGCTCGAAAGGCCTTGAGCAAATCCGAAACAAAAACACAAGCGCACGATTCTAAACTGGGTAGCAGAAGTTGACCAAGTTTGGAGTTGATCGGATGAAAACTGTAGGAGGGGATGTGGTGGTGAAAAAATGTAACCGAGAATAAGAAAGAAGAAACATCCTGGGTGATTTTCGTAATCTGCGATTGTGTCGCAGATTAATATTGGTTCATTAACTGCGTTTTTGTGTACCCAAGGTTCATATGCAACTAATACTGCCTTTAAGCCCCCATTGTCCAATTCACCTTTCCAGAGTATCCATTCATCATCAGACCTCGTATGACGTCATAAGCAGCTCAGCGCGTGTATGATGACGTCATAATCATTACGTCACAAAGGGTTCCATATAGACCGTCACCAAATCGCAAATGGTCCGACACGTTGTATGAATTGTATGTCTTTGTAATTCTTTGTTATTTAATAAACATGCTGTTGAATATTTTGAAACTAATTTGACTGGGCGCTGTTGCTGCCTTAGGCAGCAACAGCGCCCAGTCAAATTAGTTTCAAAATGTTCAACAGCTTACCCGTGTAGTTTTTTTGGAAATTGATGGTCAGGGTGTTCAGAGATCGATCGATCCCAACACGAGCGAGGTGTGGGTGGAGCTTAGCTAGAAATGGGCGGGGCATAGCTAAAACCAGAAAAGTCCATTTCGGTGTATACCTTAATAGTTAAGTTAATACCAGTGAGTATCCGGAATACAGATTGGTCGAATTCATTTCACCGACAAGCGATCATCGAGATTAACCATTATTTCTCAAAACTTACTAACGACAATGCCACACAGATGTCGTGTAGGAAAACAATATCTGAGAAGTTGGCCAAAGATCTGTTACTCAAGTGTATGACGTCATAAACAATTACATCCATTGTAGACTGACGTCACAATCATAATTGGCATTCCTTCATGTTGCTAGAGTATTCCGTCAAGTGTACGAACTACGAATTGTATGTCTTTGGTGCATTTTGTGTTCAAATTGTGTGCCTGGACGTAATGAAACGAAATAAATCTTACCATATGATGATTTTATTCCATATAAAGTCAAAAGATTTAATAAAATTTTTAGTTTGTGAAATCGAATGACACGAGTTCCTAATTCAAGTTCACAACTAAAAAATTATATTAGTTTATACGTTATGAAATCATCGAATTGCATCTAGACACACATTTAAGCCTCTAAAAGTACACAACTTTAACAATTTTATTTTCAGGAATTTTGGTGTGAACATGCATCTTTAATAAACTTTCTGCTGAATATTTTGAAACTAATTTTGCTGGGCGCTGTTGCTGCCGTCAGCTTACAGGTATAATACGCCTTTCCCACATTGACTTCATTACGCCGGGATTTCCCTAAATCAACGCTCAGAGCGGGACTGCTGGCTGGTATAGCCGCCAACAAGCGGCTGAACCGCGTTGAGTTACTTTTGCACTAAAATACACCGCAATCTAAACCGTTCCTATGACAAACTAAAATCATTATATTACTTAAATCATATATCATTGGAAAGCGCATTTAATTGTCGAAACATTAATGCAATATTTTCTATATTTGTGTAACGACGCGCAACCAGTTTCTACACATTTCTGTATTAGTTATAGTTTTGTCAAATTTAATACTGATTGCATAGCTGATTGCAATTTTAAAATAGCCCCTATTGTCCGTTTGATTTAATGGATCTAAGTCGAAAGGTCTATTTTATATACGCAAATAACTCAGTGAAAACGTTACACAAATATAACAAATAATGCATTAATGTTTCGGCAATTGAATGCGCTTTCCAATGATATATGATTTAAATAATATAATGCTTTTAGTTTATCATAGGAACGGTTTAGATTGCAGTGTATTTTAGTGCAAAAGTAACTCAATGTGGCAGCAATCCCATCCAGCAGTTTTTCTCTGAGCGTTGATTTAGGGAAATCCCAGCGTAATGACTTCAATGTGGGAAAGGTGTATTCCAGCCGGTGTGTTCTTTCGAGGCTCTAATGTACGTTATACGCAACAAGCACTGCATGGTGAGACCTATGAAATGATTAAACGCATTATTGGCATATGAAACAACAGTTTCTGTGATTTGATGGCTTGAAAATTCGTCGTTGCGACACAGAGAATAGAGATTATTCATAATTTGGTTTTGTTTATACGCTGTTGATAGCACGACGATGCGTTTGTTTAGCATCGCGGCTGTACAGTATAGTTCATAAATAAGGCAACATGTTCGCAAAGCAAAAACGAAAACATGTTAAATGCGCCGAACATTAGACCAACCCGACGGCGATACGACTCAACGGTTAATCGCTGGCGATCGTAAATAGGCGCATCGCGTCGTTGTCTCGTCTTCATTGAAAGGGCGCCGCTCACCAAGGCGACAGTAAGCGACGGCAATAAGACGGCGACACGACAGGCTATGACTCCAATCAAAGGCAATCGGTTGCATGTTTTCTGTGGGCCAGGGTGTGTATGCAAGGGTGGGTGATGATGTAAGCGCGCGTGTGTATGCATGTGTGCCTGGATGTGTGTCTGTCTGCGCGCGTGCATGTGTGTTCGCGTTCGTTCGTACATGAGTGGATGGGTGAGGGTACCAGTGGGTGGTGAGTGGTTGGTTGAGTGAGGGGGTTAGTGGGCTGGTAGATTGGTGAGGTTGTGGATGTATGGGATGATGTGGAGGGGTGTGTGGGTAGGTGAGCGTGTGAATAGGTGTAACTGAAAAGGTGAGGGTACTATTAGTGTGTTGGTAGGATGCTAAGAATGTGGATGGGTGGCTGAGGGTGTGGATGAGAGTGTACATGTTGTAATGGAATAACAGAGGGGGTGGAGAGATCAACTCAACGTGAATTTCTTAATGCGTGAGTGACTAAATGAATGGTTATAATTAACGAAGAAGGGATTGATGACGGTGGGGTGTGGAGCGTGCGATGATACCTACATGTTTGCCTGTCACTGTGTTGATATTTATCAGACAAGTCACGCAATGATCTACTTCTGATTACTGATTGCATATAATCAGCGTGCGAAACACGGTAAACATTCCTGAACAAGCAGATTATCTTTCTCCTGCGTCCATACGTTTTTCAAGGTACGGATTGTCCAAAAATAGGTTACGGAATAACGGGTACGGATTTGGCAGGGTACGGATTGACTACATACCTGTCACCTGGGATTTCACACACCATGGTGACATAAGGTGGCACCCATAGAAATGTATTATATTAATATAGTGTTATCTGGGTATAGCCTATATATCGTGTTGTCGTTGTGGTGTTATGGCTCGCACCACATGCCTTTGAATTTCCGTCCGCTTCCGTCCGTGGACACCATTGTCAGAAGCTGGTTGGTTGGTTGGTTGGTTTGGTGTCGGAATCCAGTGACGTCAACTTTTCTATATCGATTGCTCTTCTTCTTCTTGTTTATGTAAATCCCTCCTGTGGGAGCACAACCACTACACATTTAGTAAGAGGCGCAATTAGCTTCTGACAATGATGCCAACGGATGGCAGTATCATATCTTGTATATATTATAGACTATAGGCCTATAGTGTGGGGGTGTGGGTGGACGAAAATTCAAAGGCCTGAAAAAGCACATTGAAACGACTTGATATGAATGATATATTTGCGATACCTCACCAAAATGTTCTACCTTTAAGCGTACCAACAGTACACGCGCGTGCGCGTACGTGTTTGCGTGCGCGTGCGCGCTCGTTTCTGCTATTCAATATTTAACGCATGCAAGATATGCGCCAGATCACTTATTTGGCAACCGAGGTGGCACGCATGTGTAGCGGGCAAAACTACTTTCTAGCAACCAGGTACAACGACATATAAAGCTGTTGCCCTCCCTTCTCACGGTTGAGGTTGTGGACCCTAATATAGGTGTAAACTCACCTTTACGTTGTGATTAGATTGTGCACGCTCAGTCAGTCTACAGCAACAACTCCGGTCCTCTCATCGATCCTTCCAATTACAAGATGAAGTTGTGTCTTTCTCAGGCTAACAATCAGCGCATCCACTGTCTATCTCTACAAGGGCAATATATAAGATTCGATCTGCTCTGAACCAATCGATTCTTAAGGAGTCCGTTCTTTAAATGTCAATCCATCTATATGTTTTTACACGTCAGTCACTCAATCTGTCATCGATCATCCAATGGGAGGATACGAAAATTCGTGATTGACATCTCAATGTCCAAAATACTTTAACCCTTTAAACCCAAAAAGTATAATTCAAAAACTCATATACAACATTTTTTTAATATTCTGTTTAATATTTTGAAACCAATTTGACTTGGAGCTGTTGCTGCCATAGGCAGCAACAGCTTCCTGTCAAATTCGGTTCAAAATATCCAACAACTTATTATGATAGTTACCTTGAAATTAGTATTCTGAGAATTCAGAGTTCAAAGGGTCAACCCTTCCAGACACACAATTCACTGTGTAGCGAATATTCTGTCGAATATGTAGAAACGAATCTGACTATGAGATGTTGGTGCCTATTAGTTTAGAAATATTCAAACCGCTTCATGTACAGGCCTATAGTTGTCTTGAAATTTAGACACTGGAATTGCATGAACAAAGCGTTAAAACGATGCGTCATATTTCATTCTCCCTTCTAACTCTATCATTACCCTCACCCTATAAGGGGAAGAGGGCATTGCTATCGGCTCTGCGTGCGCGCGTGCGTCCTTGTGCGCGCGTGCGTCCTTGTGCGCGCGCGTGCGTCCTTGTGCGCGCGCGTGCGTCCTTGTGCGCGCGGACGCGTCTGTCTGTTTGCGTGTATGAGCGCGTGCATGTGCGCGTACGTGCCTGCCTGCCTGCCTGCCTGCCTGCCTGCCTGCCTGCCTGTCTATCTGCCAGTTAGTCTGTAAGCATGCCGACATGCCTAACTGTTGTTTGCCTGCCTGCCTGCCTGCCTGCCTGCCTGCCTGCCTGCCTGCCTGCCTGCCTACCTGACTGTCTGCCTATCTATCTATCTATCTATCTATCTATCTATCTATCTATCTATCTATCTATCTATCTATCTATCTATCTATCTATCTATCTATCTATATATCTATCTATCTATCTATCTATCTATCTATTTATCTGCCTGCTTGTATGCATGCCTACCTGCCTGCCTGTCTGTCTGTCTGTCTGTCTGTCTGTCTGTCTGTCTGTCTGTCTGTCTGTCTGTCTGTCTGTCTGTCTGTCTGTCTGTCTGTCTGTCTGTCTGTCTGTCTGTCTGTCTGTCTGTCTGTCTGTCTGTCTGTCTGTCTGTCTGTCTGTCTGTCTGTCTGTCTGTCTGTCTGTCTGTCTGTCTGTCTGTCTGTCTGTCTGTCTGTCTGTCTGTCTGTCTGTCTGTCTGTCTGTCTGTCTGTCTGTCTGTCTGTCTGTCTGTCTGTCTGTCTGTCTGTCTGCCTGCCTGCCTGCCTGCCTGCCTGCCTGCCTGCCTGCCTGTCTGTCTGTCTGTCTGTCTGTCTGTATGTCTGTCTGTCTGTATGTCTGTCTGCCTGTCTGCCTGCCTGCCTGCCTGCCTGCCTGCCTGCCTGCCTGACGTTGGGTGTGATCCGGGGGGAAAATCCGGAAAATCCAAAATATGAAATATCAACGAAATTCTGGAGAAAAAATCAGGACAATGCAACAAAAACTGTTTACAATGTGACAAAAACGGGATGCAATGGTCTGCAATCTCTGATCGCTTCTTGGCGAATTATACATTTTCAACCCATATCTGAACTGTTGTTGTTTATACTAAGCAACCGTTGTCTCAAACAGCAACAGGATAGGCCTACATGTATCAGCTTATCTAGTCCACCACCCACCCCACCCATTTTAACTCTTTAACCTTAACATACCAGAAGCGAAAGATTCTTTACGAAGTGGGGAATATTCTGTTGAATGTGTTGAAACTAATTTGACTGGGAACTGTTGCTGCCTACAGTTTCCAGTCAAATTAGTTTCAAAATATTCAACAGCTTTCCTGGTAAAATTGAGACACTTGATTTCTAAGTGTTGAAATGTTTATTTTTGCTCTATCAGATCTAGGATTTCAGGGTTCATGGGTGTGACTCATCCATCTGTGAATTGTGCATGGCGACACTAAGTGTCATGTTAAGTCCGTTAATTTGAACAAGTAGACCAACATGTCAAAGCACCTCTAGCTTAAAACTTTCCTTATATATGTAGATTGCAGGGCCGTTACTTGCCCACTATGGCCCGGTATTGGCTCAGTACCGACCCAATAACTGTTTTTATAAGCAGGGTTGTTGGTCGTTCGCAAAGAAAGTCTTACAAGGTTGTTATGTTCTAGAAACTAGTTTGCACCAGTGAGCCGAAAAACAGATATAATTTAATGGGTATCGGTATTCGATAACAGAATTTTAATAGACGATTATAAAACAAAATTTGATGTGAAATGAAGTGAAGTTAGACGAATTTTATTTGACGTTTTGAATACAATTATTTGAAAAACAGCCTAATTGGTGGTAATAAACTGAGTTGGTTTCTATGATAACCTTTTATTGCCAGCATTGAAAACTACTCAAATGATATTTTCAGCTATGAACATTTGAAGACGTGAAATGAACAGTTATTAATTTCTTCAGAATTTGTAGTATCAATGACCTTGTTTCCCCGCCATCTTATTACTGTCTCACCAGTGCGATTGCTTGACACGTCTGATCAGTTACAAGGATGTGGCTCAGTATGAAAGTATACAATTTTTAATTAAAAAATTTTCTATATGTTTTGAGCCTCATTTTGTCATAAAATAGCTTGAGTGATTTTAATACTCTTTTTTACCTCTTAGTTTGTGCAATTATATTATGCGTACGACGGGTCGTTGAGTGTATTTCAATTATGCGTTTCCACAACAAACAAGATGCCAACCATATATAATATACCGTACTTCTTGACCCATTGAAGGTCCCCGATCTGCCACTAAAGTATCTGACATCATCACCAAATACGTCACTTGTTAAAGATGATAAAGACGATAAAGATGGCGTACACCCGTCAAGACAGTGGGCATGCTCCCTCACAAAGGTGTCTGAATTGTCAGGCGGACAGGTAGGCACACAGACAGCAGACAGGCAGACATACAGACAAACAGACAGTTCTCCATGATGCCGCGGCGTGCAGCTATATCAGCAGTACTGCATAGCAGTGAGCCTATGATTTTTACTTTTCCACCCTGGTTCGCCGCCATGGCGTGGGTCGTCATCGTCTTTAGTTTTTTTCCTCGTCTATGAAGTCCACATCGTCCGCATATTCCATCTCTAGCGACATACCCAGTATTGGAGGGTCTTGTCTTGTGGAATCTTCCCGAACAGATTTTAAAGCAGCGGCAAGGGTATTGATGTCTCAAATTCTGCAGACTTCACTGACTTCACTCGTATACAAGTTTGGTGAGGGCAAGTAGTAGTAGTCTCACTAGTCGCAGATCATCGCCATTGCTGCTGACCTGATGTAGTAAATCTAGGATCTTTGAGCGATTAATTGCGTAGAAGGTGTGTTGTAGAAATCTAAGTGACTGGATATGACTACTGAGACAAGCATGCATTGAGCTCATAGAATGTTTGCTCAGCTGTGTCGGCGTTTAAAGCTACTATGACGATCTGTGCTCAGAACGTCAATTTTTTTAAATGGAAATGTCAGAACACAGCCAGAAAAGTGCAAAATACTTGTCTATATCTAAACATATGGCAGCAACAGCACCCAGTCAAATTAGTTTCAAAATATTCAACAGAATGTTTATTGAATGGTAAAGACATAAAATTCGCACAACATGTCGGACAATTACGCGTTAAAGACGGACTATGTCCATTTATGACTACATGATTTTGACGTCATCATACACGTCACGGTGTTGATTATGACGTCATGTGATGGATGGATAGACTTGGAATGGTCCATTATGCATAATTCTATCATATACACAAGCAAATGTGTGACATGGCACATCCCCCCCCCCCCCAACACCGCAGGTTATCTTCGCAAACGAGCCTGCCACCAACAGTGACTTGTACAAACAACGGACCTTTCCAAGTTTATCCATCCATCACATGACGTCACATTAGACGATCGTGTTTCAGAAAAGCTGTGCTGATATATTTCACGGACCCGGAAGACTAATAATGAATAATCGCTATGTTTCTGAAGTTTATTTCTCATTAATGTTTCCACGTACTTTTTCAACCTCCACGAGACATCCACAACACATGCCCGTAGACAACGTGACAGCGGCTGCTATTCAATGAACTTTTCCATGTTTAGCTATGCCCCGCCCATCACTAGCTAAGCTCCACCCACACCTCGCCGTGTTGCGATTGATCGATCCACAAATGCCCTAGCTATCAATTTCCTGAAAACTATACAAGGAAGCTGTTGAATATTTTGTAAATAATTTGACTGGGTGCTGTTGCTGCCTAAGGCAGCAACAGCGCCCAGTCAAATTTGTTTCAAAATATTCAACAGAATATTTATTAAATAGTAAAAGCAAACAATTTGTACAACAACGCATAGACCGTCTTCAAATATGCGTTCGTGACGTACTTATCGACGTCATTCATGACGTCATTCAAGATGATGTCATTCTACACATCACGCGGTTCATTATGACGTCATCTCACCATTCCATTACAACAAGTACTAAGAAAGTATGATTATTGATTATCATTTTATTACCTTATTGTTTATTATCGGTTCTTACCATTGAATGCCTGCTTAATGACTTAGTAATTCGCCTTTCCAGGGTACCCACCCATCAAATGACGTCATAATGAACTGCGTGATGTGTACAATGACATCATAATGAATGCCGTCATGAATGACGTCGATAAGTACGTCACGAACGCATATTTGAAGGCGGTCTATACGTTGTTGTACAAATTGTTTTACGTTTACTATTTAATAAATATTCTGTTGAATATTTTGAAACTAATTTGACTGGGCGCTGTTGCTGCCATAGGCAGCAACAGCACCCAGTCAAATTAGTTACAAAATATTCAGAGGCTTCCCTGAATAGTTCTCAGGAAATTGATAGCTAGAGCATTTGGGGATCGATCAATCCCAACACGGCGAGGTGTGGGTGGAGCTTAGCTAGTGATGGGCGGGGCATAGCTAAAAATGGAAAGGTCCATTATCCCTTAGTAATTATCCTTTAGTGCAAATAAATGATAGCACCAATTTCCGCATTTGTGCCAATGTTAAAATTGTGCTCACTCACCTCATTTCTCGATGTAATGGAACGCTTTACTTATTTGTCAGAATATGAAGAAGATGGAAGCTTATGCCTACCTACACCCCCATTCCATTTGATTATCTGTGGTCCACCCAACGGGAGGGTGTCCGGATCGCAACTTTGAATGCCACTATTGACATAAACTCTCTTGGCTTGAATTCATACCCATGCTCATAGGAATGGAGAGATTCCACTGACTCGTTATGCGGCCGACTCAAGTGATTTGTATCCAACCCCACCCAACCTAGTGCACCCCCCCCCCCCCGTCTACCTATGAGACCCAGAGACTGCTGATGGGCGCGGTGTGGTGGAAGGCGTGTTGGGGTGGATATGTTGTCATCATCCGACATGGGGCACTCTTAAGATCAAAGCTTGATTTCATCGAGTCCGCATGTGATTCCCAACAAACAGTCAGTGACAGGATAAAAGGTTTTAGCATCCAAGGCTCAGACAATGTTGTTGAACGCTTGAATAAAAACAGAGCCACACCACATATGCTGATACCTATCTGTATAACTCTAACAATGAGAAATGTGAGACTATGTCACTAGAAATGTTAATTGCAAGTTTGTGACAAGAACTGACATCAGATGCACTTCACCGTGTGGTATGTCATCCAGCAGTGCAGTGGCGTAGCAATCGCCCCCGCAACCCCAGCAGCGGCGGGGAGGCCCAGAAATTCAAAGGGCCCTCGGTTCTATGAAGAAACCTATTTTTTTTAGAGAGAGCGGGTGCTGTGGGGTGGAGGCAAGAGAGAGAGTCTAAGAGAAACTAATCCGGCCTTCCACGCGTCAATGCCTTGGTCGCTTTAATATGCATGTCTGTATATATCTATATCTATATGTATCTCTTTATAAGATGGGGCAGTTGACTGGATTTGTTATAAGCGTGGACATATTTGGATCAATTGATCAGAATAACGGCTACGCTTCCCCTAGGCATTGATGACATGTCATGTCTATTATGAGAAGTATCATCGTTTTCATATAGGCACATAATAAGCAATCAGAAATCATGAAATTATCACTAAAAATATATAATTATCTGCTATGGTTGGTGGGGTGGATGCGTGGGGGGGGGGCGATGCAGTCCGTCTGGCATGCCATGTATTCTTACCCGTACCGCTAGATGCAAGGGTGAGAATGGAGTCATAGACTGCTGCTTGTTGTTTCTCTTCACGCCCTTGTTTTGAAGAAGTTTATGATATAGTGACTCTGTTTCTACTGAAGGAATCTTCTCCAAGCTTTCGGTGGAAAGTTAAACATGTATAGCATTTATAATTTCTGTGTCAAATGCTATTCTTCAGCAACATAGGTTTTTTTAAATGGAACAGTTTGACGCATTTTTCAATAACACTGATTCTATTGGAAAGATCTTATATAAACATGTGGATGTCTGTCCGTGGCTCCTGAAGGCATGTGCCATTAAAGTAACAACAACAGCTTTCGGTAACATCGATTCCAAAACGGACACTTGACCTCACGGCTGCCAGACTGAATGAGTGTCAACTGTGCGGGTATTTGAGAAAGTTGTCCTTGTAAGGCTTGTATATTGTTCTACTTGTGTACGGGGCCATGTGGCTTAGCTATTTTGGCAATATTCATTCTAGGAAGGGAAATAAGCAATACCAGTTGCATCTTCTGTTACTAGCTTGACTGCCTCAAGCAACAGCTTCCAGTCGAATTATGCAGCTTACTTCTATGGTGTCTTACAAGTCATCTTAAGTATTCATAGTTAGGTTCTGTGACTAACATACCTACATTTTGGTATGGCATGATTCATTGGACCACAGTCTTACAGTTCCAGAAAGAAAGAAAATAGTTTGTTATCTATAGAAATCTTCCACTGGACCAAAGACTAATATTAACCACCAAAGACGTTGGCGATGCCCTCTGAGAACATCAGCATTTCAAAAAATTTCGCTGGAGGAACCCCGGACCACTGGTCTTGGCTGCTTTCAGATAGGCTTGCGCGATTACGTGATTAAATCTAAAATTATGTTTTAAATCGTGAAATCATATGATTAAAAATAAAATAATCGAATAATCGTGAATATTTTTTATATATTTCATAACCTAACTTTCAATTACTTTTTAATACGATCGGTCATGAAAAATTACATTTTGCTTAGTGAATGTATGTCCATTTGCTGGGCAAGAGAAGACTACTTTTGAAAATGTATTACTGGAATTCCAGAGATACATTTTCAAAAATAGTCTTCTCTTGACCTGCAAATGGACTTTTCTAACCACCATTGCAATCTTTGTCATTGATATTCTTTTGTTGTTATGGCTTGGTAATTTGTATCCAAGCTGATTAATCGAGTAATCGCGATTGTTTTTTAATAATCGATCGCGATAACTCAACGCAATAATCGCACAAGCCTACTTTCAGATTGCTTGCTTGCGTGCGTGCGTGCGCGGGCTTCAAATATTTTTTTGCAAGGCGGGGGTGGTGGGGGCCTCGTTACCCTTGCTACGCCACTGCAGCAGTGAAATTAACACCGCCACTGCCTGGGGAGAATGGCTACATGGTAAACATTAATGAACCTTTCCAGTTTTAGCTATGCCCCGCCCATCTCTAGCTAAGCTCCACCCACACCTCGATCGTGTTGTGATCGATCGATTCGTGAATGCCCTGACTATCAATTTCCAGAACACGTTAGCTGTTAAATATTTTGAGACTAATTTGACTTGGTGCTGTTGCTGCCTATATATTAAATGGTAAAGACATACAATTCATGCAACGTGTTGGACTTTATTAAGCGTTAAAGACGGACTATTTCGAATCAACCATGGCGTCATGATTATGACGTCATCTTACACGTCACGTAGTTGATTATGACGTCAGATGATGGAAGGATAATTAACTTGGCAAAGTCCATTCCTAAAATGAAGTTAATCCTGTGACAATCTTGAAAGCATCGTGTCGGTGGCTCCGTTGTTGGAAATGAATACCATTTCAAATGTTTTATTCTAATTTTTGCGCAAAAGTGTTACTGTTTTTTGCGGTCATTTTTAATTTTGAGCCATTTGGTAGCCATTTTTGGTTTCTTCAAACTGGGTATGCCAAGATACATGTGACTACACAATTAAATTGTCTAAATCGGTCAGGATTTAGACAAACCGTCCAATTTTCATCGTGACCCACCCCATAGAGAAGGTGAGTTAGCATGTTGAGGCATATGATAGCTTTTGGATTTTGGAAATTGTTTATTCTTACTGGGCATGTATAAAGACACGTGTTGTCTGTTGTTATTTTTTTCACCGAAAGCTTGAACCAGAGTCATTATATCATAAACTTCTTCAAAACAAGAGCTTGAAGAGAAACAACAACAGTAGTGCCTAGTGACTGGACACTACAATTATTAAAATCGGTCAATGTTTAGATAAACCGTCCGATTTTCATTATGATCCCATCCCACTCCCCTTAAATGGGGATGGACAGGGGTCACTTTGGACAACGTTTATAAAAAAAATCAGTCGGCAGCATCAGATTGTCCGGAGAAAAATTGTATAAGATCAATTGCAAACATAAAGTGAACACTATTTTCCTAGAGAGCGCAATTCTGAGAATAAAATATACATATTTTCTACAGTGTGCGTTGATGCATATAGGGCCTAGTCTAATCTTCCATAGGCCCTTACATGCCCTTCGCTCTTGGCTCGTCTAACCAAATAGGCGGGACTTGAGCAGTCGGTCTGGCCACGTATTAAAAAGGCGTGTTACAGAAAATCACGTGCTATATATGCGTGTAAACAGTATTTTTAGCAGGCGATCTCTAATAATTTCCTGCACACGATTGCTGAGAGAGGGCAGACAACCACTCACAAATAGTAGCAGACGATTTAATTTATGTCAAGGTAAGAAACAAATCAATGAAACGTGTTACTTATTTTCTGCTAGTAGTAGTAGTAGTAGTAGTAGTAGTAGTAGTAGTAGTAGTAGTAGTAGTAGTAGTAGTAGTAGTAGTAACAGCAGCAGCAGCAGCAGCAGCAGCAGCAGCAGCAGCAGCAGCAGCAGCAGCAGCAGCAGCAGCAGCAGCAGCAGCAGCAGCAGTAGTAGAGTAGTAGGTCGTGGTAGATAGTGTTTATTATTTAATAATAAATTTAATGTCCACAGATGTCGGCTAAGCCTGGATTTCAGACGGCGGTGGGTTTCGTGGGCGATATTCACGCAGCTGTTCAAGCCGGCAAGGAAGCGATAGCAAACTCTAGGATCACCGATTCAACGCCAACTCCGATTCAATGTTGCCTTGCGGTGTCAATGGGTGACCTGACTAAAGAGACATTCGAGAAAATGGAGGAGGACACTCAGGTAATGGATCTGCCACTCAAGTATCTGACGTCATAATCAAATACGTCACTTGTTAGCCGACGTCACAATCAAAATGACGGAGATCCGTAAGGAATTGCCAATGCTCAGTTACGAAAGTGTTTGAATAGACCTTTCCCATATTAGCGTATTTTGGGGAAATACCTTCCCAGAATGCATTGCGCATTCCGTTTCTGGCTGGTAATTGTGATAGCTGACGCGCAAACAGCGCAAGCATTACTTTACTATTAAAATCAATAACAACGCGCTTTAAGCAGTTTATTTGAAGAACTAAGTTCATAATATTATTGAAGTCATACATCATTGGAAAACTAAGCCAATTTTCTACACATTTCTATATTAGTTTTTATAGTTTTTGTAAAATTTAAAACAGTTTATTGCAATTTTAAAATAGCCCCATTGTCCACTTGATTTACTGAATCTATGTATAATTGTGCATTTTATATACGCGAATAACTCGGTGAAAATTTAACAAAATATAAAAAATAATGCATTAATGTTTAGGCAATTGAATGCGCTTTCCAATGATTTAAATAATAAAGTGATTTTAGGTTATCATATGAACTGTTTAAATTGCGGTGTATTTAGCGCAATAGTAACTCTATGCGCGTCGGCTGCTCGTTGGCGGCTTTGACGGCCAGCAGTTGTGCTCCGAGCGTTTATTTAGACGAATCCCGGCGTAATGACGTCAATGCGGGAAAGGGGTGAATTTACAATTTAATAAACGTTCTGCGTAGACATTGTGGGTTGTGGTGGTTGTTTGGGGAAATGCGTTTGTTGGTGTTCCGGTGTGTGTACAAGGGTTAAATGATTAATACTAATAGGTTTATCTATCTCGTTTATAAATAAGAATTGAAATTCCAGCCTCAGGACAACTATCCAGGAAGGCTGTTGAATATTTTGAAAATAATGTGACTGAAATATGTTGCTGCTTTAGGCAGCAATATCTCCCAGTCAAATTAGTTTCAAAATATTGAAAAGAGTATTTGTTGGATCCGATATAAATAATTACTCATTTCGGGACTGTACTGGTTAACTCTTTATCCCTAAATCGAACCAAAACAGTGTTTGCAGTTGTCTTTAGCAATGCGCATCTGCAGACCAAGAGAAGATTACTACTGAAAATCTATCACCAGAACGGCTGGGTCGATAATCGAGACTGGGGTGGTAAATCCCCAGAAACAAATATATCTCTATCCCAAGATGGATATTTTCTATAAGAAAATAAAAATATTGTTGAACAAATTTGAGAGTTAACTAACGGATACTGGTGATTAGTAAAGAATATTACAATAATGTTGTACAATGTCACATTTCCTGCTGAATGTTAATACAATCTCTGCTCCTACAATCTAATAATCGGGAATTCAGAAATTGGACGGGGCATGGGTAAAAATAATTCCGTCAATTAACCATGGCAGCAACCCCACCCAGTCAAATTAGCTTCAAAATAGTCAACAGAATGTTCATAAAATAGTAAAGACACATTTCGTACAACAAGTCTTAGTCCGTTATCAATTAGTAAGCGTGTCTACGCCATTCATGACGTAATTGAATATGACGTCATCCTACGTATCACGTAGTTGATTATAAGGTCATGTGATTGATGGATGAACTGGAAAGGTCCGTTGATTACGACGTCAGATACTTGAGTAACAAATCAGATCCCTTCATTTGCAGTAAGAAACTGCAGTTTTTCCAAGTTTCATATATTTATAAATTACAAATATGGTGTTGTTTTCATTTGATAGTCTATGTTTGGAAAACTATCATCCATTGCTCTTGGATAACAGAAACTTGAATCAATATCAGTTTCATTAGGCTGTTATGGCAACACTCGTCCATCCGCCTGACTCACACCCGCTCGCCCATACGACCGCCAGCCAGGAGAAGGCGGCCAGGTCCACTATACCCTCCAAAGCCGTTTGAAGAGGCGAGTAGTGAGGGGGGTGGGGGGGAGGGTTCTGTTCGCTATTGTTCTTCACCGCAGGGGGTCTTTGAGAACAATGGGATCGTTTTGAGAACTATGGTGAACAGCTGCACATCAAAGGAAAAGTGTTTAGAGAACAATGGCGAACAGCGACCTCCGTTTGTGAGATTTTTTAGAACAATGCCGAACATATGCGCACACTTGAGAGATTTGAGAACAATGGCGAACATATTCGCACACTTGAGAATCAAAATTATATTCGTGGTAAATCCTGTAGTATGTTCTGAAAATGTTAACCCTTAAACGTTGTGTATTTTACGTTTTAACATAGCAGCGAGCCCACCCCACCCCACCCCCACCTCCGTGGTTATCTACCGTGGTAGTGTGGTATGTAAGGCAAAAATAATATAGTTTAAGAGGAGGACTGATAATAGGAGGAAGGAGTTTAAGAGGTGGTCTAATAAGGGAGGTCTATGAGGAGGAGTAGGAGGTAGATGAGGCTAGCATTCTTGCTCAGTTGGTTTTGAGGGGCTAGCGTACTTGTTTACAATCATGATGTACGAATATTTTGAAAAAATTTGACTGCCTGTGTCAGTTGAGGCGGAATGCTATATATATCATTCCTCCTCAGGAGAAGTTGCTGGTTGCTTTTGAGGGGCTAGTGTACTTGTTTTCAAGCACGATGTACAAATATTTTGAAAATAATTTGACTGCCTGCGTCAGTTGAGGTGGAATGCTATAGCATTCCTCCTCAGTAGAAGTTGCTGGTTGGTTTTGAGGGCGATGCTAGCGTATTTGTTTACAAGGTATACGCGATGTACAAGTATTTTGAAAATAATTTGACTGTGGCGTTAGCAACAATTTTCTATCAAATCGTTTCCAAGATATTTAGTGAATATTTTGAAAATAATTTGACTGCGGTGTTAGCATCAGCCTTTGCTCAATTCATTTCCAAAATACTTAGCTAGGATGTAGATCCCAGGAATGTCTGTAACATCTCGCCAGTCAGCCAGTTAAAGGTAATAAAACTAGGAAAAATTACCATGTCCGGATGCACACAGTATGAATGCATTATGAGTACCTAGTCAATAAGGCAACAAAAATAATATAGTTGGCTAACCATTGTCTAGACATTGTGGCCACAACCACCTACTAACAATACCGACCATCACCACCACCAACACCACCACTAACACCACCACCATCACCAACATCACCATCCCTCTATAACCACCAGCATCACTACCCGCGAAGCACCAACACCCAACACCAAGCATTAACCCCATCACCATCATCCAACACAACACCTAATTCAACCAACCACCAACCCCACTGCCACCACCACCAACATCATTAGCACTCCGCTTTGTATATCGATGGATATGGGGGGACCCGGCTGGGCAGCTACAATCATCAAATCCACACGCACATAAAGAACCAATGTTTTATTTGTATCCATATT
Organism: Chaetoderma sp. LZ-2023a; assembly: GCA_034401795.1. NCBI lineage: Eukaryota > Metazoa > Mollusca > Caudofoveata > Chaetodermatida > Chaetodermatidae > Chaetoderma > Chaetoderma sp. LZ-2023a. The sequence goes on along the minus strand of CM067374.1, from coordinate 118,144,159 downwards.
TTACATTGAAGAAAATATTACATATGATAAAACATATAGTTACTGTAGCATAAACAAATAGTCAATGTTCTGGAGATCCATTTATCGATGACTGTTAGAATCATCATCATTATTGTCAGCATCTAGATGGTTCCTTATGTACTTCTTGATCAGAAACTCTCTTTTTCGAAAAGCTGAGAAGACTGCTTCATCATATGCGTACCCCTCGGTGATAAAATCTTTAGTTTCCCGACGAATTATTTTAATGAGCGTAGAGTTCTGTAATCTTCTCCACTGGAACATTATGTCTATACACTTTGTAACTAAAGCATCAGCATATACGGAAATAGACACATTGCCTACATCATTTAGGTCTGTGTTCACCTCGCCATCCTCATCTTCTAAACCTGATTTTTCAGCGTCTAAGACCTGCTTAATATTTTGGAATATGGTGAATAGTTCCTGATTGCCTATGACTTCTTTTTCATCTTCACCTTCATCTTCACTCTCAGACTCTGCTGAGTCATCACCGGCTTCACTCTCCAACTCCATTGGCTCATCATCTTCACTATTCATCTCTGTCATTTCTTCATCTTCACTGTCTAGATTTTCGCTATCTTCATCATTATGGAATCGGATCTTATGCCGCTTCAGGTCATTTGACCTATTAAAAGTTGAATCACATTCAAAACATTTATGTCTCAGCATATTGATTATAGAATAAATCTAGCAAGTATTCAAGTTACAAGGTTCTTCAAAGAAATCTGACTGCCTAAGGATATCTAGCTACTCTGCAGTTACACGTCCAACCACTTTGCGATGTTTAAACTGGAATGAGAAAAGGGAGTGAATTTGTATCATTTATAGGATTATATGTACTGCGGCCGCAAATCCATAACATGCGTCCGCAAATCCGCAACATGTGCCCGCAAATCTGCAACATACGGCCTGCATGCGGATGCACATGTACACATGCATTTTGACGTTTAGGTGTGTTCAGGCACACACTTGTTGCCATCCGCAACATGCAGCCACAAATCCGCAATATGCTCCTGCAAATCCGCAACACGCACCCACAAATCTGCAACATGCAACCGCAATCTGCAACATGCTGCCACAACAAGCGGTCACAATCCGCAACATGTGGTGGTGGTTGGTGGTAGTGGTGCTGGTGGTGGTGGTGCTAATGGCGCTGGTGGTGGTGAAAGTGCTGGATGATGGTGTTGATGCTGGTGGTGGTGGTGGTGGGTGGTGGTGATGATGATGGTGGTGGCGGTGGTGGGTGCTTGGTGGGTGCTTGGTGGGTGGTGTTTGCTGTCACAATGTCTAGACAAATGGATAGCCAGCAGAGCCAGTCAATCCGATGATAAATTTTCAAAAATAGTCTTCTGGCACATGCATGCGCACAAGGGCGCACACCGCAGCATGCACGCACCTACGCATGCACAAGGGCACAACATATAACTAGCAGTATCGCATATTAGCACTGTGCATACGAGCGTGACCTTTATTAAACCCTCATTGACATATCCTCTCCAACCTATATACCATTTTTCAGACACCGCGCTCTCACACATTCCGACCACAATGTCTATACAAATGAATAGCTGTCAGAGGCAGTCATTCCGATGATAAATTTTCAAAAATAGTTTTCTCTAGGGCTGCAAGTATGAATATGAAGAAATTCGCTATGGGTTGGCGTGTGGGTGGGTGTTGGTGGTGGGGTTAATGCATGGTGTAGAGTGTAGGTGGTGGTGGTGGTGGTGGTGGTGGTGGTGTTGGTGGTGGTGGTGGTGGTGTGGGTGTTGGTGATGGTAGTGGTGGTGGTGGTTGGTGGGGTGGGGGGGGGGGGGGCGGGTTTGCTGGCGCAATGTCTAGACAAATGGATAGCCTGCAGTGCCAGTCATTCCAATGATAAATTTTCAAAAATGGTCTTCTCATGTACTACAAATATGAATATGAAGAAAATGAACATTTTCTTGAAGAAATTCGAGGGTTAAAGGGTTAATAAAGTCTCTAGCGCCCATGTAATGGTGTAACATGAGGTGGTCGCTTAGGGCAGGACTGAATTATATAGTAAAAACATGGTTATAACGTATCACTGCTCTGTAGCCAAAAGGATATATTTATATTTGTAGCAAACGAACATCTATGATTATGCTACTACGCTTGTAATGTTGCTCTTAATTGTCGCATCTTTACGCGTTGGTAAACAACAATAGCGGGTGAGTGGGTGCACGCTTTATTATCGATTTGAACGAGATGGGTGGTACATTCTTACATTATTCCTTAACACGTGACATGTTTGTATCTCAATTAAGGATTGATCCCATGGCTATTGCGACAGTAATGGTTAAATTAAACCATGCGCAACAAATAATCTTTTTATCATACGTACGCTTGATATACAATTCTATAAACACATGGCGCCCTCGGAGACATAATGACTACATTTTAATCATCGTGCAACCACAAAATCTAAAACGACGGACATTATTGCAAATGCAATATTAAGTATTTAAAAAACAATTTGCGCATAATGTCGGTTAGGCCAACAGTCAAAACGTTTTCAAAATATTCAACAAAATAATTTACTAATAAATTAACGTTAGCGATGTAACATCGTGCATACTTTGTAGACAGGTACGCTAGCATCGCCCTCAAAACCAACCAGCAACTTCTACTGAGGAGGAATGCTATAGCATATTCCCTCAGCTGACGCAGGCAGTCAAATTATTTTCAAAATATTCGTACATCATGCATACCTTGTAAACAAGTACACTAGCATCGCCCTCAAAACCAACCAGCAATTTCTACTGAGGAGGAATGCTATAGCATTCCGCCTCAACTGACGCAGGTAGTCAAATTATTTTCCAAATATTCGTACATAGAGCATTGCCTTGTAAACAAGTACGCTAGCCCCTCAAAACCAACTTCTACTGAGCAAGAATGCTAGACTCATCAACCTCCTACTCATCATCCTACGACCTCCCTATTCAGACCAACTCTTAAACTCTATTTTTCTATTTTTTACATCCTATTATCAGAACACCTCTTAAACTCTATTATTTTTACCTTACATACCACACTATCACGGTAGATAACCACGTGGGTGGTCACTATGTTAAAACGTAAAATACACAACTTTTAAGGGTTAACATTTTCAGGACATACTATGGGTTTTACCACGAATATAATATTGATTCTCAAGTGTGCGAATATGTTCGCCATTGTTCTCAAATCTCCCAAGTGTGCGAATATGTTCGCCAGTGTTCTAAAAAATCTTTCAAACGGAGGTCGCTGTTCGCCATTGTTCTCAAAACGATCCCATTGTTCTCAAAGACTGCAGTGAAGAACAATAGCGAACAGAACACCACCACACACCCCCACTAACTATTGTGGCTTAAGTTAAGGCTAACTATTATTATTAACCGGGTACTCGGTAAATGCGGAGCAGATCTAAACATTAGATATCTATGGATCTAAAGTACATTCCTAATATCACGGGATTTGTATATTTTCACAAAGACGACATGAAATGTCAAATTTTAGGATTAATTTTCATGTAATAAACGATGATTTTAACAGAGTACGCAATATCTAGGTTGTCCAATATAATTATTTCACTCCCGCAATGATGAATATGGTATACATTAAGCCACGGGGTAAGGCGCAAGAAATTATTAATTGTGTCCTATTTTCGTGTTATTAACGATCGGGTCTTAGTTTAAGCATCTTGGCGACTGAATTTCAAGTTTTTGTTGAAATTTACCAATTAGAAGTCAACCGGATAAAACTGATATGAAAATTCAGAGCGAAACCGATATGGCTACATAAGCCAAACCGTGCAGTCCAACTCAACCCAAGACCAATTCACCTCCCCCCCCCACCCCCCCCCCCACCTGTGAATTCATATACCTTAAAATAGGCTATACGATATATCGAAATATCGTGATTTTGTCACCACGATATATCGCGATACCTCCTAGGACAATATCGTGCAAGCCTAACCTGTACTAGCTACGATTGTCAGATATTACGCATATAACTTCGCTTTCTGTCGGTTTCTCTCCCATAGCTAGCAGTAGCCAACCCACCGCACTAAAACAATTTTGTAACGCCCTACTTGCGGGAGCAATTTGGAACTTTCTAATTATCATTCATGAGTATCAATATCTACTTCGGAACACGAACTTGCGGTGAGGCCTTTACGGCCTGAATATGTGATTCTACAGATGTAGAGGCAGTGATGTTCTTTGGTGGATGACTCGCCGGATCTGCCGGCCACGCCTAAAAGTGGTATTTCAACCGTCCCCGCACTAATATCGTGCAGGTTCTTTTAACTTTTGACTGCAGCAAGTAAACTTTGCCCGGTGCGTCTTCAGAGCTGGCTAACGTACCCAGCACCGTTAAGCTTTGTTTTCTATCTTCATTTGCATCTGACAGCCCCCGCTTGTGATCGGGTTGTTGACAACTTCCATCCGTGCCATCGGTGTATGGGAACTTTCTTCACAGCAGTAATGCTATTGTATCTCTTGCTGACTACTCGTTAGATATTCCATTGTGCTTACAGTCCTGAGCGATGTACTCCCGCCATGAGCTTCTTGCAGGAATCCTGTTTGCGGGAACCAACTTGGAGGAACCAACCTGCGGGAACTTTCCAGCTTCCAGAGAATGCATCAACTCACATCAACTAAAGGATGACATATCAATTTCAGTAACACGATAGCCTAACTTAAGAATGGCTACCGAATATTCAAGTAACTATATACTTAACATTTTAATTATTCCGCTAAATGTACTTTTCTAATTATATTGTATCCATAAGAACGGTCCCGATGACCAAAAGGTACCGTACTGGTCTTAGGACCGCTAGTTATAATTTCTGTATATGTTTATAGTTTTTCTCATTTTCTGTAAGGTGTTTTCACTAACCGCACCGTAGTAGGTTCGTTAAGGCTGTACTAAGATATATAATTCTGATCACTTGATACTGTATTAATTATTCTGGTTAGTTTATATATGTATATGGCCAGTAGCCATCAGTTCATATGTTTTGTTTATTTATAGAAAATATAGGACTGCAGTGCACGTAGGAAACACTACACAGCAACACTTATATATGCCGCACTTTCTCCCGCCACCAAAAAATTTTCACTGAGGTCGCTGTCCGTGCTATAACTCTGTTTAGCCCGGCATGCTACCGACTAAACCATGTCTATTCAGCTCGATAGGATAGGTTTAATATGATTAGAGGCACATTCTTCATTAAGAAACCTGTAGTATACTCTTCTCTTCCGGCAGTGCGATAATCTAGTCCCACACTCCGGTAAGACTCATAACTCTAAGATTGTGTCTCTCTTCATGCTCCACTCAGCCTTGTGGTTTCTTAATTGTTTGAATGTCCCTATCCACACCATGGCTGATCCGACTCTGGGAAACTATTGGGGTTTCCGAGCGGTGATGGCCAGGGTGTGGTTTCACATACATTCCCTCCGTATCTTCGGATACCTAGTAGTTAGCACTTTTGCCAATGTAGGAAAGCACTGCGAAAACACATCATAATAATTATTTTATTTGCTGAACAATCCTTCCGCACCACAGTGCAAAACTGGGCAACTTGTATATAAACCTAACGACAGGTTAAACGGAGTTCCATAGGACCCGGTGACGGGCGAGATGCGTATCCCCACCGAATTCCATAAGAATGTCTGGGCATGATATTTAGATCTGCCACGCCCTCACGGGGAGGACATTTATGGTGGGGTTCATCTCTCTTACCCCCACCATGACGATAGATCAGTTGCCTATAATGCTTTCGTGAAAAGTAGCCTGTGTCCTGTAATGTTTTATGTGGTTACGGAGCGAGATGCTCGGATTCTTATCCAGTTCGGAGATCTTACTAAGTAGCATGTATGAGCGCTGTCTTCAGTATTGATGTTTTGGGGCATCGGTTCTCAATAACAGCCGTGTCTAATAACTAGGTAAATACCAGCCATTTGCGGCCTAAATTAGTTCTTGTTCTTAAAACCTAAAAGCTAATTAAGCAAAGCAGAAGGCCCGCATAAATAAAGCGGCGACTACTAACTCAGCATACTCAGCATCACATATGACGGTGACGTGGGAATCCTTCGGGAATCATTCGACCCGTCTTCACGTAAAACAGCACGCAACCCTAGAGTCATAATCTCACTAGGTATGGTCTTTTCTTTTTCAAGCATTTTGGTTGCAATATTAGAGTGGGCCCATTTTTGCATACTACTCTTCTCCCGCTTTAAGCAGTGGCGACACCTTCCCGAGATGGAGGCCCACGCGAGGCACTTGCCTCTCGCAAGGATTCAGCGACGACGGTCAACATGAGGATAATATTCCTCACCCAAACTAGCACTAGGAGTAGTGCCGGCGTGAGGCACATGACCTTTCAACGGAGATAATCTTCTTCCTTTCAGCTTAGAGGTATAATAACCTATATTAAGTTAATTAGTTAAGTCTCGTGTGCGGGAGCCTCCCTTGTGGGGATACCTCTGCGGACCTGCGAGTCTGTGTGGTACCTCCGGGGTCCCCATGTTTAAAAGTTCATCTGGCTGTCTCTATGTCTTGTATTTTCGTATGCTCCTCATTTTTATCTAGCATACTCGATAGTTTGTTTAGGTAAATCATTGTATAGACTTATATTTTTATGTCACCAAATCAAATCTTGTAAGTCCATAGATCACGAAATTGCTATGGACGGGCATACTGGTGACACAAATTCTTGGGATGAGACCGTTGTATTTAATGGTCGCACGGCCCCGCCAGATCGATTGAGTTCCACCAGCCTTAGGATCCGGTTTTTGTTACCCGTAGGGCAGTCTCATACAGGATCCGTCACCACGAGACCGGATACTAACCAGCGTCATCATTCGTCATGCACTTGCTGCACGGCGAGTCGACATGATACACCGGAACGGCCCGACACTACCCCGCGAGCTACAAAACCAATACCAATACCCATAAAAAGAAATGCAAAATCGTGTACTCTTAGAGAATACAGGATGATTGAACTAGCGTCCTTCTCAGTGTTGGCTGGATATCTACACGTACAAGGCAGTCAGCGCAGGACCAAGTCTATTAAAGCGATGCTAATCTCATCTCAAATGTTGTATTGCACCGATAGAATATGGTTTATAGATTCCATATCATTCCTATCCTGTCACATTCCCTGATCTGTATCGCAATTATCTGTTTTGTAATATCGAGTAAATGCTGAACAATGATCGACACCATTTTGTCTCCTCAAGCTATTCTGGGTGATGTCATGTAAGCTCCAATGCATCACATTCTTTATTATGTAATGCTCATCCCATTGAATATTTTGAAACTAATTTGACTGGAAGTTGTTGCTGCCATAGGCAGCAACAACTTCCAATCAAATTCGTTTCAAAATATTCAACAGCTTACCTGTAGGATTGCTTTTATACCACGTTGCCAAACTGTAGCTGGAGCCTCTATGACTGAGCGTATATACCGAGGCAGACACACCAGGGTTTTTTCTGATTGGTTGAAAAGTAAATCATGACAGCCATCATAGGGTGTAGAAATGTACCAACATTTAACTACTAAATCCTGAATATCTTTCCTTAGCGGCGTAATAAAAGGCTTTAAATTACCTGGATAGTTTATGACCGGCGTATTAGATCGCTGGAATAGCTATCAAGAGATGGGATTAGTTATGACAACCATGTCCTAAAAATTAATATCCCTAAATATTGCCCTTTGCGGAAAGGAAAAATAAATCTAATTCTCAAACACCACTTTACCTCTCGTGGTAATTTCTGTCGTTCGGCTGAATACCGTTGCTTGCTTATATGACGGTCACCGCATGATGTGGTTTGCTATTGTACAGTGAGAATGGAGGAATCCGATCTGTCACTCAAGTGTATGACGTAATAGTCAATTACATCATGTGTAGGCTGACGTCACAATACATAGTGACGGATCTAGCGCCGCCGTGAACATTGAAAAGTCGGTCAAGTGTACGAATTGTATGTCTTTGATAGATTTACTGTTTAATAAACATTCTGTGGAAGATTTTGAAACTAATTTGACCAGGCGTTGTTGCTGCCGAATAGGCAGCAACAGCGCCCTGTCAAATTAGTTTCAAAATATTCAACAGCTTACCTGTACCTTGAAATTGGGATTCTGGGAATTCAACATTCAAAGTTTATAAATCGGTTCCAACGCACGGAAAATGTGGACAGAGCCTAGCTAGAAATGGGCGGGGCATGGCTAGAAATTAATCCATCTATTTGTTTGCTGGATGCTATATTTCAATCTGTTTTCTACTTCGCAGATTATGTTGGCCGGCGCTATTCGTGGAATCGCGGATTTAGAGGTACTGTCGTACGACACTGTCTTGGCAGATTTAATGAAAAACCCGCTGTTAGACCCAATGGAGGGTGCTACCGTTATCAGGTCAGACAAGCTTATCAAGACAGACAAAGATTGGTTCAAATGGGACGGAAATCCGCTCAACAGTATTCAGGTAAATGACGTCAGGTCGTGGTTCGTCCGGCTAGTTCAGAACAAAGAAATTATGGACGACATTCAACTCGACTTGGAATTCTTCGGGAAAGTCGTTGATTATGCCAAGAAAACTGTCAATCTCTTCGAGAAGACGCTGACCAGTAAGAGTTACCACGAAAATGAAATGGTTGACATCAATGTATTGCGGTACCCTGACCACGAGCAACCCTTCCTGATGCTGTACCAGATTGGGTTGAAGGCGTTCCGGGATGGGTCCCGAATTGTCCTCATCCAGGAGGACACAAATGGGCTAACGGGCGAGTTTCACTGCGTCAAGTTCAAGCCACGAACATCCATCATTAATTGTCTTTGTGACGCCACTAAGAAAAAGGCCGTTGACCAGGCGCGAGCATTGTTGAATTAAATTGGCTGCCCATATACTGTGTCTAAATCCCGGTATTCACGATCAGATTAATCTGTCAGACAAATCTGAAGCAAAAATATAACATCGTTGGGCGAATCTGAAGAGCAAATAAACAATCAGATTAATTGATTAGACAAATTTGACGTAAAAACCAGACGAAAATATCTTCTGAAAAAATTTGATGGAAAAATCTGATAATAAATATGACGTCATTTAGCGTTGTCAAGGGTGGCAGCAGACAACATTGCGGACAAAAGAAAGCTTGCTGCTGCAGAAATCTCCATTTGCCATTCAATAATAAACGCCTCATGTGAAATCTCCAAAAACCTATGGCACGGGGGTGGTGGGGTGGGGTTTGGGTGGGTGGGGTAGGGGGGTGGGGGTGGCATCCATTTTGATGACGTATTTAGAGCACGCATTCTGATTGGCCGTGCCTTCAGACAAACTGTGAACAAATTTAACCTCTCCAACAGTTCAGATTCGGCTTCAGACATCAGACTTCAGATTTTTGGTTTACACGATCAGATTTTATTGAATTCGAAAAATCTGAAGAATCATCAGATTCGCCTTCAGATTTCCGACCGACAGACATCAGACTTACGGTTGCATGTTTACACGGTCAGATTCTTTCGAATTCGAAAAATCTGTTCAAATTAATCTCATCGTGAATACGGGTCTTAACATTTAATTTAACATATTGAATGCCGTTTAACCATTTGAAACCTGAATTCCCACAATCTCTATTTCAAGGTAACTATACAGGTAAGATGTTGAATATTTTTTTCTGAAAATAAATTGGCATGGACCTGTAGGCAGCAACAACTCCCAGTAAAATTAGTTTCAAAATAATCAATTGTAAAATTGTTTTAGAATTCGGTAGTTTTAAAGGAAACTAGATCCTTATTATTATTGAAATAGAATAGTTATGTTTTTTCACTTTTTCAGCATATAAACCTATTTCATTGTCAACTAATGTAATCCACGTGTTAAAATTTATAAAGACAGCTTTTAAAATCCATTAACCATTGAAATTTCAATGTCTCAAATTCAAAGCAATTATACAGGAAAGCCATTGAATATTTTGAAACTAATTTGACTGGAAGCTGTTGCTGCCATAGGCAGCAACAGCTCCCAGTCAAATTAGTTTCAAAATATTCAACAGACTATTCCTTAAATAGTAATGAATTTGTCGTTCTGTCTGGCCTCTGTGGGTGTGTGTGTGTGTGTGTGGGTGGGTGGGTGTGTGTGTGTGTGTGTGTGTGTGTGTGTTGGTGGGTGTGTGTGTGTGTGTGTGTGTGTGTGTGTGTGTGTGTGTGTGTGTGTGTGTGTGTGTGTGTGTGTGTGTGTGTGTGTGTGTGTGTGTGTGTGTGTGTGTGTGTGTGTGCTTGCGTGAGTGTATGCGTGCGTGCGTGTGTTAAAGATGTGATATATGCGAGAGAACGTTGTACAACTCTGTCTATAATCAAGGCTATAATAAAATATAAAGTTTGCTACCAAACTCTTGTCAGTTACTAGACTATGTAGTTGTCATTTCCAATACAAGCCAGAATGACACAGATTATCAAGGAAATATAGCATTTGACGTAAAAACATTGTCGATAGAATCACGGTAGCTGTTCTGGTGTTTTTCGTATTTTCCACTTTTTTGGGGATTTTCCGGATTTTTTCGTATTTTCAGAATTTTTTCGTATTGCACTCGAGGTTGGGGAATCCAAATGCATGGTCAGAGCCTTTGCTGTTTTATGATTTGAGCCAAATCGGTCCAGTAATTTCAGTGATATCAACATATTCAGATTTTAATCCAATCCAGATTAGTTTATCCGGATCGCGGCCAAAGTCTGGAAATCAGTTGGCAAGGCAAGTTCCATCGTTTTGTTAAAATTGGAGCCAAATCGGACATGAGGATTTTTTACTTACAAACCGGAATAGGCTGACCGACCGACCGACAGACCGACCGACTGGTAAATGCTTGACCTTGAACTATGACCTCAATACCATTGTGCTCAGAAGGAAGCATGTTTCGAAGTTTATTCACAATAGGGAATCCTTGTCGAAATATGTTGAGCTAAGCGAAAAACTTTTCCGTAAAAAAATTTGGTTTTATACCAAAGACACAGTGACCTTGAACTTTGACCTCATGATCTCAATATCTTCTGCTTAATCCTCTTGATATAAGGAAGCAGGTATCTAAGTTCAGTCCAAATAGGTTGAAGCAATGCCACCATATAAGACGATATGTTGAGCTAAATCCAGAATTTAACCGAGATTGGACGCAGGCAGGCAGACAAGCAGGCAGGCAGGCAAGCAGGCAGGCAGGTAGGCAGAGTAACCGACCCAATCGGATTGACGAGAATTTTTGCTGCTGCTGCTACTACTACTACTACTACTACTACTACTACTACTACTACTACTACTACTACTACTACTACTACTACTACTACTACTACTACTACTACTACTACTAGTTTCAAAGGGCATCCCAACAAATGTGTCACCACATTCTCACGTTAAATGCGTATTTGCTCACACACAGAATTCCTATCATTACAACAACATCAACCTACAAACAATGTGCAAAATAACTTCTGGCATGGCATGAAATCAAAGAAACTTTTGCCTGACAGCTTCCAATAGTGACCCAAAATATCTCATCTTTGGCGATTCAAAAGTGAGCAGAATCAATGATGACCCATACCCGGACAGGCAAGTTGAATGTTATCCCTGTGAAAGCCTATCTCATGCTAAATTAATGGAGAGATCAGACATGTCACTCAAGTATGCTACGCCAAAATCAATTAGCCCTACGTCACACGCAGGCTGACGTCACAATCAAAATGCGTAATGAATGATGTATCTAGGTCCATCATGAACATTAAATAGTCCGTCAAGTGTACAAAGTGTTTGTCTGTACGATTTTTTAAAACATTCTGTTGAATATTTTGAAACTAATTTGACTGGGTGTTGTTGCTGACATAGGTAGCAACAGCGCCTAGTCACATTAGTTTCAAATTATTCAATAGCTTACCTTGAAATTGGGATTCTGGAAATTCAGGATTTAAAGTATGTACAACGCATGGGCGGAGCGTAGCTAGAGATGGGCGTAGCATCGCTATAGAAATGGGTCACACTATTGTTGCAAGGAGTATAGTATCATTCCAGTCTTTAGATCATTAAAAATGTTGGCACACATGGTCAACATGAAGGAGCCGGTACCACGTGTCGAATGTATACTAGGCTAGTAGGATGAGCCAGTTTTTGGTCGACCTGGCGGGGGGGGGATTATAATGTTATCAAAACTTGCGGAATTATATTCCCACATATCCCTAGTATTACAGAAAAAAAGTCGCAAGTGATACCTTTTGGGGAAAATTTTTGACAGCACTTTGAATTTGATCTACTTCTGTATTCTTACAAACTGTAATTATATGATAGATGAACGTAAAATCAGTTTTTCGCCACTTATTTTATAATTACAGAGCTGAAAACTGGCACAGGTCTCCTTCGATCAATACTCACCATTCTGTTACTTCTGATATACAGCTGGCCCTGACAGCTGGCTCTAGGACTATAGACTTAGAAAGCCTTACCGACTCCTTGGAACCGGGTACTCGGCTCCCAACTGCCGAGTACCCGTCTACCATAGAGCTCATTCTTGTTTGCATAGCGACAAGAGAATACATGCTTTTTGCAGTTGGAAAGTCTTAGGATTGTTTAAGCCTAAGTCTTTTTACTGTGATTAATTGTGATAGCTTGTGCGTTCTCAAAAGGATATTTTGGATTAATATGGACGCTTCCGATGATACCAGGTGGTATATTTCCATGTTATTCCATAGTTAAAAGACTTAGGTCTATAAAATTTCGTTTGTGTCGCATGTTCCAATTTCTAACCCCAAAGAATCTGGGACGTGTGTTAACAACGAAATATGCCAGATGATCGCCTTCCTTCAAATCTCCAACAGGCGATCGGCAGATATGAAATTAGGTGTTGGCTTATCGGTGTTTTAACACGATTATCGGCTGACGTCGTTCTCCGTAAGATCCGAGCGGGTATCGTCACACCCGTGTTTCTCGGATGTTTATTTCATTAATTCGCGCATCTGATTCTGGGTGCTGCGTACTTTAATTGGTACCAGAAAAACTTTGGAATTTTCAAGTTTTGCGTGTTATCATGATCTGTTTGCAATGATCAGTGGTTTCAAAATCTTTGATTTAGATGTGTGATCTGCGGTTTTACCGTGTGCTACAGCAGTTTGTTTACAATTTGTTGTTTCTTCACATATCGTTTTGGCCTTCGTTAGGAGTATAATTTATATTTATTAGTAAATATACCCCGAATGCTATGCGATATGATTCCTGGTTCCGTTATACATCCTTGAGGATCAGTGTATGGGTGTATTATTGCCCGCTTCGTTCTTGTCGTCATAATCAATGCGATCTTTGCTGTAACGTTGCGGGGTGGGGTGCGGGAGGGTGACAGTTAATTTATGGTCAATATATTTGAAAATTAATTGTCTGCCTTCCATTTTTGTTTCGTTCCGCTGGCTTATTGTAGGTTTGGTTTTTTATAGGCCAAGCGAGCCCCGCCATCATGTGTCGAGTGCCACATATCGTACGGGTTCTATGCAAAGACCATGTCTGTTTCCACTGTTCTAAGTGTAGTCTTGACAGTAGTTGTAACGTTTGCGCTGTGTGGTCGATCGATATGATGCTTAAGTTCCTTTCCAGAAGGACTTGGCAGGGTCTGACGCGGGGTCAGGCGGTCCGAAAGTAAATCGTGGAGCGTCCGTTCAGCCCGTGGGGGGCATTCCACATCTGCAACCGGAGGTGGCGGAGATGGCACTGCCGGCGTGGTTTGGTCCGGCTAGGCAAGGTGTCTTGCATAGCGTTCTGCCCACGCTGGTGTCGTCCCTGCTGCCAAAAGTTGTAGAGCAGTCTCTCCCCATGTTTGATTTGGACCATGTCCTTGGACAGGGTTCTGGACTGGCCACCGAGGGAGCCGTTTCGTACGGCCCCCTGGCAGTCCCGTCGGGCTCCGGCCTAATGGGTTCTGTCTCTCTGTGGCCACCTCCGGGTGGTCCAGTAGCGGTGGCCGGTCCGTCAGGCATGGGAGCCGTCCGCCAGGACGGCTCCACGGTTTTCCTTGTCTAGTGACGACTCTTAGGGGTCTGAAGATGAGGAGGCCGAGGAGGAGAGGGTGCTGCGGCCTGTGATGCCGCAGGTGGAGAACATAGAGGTCGATTCCATCCTGACGGAACCGTCCTCCATCTGTCTGGCCTGGCGCAAGCCAGGGCAGCGGCTCCGCCCGTGGTTGAGGCCACTCCAGTACCGGGCACCGGTCCCGTGATGTTTGGTTTGCCGCCAACCAACACGGCGACGGGTGTGGCCGGCCAGGCATGGTACTCACCTATCTCGCCTGGTCCGGCGGTCGGACATGGGGTGCTGTTGGCGCCCGTGTTTGGCCACGGTTCCTCAACCGCTATGGGTCCGCACGGTTATCCGTGCAGGCCTACTCCATGGACTGGTGTGTATGGTACCGGAGTTCCTGGCATATCAGCAATAGCTCCTAGCCGGGAGGCCGTTGCTGGTAGAGCCGTGAGCATGTCAACGGGTGACGTGTTCACGGGAGTGTCCTCCTCGGAGACGGATTCGTCTGAGGCTCTGGCTTGGCTAGCCAGGGTGGACCAGTCTGTGGTTTCGACCACGGCCGAGGAGGATGTACCCCGTCCATCGGTGCATCGATTAGGACGGGGATCTTTCCGCAGCCCTGATCCAGTCTGTTGGACTGGATCCATGGTTTATGGTGTTGCTTGATGCTATTTATAGCAAACAACGCATGAACAAGGGCCAGCTTCTTGCGGCCTCCATGGAGGTGCGGGCGAGGTGTCGTATTCCACGGGGGGAATACGACAGGTATGGTGTTGTCCCGTCGGTCACCGAGGATGACCGCTGGGTACTGGGTGTCCGGAGTGCTGGAGCGGGTGGCCCCGCCCCGGCACTGGTGAACAGAGCTCAGGTACACCATAATGAAGTCCTGTCCCTGTGTGATGGGGGTGTGAGGACAGCGCTGAGTTCTGTCAACCACTGTTATCGTCTTCTTCAGTCAGTGTGGGCTGGCCACCTGTGGCGCTTTCGTGCGTTAATGACGGACTGGTGCTGTCTATGGACGCATTGGCAAGGGTGCAGGCGCGTGTGACTATGTCCAGGAGGCAGATGGTCCTTGACCATATGCGTCCAGCTACTGCTGTCAGGGAGCGTCTTCTTGGGACGCCCCTGACAGGCCTTAGCATCTTTGGTGGCCAGGCGCTGGCCATCTTGGAGGACACGGCCAGCATTGTGCAGAATTGGTTGGTGGTTTATCTGACTGTAGTCAGGCCGCTGACCGGGCAACCTTCAAGAAACAGAGAAAAAGCAAGGTGAAAGCCTAAAGCATAGTGCTGCTTCTGTTTTCTGCTGGGTTTTCTCAGCCGCCTCGGCGAAGAAAGCCAAGAAGGTTGTGGGGGGCCTCGACTCTCCCCAATATTGCTCCTGATCGCCCGAGAGGCGGGAAGGGGAAGGGGGGGTAAGTCCTCAAAGGGCGGACAGAAGGGAGCGGATCGTACCCGAGGGTACGAGGGCTCCCTTCGCATCTGCCTGGACCGCACCTGTGGAACAGCGGTGCCAGTTAGACCGGCCAAGCCAAGACCAATATGGTTCTCTCTCTCTCGTCAAGAGAGGGGGGGGGGGAGCGGATACGCGAGCCAGACACCCCCATTAGGCGTTGAGGCGTCTATAATGGGTGGAAGGATCATGCGTTTTCGTCGAGGTTTGGAGAGGTGTGACGTCAGACAGTCTGGTCCTGGGATGGTTATCCCAGGGGTACATACCAGTGTGGTGGGACTTTCCACCACAGAATCTGTCTTTGGCACCTGTCTGGTCATCCGTTCAACGGGACCAGACAAGTTAGAAGCTATTAAAAACGAAGTGTCAGGTTTGCTTCTGAAGGGAGCAATAAACCAGCAAACCGGAACACTCCAGGCTTCTATTCAAACATGTTCCTTGTCCCCAAGAGCACAGGGGGATGGAGACCCGTACTCAGTCTCAGGCCATTGAATTGGTTTATCCATACGCCTCGGTTTTCAGATGGAAACTCCGAGGTCGGTAATGGCAGGATTGAGAAGGGGGTGTGGTGTGTATCGATCGATCTGAGAGATGCCTGTTCCCACATTCCTATGAACGGGTGTTGTCACAGGTTTCTGAGAGTTGCGTTTCAGAATCTAGTATGGGAGTTTAAATCCTCCCATTCGGCCTGTCGACAGCTCCAAGGGGTTTTCACCAGAGTGGTCCTTGTGGTGACAGCATTTCTCAGAAAAGAGAACGTGGCGCTTCACACCTACATAGACGATTGGCTGATCATCAGCCGGGTTAGAGGTGGATACTGCTCTGGCTCTGAAGTTGCTTTCAGATCTAGGCTAGATAGTCAACAAGGAGAAATCTGAGTTGACACACCACTCAACATTTCGTTTATTTAAGGATGCGATTCGATCTCGAGGAAGTCAGGGTTGTTTACCCATCAGAGCCCAGAGTGGTGTCTCTGTTAGCCATCCTCAAGAGTTTCGATTGGGAAACCACATTCAGACGAGGCGGTTTCTTCAGATGCTGGGCATGATGGTCTTCATGTAGCAGGTATACCCGTACACTGCACGGATGCGAAGACCTATCCAGTTGTATCTGATGTCTCTGTGGAAACAGAGAATAGAACCCCTGTCAAAACTGGTGCCAGTTTTGGAGCCAATAATGTCGCATCTTGTATGGTGGGAAAAAGCGTCAGAATCTCCTAGTAGGGGTTTTCGCTGCACCTACTCCACCCCCAGCTGTCCGTGTACACGGATGCATTGCTGGAGGGATGGGGGCCCTACCTGGGAGAACACCAGGTCTCGGGCACCGCCAGCTGCATATCAATCTGTTGGATATGATGGCAGTGGAACTGGCATTGGAAAAGGTTTCTTCCAAAAGTCAGGGGAATGCGATATTGATACGGTCGGACAACTCGACAGTAGTATCATACAGAAATCGCCAAGGCGAGACCACGTCACCCACACTATGTATCTAAGTGTGGCACTTGATTCAATGGTGCAGGAATTACCCGGTTGTTTTAAAGCAGCTCATATTCCTGGGCGATTGAACATTCTGGCAGATGTTTTGTCTCGCAGACAGAGAATTCTGCCAACAGAATGGTCTCTCAACCCTGCAGTTCTTCACAGGATCTTCGAGCATTGGGGCAAACCCAACGTAGACTTGTTCGCCACAGGGGAAAATGCTCAAATCATGACTTATGTCTCGCCGATACTGATCCTGAGGCCGTCGATACAGACACTCTGGCGTTAAGCTGGAGAGGGATGCACGTTTACGCGTACCCACCCACCATTCTTCTACCAAAGATATTAGTGAAGATCAGGGAGGAACCGTGCCTGGTCCTGCTATAGTGCCATTTGGCCAGCAGGGCGTGGTTCACGGATCTTCAAGGTCTGCAGGTGGAAAATCCAGTGCAGTTACCCTAGATTCCGAACATAATCTCCCAGGCCAAGGGACGCTTCCTACACGAGCGTCCCGAAATGTTATTGACTGCGTGGTTGTTGACAAACAACATTCCACGTCGGAGGGCTTTTCTCAACATGCTGCAGATTTCATTGCGGCTGCGAGAGGGAGGTCAACCTTCAAGTCATATAACAACAAGGTCAACGGATTTGCAGACTGGTGTGAGGAAAAGGTTATTGTTACCTTTCATTCCACTATTCAGCAAATAGCAGACTTTCTCTGTGAGCTGTTCTTTTCAGGACTAGCTCCTGTCACAATTGCTGGATACAAGTCAGCTTTGACATCAGTTATCCCTTGTCTAGCCAGCAGGGATAGTCCAGAGGTGGCCCAGTTGAATGTGATGGTGAAGGGAATGAGCAATGTCCGACCGAGACAACCGGTAGTCATTCCAGCCTGGAGTCTATCTTTAGTGCTTAATGTACTGGCCAAGCACCCTTTCGAACCGTTGCGTTCGGCTAGTCTAAAGCATTTGACTCTAAAGGTGGTCTTTCTATTGGCAGCTTCCTCAGCTAGAAGGCGCAGTGTGATCCATGCACTTTCAGCAGAGAGGGACCGATTTATTGTCTCCAGAGAGGGTCTGCGTCTACTGCCAAGAGCAGAGTTTATGTCAAAGATTCAATCTTTGAGATATCCCGGCAAACCGATCATTATACCAAAACTAAGTATGTTTGATCGTGATGCCAGTGTCTGGTGCCCAGTCCGTGCTTTGACTAAGTACAAAACGGACAGACTCGTTACGGTCGAATGATAGACATCTGTGGATCCGCCATAAGGAGCCGTATGGTGCCGCATCCGTGGATTCTATCTCTCCTTGGGTAGTTGAATGCAATCAGATTACCCATGAGATTACGACTGGGCACCAAGTGCAGTGCGCAAGGGCACGATGTTAGAGGAATAGCCGCCTCTTCCGCCCTTTTACAATGGTGTTCCGTTTAAGGACATCATGGCTATTGCACAATGGCACTGTGAGTCCTCTTTCACGGATTACTATATGAGGGATGTGTCAGACTTCGCCATTCCACTCGCTTTAGCTGTTGTGAGATGATAGCTATATGACCAGACTGCTATTCTTCCTTTTTTGGCATTTGTAAGAAAGAATTAAGAAGCAAACATGGTCGAGCGAGAGGATATCAACCAGATTGTGTCACTGATGGCCGGACAAGTGAATGGTTGGAGGCTCCAGGTCTGAAATCCAAATATCATGAGGTAATTCAGGATTGAGAGTGTTTTGTATTATGTCTATATATCATGATCATTCATCTTATATATTCATGCTCATTCCCAGGCTAATATATGCAAAGAGCAGTTAACCCTCTTGGCATATTTGTGTTTTCAGGCGAGATACATGTTCGTGAGTTCTCTCCCTTTTCTTAGGAGAAAAAGGGGGGGGGGGCAGTGATGCGAATGTGATTCTGTTCCGTTAACTTGACGGTCCTTTCTAGGTCTCCGTTAGTCATGTTTTAAGTCTAACTCTTTCTCCAAGGGGCAAAAGTAGCATTTATGGCTTGCCCCTTCCGACCAGGTTACTGACCAAATCTGGTGTATATCAGAAGTAACAGAAAGGTGAGTATTGATCGAAGGAGAATGCAGGAAATGTAAATTTCCCTTACTCCGAGATCTAACAATACTCACCATTCTGTTACGGACCCAGCCTCCCAGCCTCCCAGCCCACGGAGGCAAGCCATGGATTTCTCTTGTTTGGTGGCTATGCAAACAATATGAGCTCTATGGTAGACGGGTACTCGGCAGTTGGGAGCCGAGTACCCGGTTCCAAGGAGTCGGTAAAGCTTTCTAAGTCTATAGTCCTAGAGCCAGCTGTCAGGGCCAGCTGTATTTCAGAAGTAACAGAATGGTGAGTATTGTTAGATCTCGGAGAAAGGGAAATTTACATTTCCTGCATTCTTAAAGATATAATGTTATAGCCCAGCATTACATAACGGTTGAGTTATTTTGAAGACAGCGTGGCAAATTTTTGTATAACCATACAAACATGCACTAAATCAACATATAGTTCCCAATGCCAGTCCCTCCAATTACAATATGTATAATTTCTCCATCATATCAACGCAATTTGCAAATAAAATTTATCAGAGTATGTCATGGTTTGTCAAGAATTAATATTGGTTCAATCCTGACGTCCGAATATGGTGATTTATGATAATAAATAGACCGGGGTAATATCGGAAAACATTCGAGAAAGTACATTGTAAAACTACTTTTGCTTTTACATTGTATTTCTCGACACTTATTTAATATAGTTTTTTAAACAGAAACACGTGCATTTAGCACATACTATTACTGAAATTATTCAGAGGCTATTAAGAAACACAAAAATGAATGAGCCAAATGTAAATGTGACCCTCCTATTTCCGCATACTTTATCTGAGGGAAATTGCGTTATCTGTCGCAACCCTTTGGATGGAGATAAGCAAAAAGTGTACAAAAAAGGACTTGAGACTCTTTTGCGCATAAGTCGTCTTCGAGGTGATGATGAATTACATAACTACCTTTTGGAAAGGTCTCTAACCTCCCCAATTGGAAATGTTTATGTACATAAAGTAAAAAGGTGTAGGGCTGAATATACGGACCTGCGCAGAACTAGAACCGATGATGATAATGGGGGTGGATTAACATCCAAAAGATTACGTTCAAGTGTTGAGCCATTTGACTGGGCAGCTGATTGTTTTCTATGTGGAAAGGCCGCGACCATTGACCTGAAACATCCAACAAGAGACCCTGTGTCACAGGTTACGTTACTTGGATTCAGAGAATCAGTTTTACAGCAATGTAACAATCGTGACGACCTATGGGCATATGATGTTATGACAAGAGTAAATGATTGCATAGACTTAGTAGCAGCAGAAGCACACTATCATAGCAAATGTTATAGAAATTTCGTTTGCTTTGCATATGCTAAGAATGTGACAGTTGGTCGACCAGCTGATTTAGGGAAGCACGGTTGCTTTGAGGCTGTTTGCGACTGGCTGGATGAGGAGGGTGAGACTGAAACACTGACTGTTACTGATATCCATGAGAAAATTAAAGAATTGGCTAATGGGGCAGAAGTCTATGATATTAAAAGCCTCCGAGATAAACTTCATGAGCATTATGGTGACCACATATTTTGGTCACGAATGAAAGGAGGTCGGGAGGATGTGCTGTGTTTCCAGAATATGGCAAGTTACATAGTACACAAGACATGGCACTCTAAGAAATTAGATGATGATGCACAAGAAGCTGAAAGAATAGTCATTACGTGTGCGAAACTATTAAAGGAGGAAGTACGTGAGGGGAAATATTCAAAGGAAAACTACCCGGGTAATGATATTAAGGATATTGATACGGGAAGGGAGGTCCTTACACCACTGACACTTATTTTTATCGAGACAATGATAATTTTGTGAGAATTTTTACGAGTTCGTTCGCAGAATTTGGACAAAAGACAACTCTGAATACATTGTGATTTGTCGTGGGACATATCTCATCAACTGGTTCACATTGGGCAACTATGGTGAATGATTGTGATTAAATTATTAATAATATTATTTTTATCATTATTATTATTATTATTATTATTATTATTATTATTATTATTATTATTATCTGATGAATGCATGGAAACTGGTAACGTCAGCACGTAGCCCCATACTTCGCCGCCATAAAGAGCAACCGGAATAATGGTTGCATCAAAGAGTTTAATTTGGCAATTCACCGATAGATCGAGATTTGCGATTCGAGGATTCAGACCATACATGGCTTTCTTACACTGATCATATTTATGCTTTATTGTATCAATAAACCTACCATTTTTAGTGAAGTTTATTCCTAAATATTTATAGGTTTCCATTGCTTCTACATGCCCTGTTCCTAAGCTAAATAATTCCTCGGTGGCCTTACGTCTGCCAAAAATAATTATTTTAGTTTTGTCTACATTTATTTTCAGATTCTACATGGTACGGTATGTGTAATATTCATCCAGCATGGCTTGTAGGTCTATCCTTTTGTCAGCCATAATAACTGTATCATCAGCATAGAGCAGAGCTAACATTTTCAGATATATGTTTAGATTTTCCATAATATTAATACCATTACATTGGTTAGATCATTCAAACATAAACTAAAGAGAATCGGGGACAGGTTTTCGCCCTGCCGAACTCCCCATTTGCATATAATCTCAGGAGAAATTTCTTCAATAAGGGCAATTTTGGATTTTATGTTGCTGTACATATTTTTAATATCAGAAATATCCATTTGGAGCCTACGAGAGCCTATTTTCGTAATTTCACTGGCACATTTATAAAATGATTAGGCTTAATTTTCTCAACCATTAAAGAATTAATTGATATAGCCTAAGAAGCGCTGAGAAAGCGCTCTTTGAGGCGCTATTGACACAAGAGAGGTTAAACAATTAATTTTGGAATTCTTTTTAGCATTTGGTAGCTTTGTAGAGTTGTTGGCACAAGGTGGGGTTAAAACACTGAGTTACTCACCTGAGCGGAAACGTACCCTTGAAGCCTTCTATTGTAATATTATAAACTCAAGAACCAATGATGTGGTCATTCCTAGCCTTGCCTCTTCTCAATTTAAAGCGGTACATGACAAAATATTCGGTTAAAAACGGCTGTATTGTAGCATGGGGGCAGTTCACCCCCAACCTCACACCATCATCACTACTACCATCACTACCACCATCCCCTGGATCTGGATGAAAAACATTTTCACCCTCACCTTACGTGGATTCAGCGCATTTCACAGCCATACCGGGTCCATAATTTTACATACGTAGGCCTACCGTCAACAATGCAGGAAGTTTACCTGTCTCCGCATTCGGTCAAGACTAATAGTTTATGCCTTATATCAACTGCAAAGCCAAAGCAGATTAAGATGTACACTTTTGGAAAACTGCAATGGAAAAATCGAGTATATCCATCAATCATATAACGTCAGAATCAACGTGTAGGTTGTGGTCATAATCAATTTAGTCATGAATGACTCGATTTAGTGCGTCTTAAACCCCTAATAATTCGTCAGGTTGCACGAATTGTAGGCCTAAGTCTGTTATATTTAATTAACATGCTGTTGAATGTTTTGATGCCTAATTTGACTGAGCGTGTGCTGTTGCTGCCATACAGCACACGCCCAGTCAAATTAGTTTCAAAATATTTAACAGCTCACCAGTATAGTTTTCTGGAAATTGAGATTCAGAGAGTGCAGGGACCGATCGATCCCAACACTGGCAAAGAGTGGGTGGACCTTAGCTAGAAATGGGCGGGGTATAGCTGAAACTGGATTCCTCGATTGGGAATAGCTGAATTTATACGTGATAAAGGTTCTTATTTCGCTGTATCCGATCTGTCACTCAAGTATCCTATCTGACGTCATAGTCAAATACGTCACGTGTTAGCTGACGTCGCAATCATAATGGTGTAGCTTATAGCTCCATCATGAAAACTGAAAAAGTCCGTCACAGGCGTCAGAATTCTGACTGTCAGTATATCCGAATATCTGTCACGGGGGGGGGGGGGCGGGGGGGGGGGTGGATTGAGTCAGAGCAGACTCGGACTAATATCAGTCGCAAATCCATTCCAATACACGTCGACGTGGACGGAGTTTAGCTAGAAATTGCCGGGCATAGTTAAAAATGGATCACTCTAATTCAAACTATTCAGCTAGATATAAAATGTGTAGACTCAGCAATATATAGTAAATAGAAGGTATTTTAATGAGGATAAGCGATCTGCGGCAGCAATCCCTACAAATATTCTAAACATGGGAGTTAATTCTCGAACATCTACCTCACAACACCGGAGTTACCTCCCATAAGCCCAGTCTCAACGCTGTCGCCTCGCGACATTTGACATTAGTAAAACCAAAGTTGGAAAATTATAAATCAACATGATGGCAGCTGGGGTGAACGAGCCGGAGTTCTTGGACGCCAGAATTTGTATAGGGCAGATTGTCAAAGAACCCGTAATGGGAACATGATGGTCAAGCAACCATAGTTTAGCTATATGCCTACTGTGGTATTAAACCACATGCCTTTGAATTTCCAAGTGAATATTTAAGACTCAAAATGTTTTCTTTGTTCAGATATACCAAAACCTGTCACTACATGCTTCAATAGGACCTCAACAACGATTTTTACCTCTTGGTTACAGATCTAACCAATAGTCGTTTGATGAAGTAGGCACCACAAACAAATAGATAGAGATTGCCTTGCTCTGATTACAATGGCAATGGTTCCTAGAAGTTCGAGTAGAGCCCTAACCTTGAACTATTACATCCTAGCTCGGGGTGGCCAGCCGTCTTGCAAATGTTGAACCTGCCCCAGGTAGACTCACACAGTACCATTAACAATTTCAATTGCCAAACTACTTTGTCATCTCCATCCAATTCTCAGCGTTTATACAAAACACTGTCTCTTCGCACAAGATACCCTCACATGGGCAAGTACTGCTTCACTGTCGTATTACCAGTCGAAATATCCACCCAGTCTCGTCGTAGCTCTCAATCCTTATGTCACAGGAGACAACCCAGTATCCTATCCGGCCATTGCTTGTTCCTCATCTTCTATGATAACAAATCCAAAATATCTGTCAGTTACTGATTTTCTCTGCTTGCGACAGAGTTAATTCCCCTTTCCAGAGTACCCACCCATCATATGACGTCATAATAAACTGCGTGATGTGTACAATGACATCATAATGAATGGCCTCATGAATGACGTCGATAAGTACGTCACGAGCGCATATTTGAAGATGGTCTATGCGTTGTTGTACAAATTCTTTGCTTTTATTATTTACTAAATATTCTGTTGAATATTTTGAAACTAATTTGACTGGGCACTGTTGCTGTCATAGGCAGCAACAGCACCCAGTCAAATTAGTTACAACATATTCAACAGCTTCCCTGTATCGTTTTCAGGAAATTGATAGCTAGGGCATTTGGGGGATCGATCAATTCCAACACAGCGAGGTGTGGATGGAGCTTAGCTAGTGATGGGCGGGGCATAGCTAAAACCGAAAAAGTCCATTTCCTCTACCTGTTATCCTGCAAACCATAGTGTATCAAAGCGTCGCATTATGTCACCCCTAGCCACAGAGGTCCGCATATCTACCTCTCTACATGAGGACTTCTTCAGTGCCTCTTTCCTATCACTCAACCGACTCCATTGAAAGGCATTCATAAACTCGCATGACTTCCCAGTCACACGCAATGCCTGTCACGATCCTTAAGTGGAAAAGTAAAGCCAGATAAAAGGTTTTCAAAAATTTAATAACAATTCATAAAATGACATCACAAATAAAATACTACACAGGCCATGCGCACAGCAAATCATTCGCTTACACGTTCTTCCGTATTCATGCACCATTCAGACACAACCCACATATAATCCATGCCTAAATCACACACAGTTCACACAGCTTACACACGATTCACATACAAATCACACAATATGGCCACACACTTCATTTACATACAATACAACCCATCACACGATTTTATAAGCAAACGTACGCTAGCACACCACCAGCAACTACACCTTAGAATGTACACATCAGTACTAACGGACGTACGCGCAATATATAATATATAACCGTAGGTATTAGATAGACAACATAATTATATATAAATTAAAACTAGATTGACAATACTATAAACAATATAAACTACTAATACAATACAAATAATTATGGAAATGTTCACGGACTTGGGGGGGGGGGGTGAATTGACTTACGTTTAACTGTTAATGGATGTTGATGACGATTACGACACTAATATCATTGCACAAGAACGGAAGTTGACGATGATGAAGACGATGACGGCAATGATAGTACTGACACGATGATGACGAATGTTTGTTCAACTTGAAGACGGTGAAGATGATAACGGCAATGATAGTACTGACACGACAATGACGAATGGTTCTTCAAATTGAAGACGACGACAATGACGGTAATGACACGATACTGGCGAATTTTTCTGCGCAAATCGCAGGTAATAATAAGTGACACAGATGTTAACGGTAATGACCACGACGATGATGATGACGAAACAATGACAGGATTACTGAGACGGTGACGATAATGGCGACGACGATGTTGATACGACAATACCGGTCTGCGCAACTCGCAGGTGTTAATAGTTGACAGAGAAGATGACAATGACGACGACGACGATGAGGAGACGATAGACAAGTCTGCGCAACTCGCAGATGTTAATAGTTGACAGAGAAGATGACAATGACGACGACGACGCTGATGAGACGATAGACAACACTGCGCAACTCGCAGGTGATTTTACCACACACACACACGTTATACAGGGTCGGCTCTACTCACACGCCAACCAATACACAAGATTTCCGACCAGGAAATCACAGCCTGTCCGGACCTAGACAGGACACTACAATACAAATATAACCACGTTAAAGTATATATTTACGATAGGGTAAATCACACTTACTAAAACATGACAACCACATTGACGAGACATATGGATGATAAGAACAACGCTCGTTAACATGCATTTATAATCTTACTGATTAACCCTTTTCCACTGACAGACTGACTCTGAAACCATACTACGAGTGTACGATACAATGGTGTTCATTTTGAAGCTAACGAGACTGGAACTCATTGCTCATGTATTGTGCAATAGCTTCCCGTATCATTATCTTCAGAATAGACACACAATATACTAAGTAGGCCTACTAGGAATTTTGCATAAGGATAGGCATACAGCAGGATAAGGGTTAAATACACAATATATTTGAACAGAACGACATGATATAGGTATGTTTTGAAGCCACACCTACTATACTGACAAGCTACATATTACAACATCGCAAATTTAAGAGGAGAACTTATTGGACACGTTTTGGCTAAAATAACAATTTTGAAAACATATACTTATATGACGTCATAGATTGACAGAAACAGACATCGTATAAAATTATCAATACTCACATAATCCAATTGAATAAGAAATACATGACGATTACAATCCGGTATTTCTAATACATATGACTTCAAAACACATAAATTACTATATATGAAAAGTTATACATACGCCGTTCAAAATTCAATCAGGTTGCAAACACTTGAACACCGTACACCTGGCAGACTTTCAAACGACTGTCCCAAGCACTAGGAAATGATCATGCCCGACACCTTGCAGTTCATTCTCAACCCAAGAGCATTCCTTTCAACAAAGACACACGCACACACACACACATCGCTACTCCAAACGCCAACACTTCTTACACACGCGAAAATGGAGAAAAAAACTGCTGCAATGATTTATCGCGAATTTTGAATTCAGATCGTGACAATGCCTATAGTGGCTATCACAACGTGGCCGCCTGCCTAGACGACTATCTGCATTGCCATGGGATACACCATGTATATCGTCAATCTTAAGGCCACAAGTACATAGCTGTTTGCGCTATATAGTGGCTTGGTCTTCTTGATGCTTAAACTTGATAATAAAAAAACATCAGCCGCAAAGATCAGTTCTTATAAAGAACTTTCTTCCAAGCAACTAATGATGGATATGTGTGTAAATGCAGCTACAGCTGTCAAGAACTCGTGCCTAGTGACGCAGTACTGTCTTTCAATTTTCGACAAGGAACTACCATAATATTCCATGGGCCACACTACATATTCGTATACTTGGAATAGTAGTGCTCCAACTCCAAACCCACTCGCATTAGTGCTGAGTATAAAGTTATCAGTTATGTTTGCCTATGCAAGAATTGGTTGTTGTTTTACAGTCGGAAAGGATTCCTCACTGACACATTGCTCTGTCCAGATAAATGGTCAGGCTTTCTTGGCTAACAGATGGCAGTTTCCCAGTATAGTCCAATCACCACTTTCTCCATTGAGATTGCGAAGGTGGTAGGCACATTGCATGAGCCAAATGGCACGACGACAAACTGACAAAGCTCTCCATTTCCTATGGTAAATACAGTTTCTGGCCTATTTTTCGCATTCTCCCGCCGGCAGAGGGTTAATCCTCCGTGACGTCGTAACTCCAGGCAGACCTACGATGAATTACGTCGTAATTAGTACGGTCCGATGGTGTTGCGAGAATGATCTTTCGCTGCTACTCAAATTTGCCAATAACCTGACTTCAGACCAATTGTGGAAAACTAACTGGACCCTGCTAGTGCCTCAATAGCTTTATCTACCCTCGGTAGGTGGTAGAAATATTTCAGATAAACTTCATTCAGATTGTGATAACCGATGCAAAATCTGGTTGCCTGATGTTTCTTTTAAACAGCACAATAGGCGCTGTCCAATGACTACAAGAAGACATAATTCACCTTTCCAGAGTATCCATCCATCATCTGACCACGTATGACGTCATACTCAGCTCAGCGCGTGTATGATGACGTCACAATCATTACGTCACAAAGGGTTCCATATAGACCGTCACCAAATCTCAAATACTCCGACACGTTGTATGAATTGTATGTCTTTGTAATTCTTTGCTATTTAATAAACATGCTGTTGAATATTTTGAAACTAATTTGACTGGGTGCTATTGCTGCCTTAGGCAGCAACAGGACCCAGTCAAATTAGTTTCAAAATATTCAACAGCTTACCTGTATAGTTTTCTTGAGATCGATAGTCAGGGAGTTCAGATATCGATCGATCCGAACACGAGCGAGGCGTGGGTGGAGCTTAGCTAGAGATCGGCGGGGCATAGCTAAAAATGTAAAGGTCCATTGCACCTTTTCCAACATATCAGACACCTCTCTATTCGCGATTTTACATAGTAACCTTCTTGGAAGTTGTCTGATTGGTCTGGTATCCCATATATTAATTTAATGTTCCACTAAATGTATTCCAACACGATTTTCTCATGACTTTACAAATATATCAGCATACTGAATGATCACAGTAATGATCCTAACGTTCACATGGTCGGCTTCGCTGAGGTCATCACTAGCCTCTTCCAAGATAAGACTAACACACCCATCATGACTTGAGCTGTTAATTTTGGGAGAATTTTTACGAGTTCGTTCACAGAATTTGGACAAAAGACAACTCTGAATACATTGTGATTTGTCGTGGGACATATCTCATCAACTGGTTCACATTGGGCAACTATGGTGAATGATTATGATTAAATTATTATTATTATTATTATTTGATGAATGCATGAAAACTGGTAACGTCACCACGTTATCTTTCTGTAATGTCATTAAAATGCCTTATTATGCCTGTCCCGTTATAGCCACATACATCCATGTCGCTATTAACACGATTTCATGTCATATTCCAGCTGCAAATAATATCCACAGCTACATGATGTTTATAAATGGCTGCAGCCATCTGTTCTGTATCTGTAATTCCAGCCATTGTCGGCACACTTCTTCTTCTGAAATTCCTTTTGCGAGGCACCAACTCTAGGGCTCCTTGTTGGCAATCGAGTATAATATAAAGTCAGATTTGAAATTAAAACAGTAAATAAAATATCAAAGTTAACTCTAGCGAAACACATTCATTGATGTGACGACAGTGGCATGGCGGCGAAGTGTGGCGGTGCGGGTGGGAGGTGGGGAGTGGGGGGGGGGGGGGGGGGGCAAACACCACTCAAAATGCAGGAGATTTCACAATCCCCCCGCCACCCCCCCCCCCCAAACGACAACACAACTACCCCCCGCCCTGCCCCCACCCCACCCCAAACACACTATAATTGGGCATATTAATGGGAGAAGAATATCCTTTTTTGTTTTACCCAATTTCTTCTAAAAATTCTACACTTACCATCTTCAAAGCAGACATAAGTTATGTCTGCTTGTAAGATCGTAAGTGTAGAATTTGAATTTTTTAGACGAAATTGGGTTAAAATAAAATAAATTTCCAGCCCAATTAGGGGGAATATTCACTACTTAAAATGCAGGAGATGCCCTCTAAGAGTATTATCTAGATTTCAGAATTTACAGGCATTACAGAGGTGGGGGGGGGGGGCGTAAAAGAACTCACTCCGAGTTTAAGCTCCTGTATTGGGAGTCCAGTTGTGAACACGCTCTGATAGTAGAAACAGTACTGCAAATAGGTTAAAATACTGTACTGTATTTATGTCTGGGTCAACAGCTCAAGCGGCCAGTGGATACATATCTGAACCTGTAAATAGCACACTGTATAGCATAGAATGGACCACACGGAACGGTTAGGATGTCGGTCTAGATGGTGCTCCTATCAAGAGGATGAATATCCGAATACAGCAACAACAACAGCAACAACAACAACAACAACAACAACATGATATTAAATCTTGTGAATTATTGAGTATTGAGCAAGACATGCTAGATTGATTGTGTCCGTACCTCTGTTATGTATTGGGATGTCTGAGATGGTGAAAATATAATTGTACTAAGAACGTATCACGCATACACTATGGCTGAGACCATTCTCGGCTCGGTTAAAACCATGACTCTGAAAGGATTAATTCCTAGGAGTTAATGAACCCGTTTAGCGTACTGTCGCTTCCATTCATGCAAATACCCAGTAATGGTTAATAACTGGCCTGCATGCCCGTAGTGCACGGTCAGTGCAGCGCGTTCACTCAATTCGCATCAAATAGTTAAAGTTAGATAATGTGCGGCGCAGCATACCTGAGTAGTGTACCCGCCTTCATTGTGTAAATAGCCATATATTTCAAAAGCGTAAGACTGATACTGGTAAACCCATGGATGAATCCAGATGTATCTAGATTCCATTCAACAGCTTGACCCAGAAGCAACGCCTTTCTTTGAAAATGTCTTCAATCAGACAAGGACTCCCAGAGTTATCCCTATTTTTAAAACCCTGCCTCACACAGGCTGTCTGGTCTAGAATAATTCTATATCTACCTACAGTCAGTCGCTGCATGACATACATGGCTGATAAGAGTCGGAGTCTCCAACAATCACAACACTACATGGGTAGCTACACCTCTGAGCAGAATGACAACACCTTATTTTGTTAACAGGAGTCTGACCAATTGAGCTCGACTACCCCACAGTCAGCCACCTTACAGTGTTCAATACCATCTCTGCTAGTTCATACAGTTAACACTAAAAGCTTTTCACCATGTTGCTTTATGTTGTGTCCGTATTGGTATTCTGATGGCCTGGGACAGTGCTGGACTAGTCAGCTACAGTAGGGTTTTAGGACTCTGTGTCTCTGTGCTGCAACTATCAAGGGTTACTCGCTCATCTTTGATGAAAAGAGGCCACAGGCAGCGGCAACTAACACTACCCTAAAAGGTGAGGCTAGCGCAGGGTCACTGTGTGCATAAAATATACACACCTTTGGCTAGATACCAACTATAACTTAGGCACACACAGTCTGTCTGGATACAATACCACTGTCATATTCTTTTCCCCACCCCACCCCCATGTAGTCATTAAGACATGGCCACGTACGTGTGATACCCTTGACTGGGTGAATACTTTTTAGGTTGTACATATTATCTTATTATAGTATGGCCTATGCTCACAATGTCCCTTGGGGTGTTCGGTATTTTTAAGAAGCTTGAGAATCCCAGTTTGTTATGGTGGCCAGCACGGAGTTATTCAACAGAAAGATAGTCATAAAGTCGACACATAAAGTAGCCAGACAAGAATATTAGAAATTCTGCACCTCCCTCTAGACTCTGAGGAAGGACTGAACCTGCCACGACCATGGCTCAAACCACTTGGTGCTACCCCGCTTGCATCCGCGACCTTCGAACATGAAACCCTGCCTCCCATGGAAGATCTATGAGACTCCAATTTCAGCAATAGTCGCTGACTAAGACCCGCTCGTGCCGCCAAATTTCAATCATCTAAAAAGGATACTTCCCGACCCTGTTACTCGCTGATGTGGACCAATCAAATACTGCCTGTGCTGTGCCCGCCTTTCTGTGAAAACACTCGCCCAGGCTTCTTCTTCTGCTCCTAGAAGTGCCACCCTCCTGGCTTTGTGATCCTCAGCCACCGAGGACTAAGTTACTATATGACGTTGTGCCTTGGGAATATACCTACCAAGGCTGGTTCAAAGCTGACAATGGCTGCATTAGCAAAACCTAGACCCTGCTTCCGCAGGACATTTTTGTGAATGTGAACTTTGTACCATTCTACTCAGACATTGCAATTGTGCACTAAATCTTAAATGCCATTTTACTAATCTAAGTTTTCTATTCCATTACCGATTCTTAGATATTACCACCTGAAGTGCCTGTTTTCTGTTTCCTCCCAACACTTCTAGTGGTTGGCTCTGTTTTGCTTAAGAGCCGCTCAAAAAGGGAATTGATTGTCTTAGCCGTCACTTGCGGATGACAATCTCATGCCCCGCTCGACGTGAGGAAACAAACTAGCATTGCCAGCAGTGTTGCTCTTTTGATATTTAAGAAATGTTCATCATTAAGGACATCTGCCTTAGCCACCAAATTTGCAGCCGACATCCTTTGCGCTTCACGTAGCGTGAAGATTTTGAATAGTGCTGTGATCGAAGACATCTGACCCTCTGCCAAAAAGGCCTTTTCCCCGCTCTCAGTAGGCCCACCATACCGTACTTGGAACCTCCCCTAAAAAGACGCAAGAGTCACTAGCGGGTATTCTTGCCACCTCCTGTTTAGCTCCTGTTCAAAGCTCCCACAATTATCGCGTCTCTCATGCACTGTTATTCGCACTGTTTTGGCTGCTCACCATGGACGAATCCGTCTCGAAGGTCTGCCATCCTTTCGACTCACCCTCTTCAGGTCTGAGGACCCCAGTTTGCCTTTTCTCAGAGAAGGTCTAGCCACATAAAACCACTGCACCACCTCACTAGCTTGACTTTAGTGTGTCCCCAAAAAGAGAAAATACATCGCTGCTTGATCTTCTCAGTTAACTAGCGACTCCTTTTTTCTTTTTGAAACCGCTTGGCCGGCAGTCTGGATAAAATCATTTGAGTTAAAGGTGACTGAAACATATAACTGCCATGCCACATGGAATCTATTTTCAGTCTGCCACGCTACTTCACACCTGACGTCGCTATAGACCTCAGAGGCTTCGACGACTTTAAAACAATATCCCCACTGCCAGATAGGACTCCTGCCTCTCGAGCAACAACCTTAGGAGATATGGCGACGTTTTAACCTGGACGACGAGGGTGCAAATTGATCCTCTCACCGACCCATTGTGCATCTTCTCAGCCAATGGAAAAATATTGTACCTCTGGAATAAAAATACGAAAAAGCTCAACCCACGATTTCTCTCTCACGTTCTACCTGCTCCTGAATGCTAGCACCGGAGAGAAATGCTTAAAAACAACAGTTCGGCTCGAACACAGGCAGGAAAAGAAAGACTGGAACCTCTTTTTTCTGCCTGTGAACGCACTCACTCCAGCTGCATGCACCTCGCGCACAGTGTAGGACAAATCGACCAGATTCTTCCCTCGAAGGAACAACTCACTAGCCTGCGGGATGCCTTTTCGACCATGCGTCACCGCCAATGCCTCCACCACCGACAGAACTATCTATGCCACAAGAACCACAACAACCACTGCAGGTGCATCGGGAGCCGCCGTCACCTCTGGCACTAATATGTACATCAGCTCCAGCCTCCTCCATTCTGACTGAAGAAGAAAAAGAGAAGATCTCATGGAAGTTGCAAATCTTCTACAATATATTTAAGGTCTGATAGCATGCCATTCTTACCAAGATGGATTGTACATTTATTTATTTACTCGCAGACATGCATTAATCTATGTTTTCTGTTGAATATATCTGGATAAACGTGATTTTAATGCCCTAGTGAACGATATTTGATGAAGTTGTTTGTATTTCCCTCCAATGATTAGGACCACCACCATGCGATTCATTGTAGCAAATCTTATAACGTGCTCTGCCACCCAGGTCGCTCACCCCACACCCTGGATCGGTCACTGTATACATTGTTGACTATTTACTTGATTGATATATCATATAGAATTTGATATGATTATTATAATTGCCAATATGGTTCGTTGATAACATTTAACCTATGCATATGGTGGTGTTCCTTCCAGGAGCGGATGTAGACCTTCTCACCAGTCGCCGCCTGTGCAAAGGTCATAGCGGAATTCCTTCACTAATTTCTGACACAGGTAATTATTTTATCCCCCACCCCCACTCCACCCCACCTGAATATGTGTCATCTCACGAAGACTACTTTTACCCACAGCTGGCATCATAACGAAGGTATAGAATACATTCATTTTGTCAAATACACACCTTGACTTGTATTAGTGGTTTTGATTTTATTTTACAGCAATTGTGTGCATTTGCACATAACGCTTAGACTCACAGAGCAAGTTCTTTTGGGCATTGGGTCTTCGAGTGCACAATAAGATAATTATGCAAGACTCGTCTTTGGAAGTGAATATGCTCATAGTGAGATGTGTTGAGATCTGCCACCCTAATATCATTCTACTCAGGCTTAGTTGAAACTGGGCCATTGATTAAGAACGGGTAACGTTTTAAAGGAATTTTAATAAAATCAAAGATGGTCACTGGAAAAATAGACCTATCAAAATTCGGATTAGAAGTTCTAAAGCCTACCATCCTGCCGGTCAAATTTAGTTAAATCCGCGAAGTGGTTTAGGAGGTGATGTGTTTTAAATGATTTCTAGAGATTTTTCCGAAGGTCCAAGATGGGATTGCATGGTCGCCAAAGGAATTGACAGATAAAAATCCTTGTTAGGATGGTTAAAGTCTACTATTATAGGATCACTCCACCCACGTATCGTTGAAATTGAATCATTGATTAAGTAGTAATAATTACTAAATGCAGAGATCCTACAGTTTTTCCAATAAATTTCAAAAATTCTTAAATAGTTCCATCCACCCATCATAAACACATTGGTATCACGTTCAACAATAGCGGTCATTGGCACAACCATGTGGAAAATATAATAGCAAATGCCCAAATCAAGCTTTCATTACTCAAAGGACTAGACTATATATCTTAGACTGTGAATGTCTCGAAATAATGTATAAGAGTTTTATTAGGCCATCATTGGAATATGGAGATGCTGTCTGGGATAATTAACCACAATATCTTGTTAACAGACTGGAAGACGTACAAAAGGATGCTCTTAGGACAATTAGCAGAGTGGCACGTAGTGCCCACATCGAAGATTTGTATATAGAAATTGGCATAGAAACACTTTCCCACCGAAGAGAAATTCACTGACTAGTCATGTTTTATAAAATTGTCAATGGGATGATGAGCGAGGCCTTGCCTGATTATCTCCCTCCACTGATACTAGCACGTAAACCCTACAATATCCGACGCTCGAATTCTTTCACCCCAGCTAGATGTTGAACGGAACTCTATCATGAGTCATTTTTCCCAGCAACCGCACATGCCTGGAACACCCTTCCAGTGCCTGTCACTATGTCTAATACCCTACCGGAATTCAAGACCAAACTAATAGCAATGTCCCATAATCCCAGTCCCCCTCCATGGTATTACGCCAGCTCAAGAGTGGATAATATGTGTTTAAGTGGGCTTCGTAATATCTGTAGTGGATTAAATAGACATCTATTCGATAACTTCCTCTTTGACTCTGCCAGCTGCGCCTGCGGCCATCCTGATGAAGCTGTTAAGCATTACCTTTTTTACTGTCCACTTTTTAATGAGCAAAGAACCACCTTTGAAAATGAGCTTGCCTCCAACCAAATCTATTCAACAACCCTAGCCACTCAGCAACTTCTATATGGCCGCGCTGACGTTGATGTGGAGTTAAACATCACGGTTTCCACCATTCTATGTCAATATATTACTGACACCTGTCAGTTTAAATGACCTACAGTAATTTCAAACACCACTCATAGATTGTGTCAACAAATCCATAGCCGCGAAAGTTTATGGATGGCCATGCAGTGTGAAACCAGCACCAGTGACTACAACACATCGAGCTCCTCGTTTCTCCTTATACCGCCTTGTGATTCGACGAACCATTCATTTCTCCTTCTCCCAAAGATTTTATTCTGTCATCATTAGGCTACCTACAACATCCCTCCTCCTCCTTCTCCGTCTCCTCCTCCTCCTCTTCCTCCTCCTCCTCCTTCTTCTTCATCTTCCTCTTCTTCTTCTTCTTCTTCTTCTTCTCCTTATTCCTCTTCTTCTTCTTCTTCTTCTTCTTCTTCTTCTTATTATTATTATTATTATTATTAATGTTATTGTTGTTATTACTGTTGTGACAGTTTGCAATATTATTATTCGCCTCTTGATTTATTTAATGTAATATATTTGTATGTAAGTGGGAGACACGCTCATAAGACATGTCTTATTGTGCTCCCACATAAACTAAAAATAAGCCTTGTTTAAATCAAGTAGTAATTGGCCAATCAAAATTCTCATTAGATCTGTTTAAGCCTATTAGTCAATACTATACAGTCATTCCACCCAAGTTTCGTTGAAATTGGGCATTGATTACCAGTAAGGAGAAGTAGCATTTTAAAGTTTTTGACCAATCAAAATTATATCACCATAGGCTCATGCCAGCCACATCTGCTTAAAATCAGGCAAGCAGGTTAGGATGAGATGTATCAGTTTGCGAAAGGTGGATGTATTGCCATGACAGGTGACCTAATAATGGCATTATTAAATGTAGGCTACGTAGGCTACCTATCACGATAAAACCAAAAACGTATGACCGTATTCTATTTCACCCTAGCATAAAATAGCTTGATGCTTTGAAATCGGAAATTCTTCTGTCAAGAAAATAATGTAGTTGTTTAGAACTCAGAATGTGGGAAATGGTTTCTCAGAATATTTAATTTTCAGAATTTTCTGTGGGAGAACTCCCCGTACCCCTCCTGGTGAGAAGGTCAGACTAAACCTCTGCATCCACCCTTGCCTTCATAGGGACCTTATTCCTAAAAGAAGAAAAAAATTACGTCACTAACTGGAAGAACTCTTTTCAGCCTGACGAACCAGCGGTTAGAAGTCCCCTGTCTCCACCATGGAGAGGGGCATGCTCATAATCGAGGTAAAGTGATCATGCACATATCCTCACTATGGGGTTAGTTGTCACGACCACTGATGATGTCAGTTCAGTAAATCGTCAGTGTGCCTGACTGGATATATTCAGATTTTAAGATATCGAAGCAAGCTGTCAGCAACACCAGTTCGGCAGCCAAGTTCCTTTCATCTCAGCAATTTGCCAACAACTATCTGACGACAGGGACGTTGCTCAATGCTCATCTCATTCTCCTGGCTAAGTGTCCAGTCCAATTGCCATGTTTTATAATATGGTGCCAATTGTAGCTCGCAGGGTGGTGTCGGGCCATTCCGGTGTATCATGTCGACTCGCCACGGCGCAAGTGCACGACGAATGATGACGCTGGTTAGCATCCGGTCTTGGGTGACATATCCTGTATGAGACTGCCCTGCGGCTAACAAAAACTGGCCCCTAAGGTCGGTAGAACTCAATCGTTCCGGTGGGGCCGTGCGACCATTATCGCAAACATTAAATACAACTGTCTCATCCCAAGAATTTGTGTCACCAGTATTCCTGTCCATAGCAATTTCGTGATCTATGGACTTACAAGATTTGATTTGGTGACCTAAAAATATAAGTCTATACAATGATTTTACATAAACAATTATAAATATGCTAGATAAAACTAAAATAAGAGCATACGAAAATACGAGACATAGAGACAGGTAGATGAACTTTTAAACATGGGGCTCCCAAAGGTACCACACAGACTCGTAGGTCCGCAGAGGTGTCCCCGCAAGGGAGGCCCCCATACACCAGACATAACTATTTAACTTAATATAAGGTAGTATACCTCTAAGCTGAAAGGAAGAAGATTATCTCGGACGAAAAGCTGTGTGCCTCATGCGGGCACTGCTCCTAGTGCTAGTTTGGGTGAGGAGTATTATCCTCGCGTGGACTATCGTCGCTGAATCCTTGTGAGAGGCAAGTGCCTCGTGCAGGCCTCCATCTCGGGAAGGTGTCGCCACCGCTGAAAGCTGGAGAAGAGTAGTATGCAAAAATGAGCCCACTCTAGGATTTCAACCAAAATGCTTGAAAAAGAAAAGACCATACCTAGTGAAATTATGACTATAGGGTTGCGTGCTGTTTTACGTGAAGACGGGACGAATGATTCCCGAAGGATTCCCACGTCTTATGTGATTCTTAGTATGTTGAATTAGTAGTCGCCGCTTTATTTATGCGGGCCTTCTGATTTGCTTCGTTAGCTTTTAGGTTTTAGAAACAAGAACTAATTTTGGCCGCAAATGGCTGGTATCTACCTAGCTATTAGACACGGCTGTCATTGAGAACATATGCCCTAAGACATCAATACTGAAGACAGCGCTTAAACATGATACTTAGTAAGATCTCCGAACTGGATAAGAATCCGAACATCTCGCTCCGTAACCACATAAAACGTTACAGGGCACAGGTTACTTTTCACGAAAGCATTATTAGACCATTGTCCTATCATTATGGTGGAAGTAAGAGAGACGAATACCCACCGTAAATGTCCTTCCCGTAGGGGCATGGCAGATCTAAATATCATGCCCAGACATTCTTATGGAATTCGGTGGGGATATGTATCTCGCCCGTCACCGGGTCCTATGGAACTAACCGTTTAACCTGTCATTAGGTTTATATACAAGTTGCCCAGTTTTGCACTGCAGTGTGGGAGGATGGTTCAGTAAATAAAATAATAATTAAGATATGTTTTCGCAGTGCTTTCCTACATTGGCAAAAGTGCTAACTACTAAGTATCTGAAGATATGGAGAGACAGTGTGTGATACCACACCCTGGCCATCACTGCTCAGAAACTGCAACAGATTCCCAGAGTCGGATTAGCCCATGGTGCGGATAGGGACATCCAAGCAATTAAGAAGCCATAAACTTGAGTGGAACATGAAGAGAGACAAAATCTTGGAGTTTTGAGTCTTACCGGAGTGCGGGGCTAGATTATCGCACTGCCAGAAGAGAAGAGTGTACCACAGATTTCTTAACGAAGAAATTGTCTCTAATCATATCAAACCTATCCTATCGAGCTGAATAGAAAGGGTTTTAGGCGGTAGCATGCCGGGCTAAACAGAGTTATAGCATGGACAGCGACCTCAGTGAAAAATTGTTGGTGGCGGGAGAAAGTGTTGCATAAATAAGTGTTGCTGTATAGTGTTTCCTGCGTGCACTGCAGTCCTATATTTTCTATAAATAAACAAAACATATAAACTGATGGCCACTGGCCATATATATATAAACTAACCAGAACAATCAATACAGTGTAATATGATCAGAATTATATATCTTAGTACAGGTTAACGAACCTACTACGGTGCGGTTAGTGAAATCACCTTACAGAGAATGAGAATAACTATAAACATATACAGAAATTATAACTAGCGGTCCTAAGACCGTTACGGTACCTTTTAGTCATCTTACGAATACAGTATAATTAGAAAAGTACATATAGCGGAATAATTAACATGTTAAGTATAGATACTTGAATACTCGGTAGCCATTCTTAAGCTAGGCTATCGTGTTACTGAAATTGATACGTCATTCCGTAGTTAAAGCGAGGTGATGCATTCTCCGGAAGCTGGAAAGTTCCCGCAGGTTGGTTCCCACAAGTTGGTTTCCGCAAACAGGATTCTGGTAAGAACACTCATGGCGAGAGTACATCGCTCAGCACTGTAAACCTAATGGATTGTCTAACGAGTAGTCAGCAAGAGATACAATAGCATTACTGTGGTGAAGAAAGTTCCTATACACCGATGGTATGGATTGAAGTTGTAAACAACCCGATCGCATGCAGGGGTTGTCAGATGCAAATGAAAATACAAAACAAAGCTTAACAGTGCTGGGTACGTCAGCCAGCTCTGAAGACGCACCTGGCAGAGTTTTACTTGCTGCGGTCGAAAGTTAGAAGAACCTACACGATATTAGTGCGGTGACAGTTGAAAAACCGCTTTTAGGTGTGGCCGGCAGATCCATCAAAGAACATCCTACCTCTACATCTGTAGAATCACATATTCAGGCCGTAAAGGCCTCACCACAAGTTTGTGTTCTGAAGTAGATATTGATATTCGTGAACAGTAATCAGAAAGTTCCAAATTGCTCCCGTACGTAGGGAGTTACAAAATTGTTTTTACTGCGGTGGGTTGGCTAAAGCTAGCTATGGGAGAGAAACAGAAACTGAAGTCATATGCGTAATATCTGTCGATCGCAGCTAGTACAGGTCCAACCTGTTAAGGCCCTGGCCGAGGATGCTCTCGATCTCTGGATCGCGTCTCCCTTTATGCTCCTCGTGACGTCACAGGCGCAGGCTCCAACCAATCATCGTTCGAGCAACAGCCAATCAGCGCGTAGCTAATAATAGCGCAGTCGAATGTTCTAGAACATTCTAGAAGTTCTGCGTCCATGTGGTTATGACGTCACAGCAATATTTTGAAGATAATCAAGAAGGGTTTTCCGTGGATAACTTAGCCATTTCTCAACAGATTTTGAAATGGTTTACAGATTTAAAAGGCCCGTGTTGATTAATGCCAGATTCAACAGGAACAGGTAATCAAAAAGGATTACAGGGTACCATCTCGGTACACTAAAAGCGCCATCCCATCTTGGTCGTAAACTACGTGGGCCATTAAAATTAGCATCTAAGCGCACTATGCGCTTTAACGAACTTAGTCATTTTTACAACTCGATCTCTCTCATAGACACATATACACTTGTGGCTCTCCCCAGGGGGCATGTTCAGGGAATGAATCCAGGACGGGTGGCGCATACCCAGCTTAGCTGGTACGGCCGGTACCCGACCGGTCAATCCGAACTACACCACCCCCTCCTAGTTTGACATCCGTGGCAAACGATTGCGCATGGCGGATTGACGCATGGACGTAGGCTAGGCGGGAATTATAGATTTCCCGGGTAGGTGCGTGGCCGGAGAGGAGTAGTGACGCAATAGATGCGTATTCAAGAGACAGAGCACATAGAGGTGCCAAGAGGAGGGGGGGGGGGTATACTTTTAGTTTTCAATTTTTGACCTGGAAT
The DNA here is from genome assembly GCA_034401795.1 of Chaetoderma sp. LZ-2023a. Taxonomy (NCBI): domain Eukaryota; kingdom Metazoa; phylum Mollusca; class Caudofoveata; order Chaetodermatida; family Chaetodermatidae; genus Chaetoderma; species Chaetoderma sp. LZ-2023a. The sequence continues at coordinate 118,103,649 of CM067374.1, read as the reverse complement.
TATTTTTCCAGGCCTTTTCTTTTTTGGTTTTGTTTTATTAATATTACGGTGCATGCTGTAACTTTATTTAGTAAATGATTCTAAACAATAGCTCGCATAGGTGTTCCTTCTGAGTGCGGATAATCATTATCTCCACAAAGAACACCCAAGCCCCAACGTACCACAATTTAAGTTTTAAATATAATATAATAAAATAAGACAATGTATACATATATGAACCATGTAACATACCCTTATGGGGTATTTAGTGAATCACTCAGAATTACTTGCGCACCCCGGCTAAATAAATGGGCATGCAACACGTATCTCTTATTATTTATTAAAAATATATTTGCGGCCCATTATAGCAGGTCCGCAACGGGCAGCTCTCGCTGACCCCATATCCATCATTAACAGTTAGTTTATCAGGCAGCCCCAGCGTAGCTGAGACGGCATGACTGGATTATGACGTTATTGCACTGCGGGATGTTGTATTCTTTACGTCGCACACAACGTTCTTACAACATCGGAGTCCGCAGTGCTCATTTCGGGTGGGACACAGCTGGGCACCGAAGTGCGCGGCTGTGTCGGATAACCATAGTCATCCTAGGGATGGGATTCAATTGATCTAACACATATAATAAGAAGAAAAGTATTTTAAAAATAAAGTAATAATTAATACATTTCCACGAATCGCACCATTGATGTTTCTGCTGTATCACAAATGATCACACCTCTGCTGCGAAATTTCCCCATTGAGTCTGGGTCCCGCAACTGACAGTGGTTGGTCACTGTGGATGCACTATCATTGCTGAGATTCGTTCACTATTACTGGCACTCTCACAAATGTCTAAAGTGATGGTGGCAGAAATATGCGCATCCATAATGTCTCTCACAGTTACTGCCAGTTCTAAAATATCCGTCCGTAAGCAACGGTGGTGCTAGTGGTTGCTAATGTCGTGGATGCTGTGGTGGTAGTAGTCGTCATGGTGGCTGCTGTAGCTGTCGTGGTGATGGCGGTGAGCTGTATCGTAGGCTGAGGCCATGATGCGGGAGCGGATATGGCAGGAGATGACATCTTCTGAAACTCAGCATATTTTAACAAACGATTTGTGGTAACGTTAGGTACGGGCTGAATGTCCTGTGTCTGGGAGATTCGTCTCTTTCCCGCATATGGACATTCCGGCGTAGTTCTCTTTCTGATAACTGGGTCAGAAAGGCTAGGAGGTGGATGCTGGATAACACGGGTCGGAGTTATACTAATCGCCGCAGGATGCGACGGTCCTGGTCCCTAGTCTATGGTCAGGTCTGGCGGAGATGGTGACTGTGGGTAACTTGGGATGTTGATTTAAGCAGGTGTCCTGATCACTACCGAAATCGGCTGACTGGCTAACACTGTCTTAGACACTACAGGTGCGGGTGCAGTGGCCATAGCCGGATGGCTATTGACTGATGCGGGTGCTGCCGGACTGGATTCTGCGGGAGACTTTCACTTCTTACTCCACCTCAGGACCGGTGTAGATGAAGTAACTGGTATTGGCGTAACACTCCCTGACGTGGCTGCGGGCAGGATTTCATGTTTGGCTGTCGGTACATTGCTTATGGTAACTGCGGGAAGACGATGACTAACGGGATATCTACGAGTAGTGTTCTTAGTGTCGGCCATTTTCTCGGTCGGGAGAACTTTGACCGGGAACCGAGATTCGAAACGAGTGGCTAAAATGGCACGATCCTCGTTCTCTTCAACAGGAACTAATGTTACTTCTAACACACGGTGATGATAACGGAGCGCGTGGGTCACCCCGTAGCGAGTGGCGGTGTAGAGATACTGGCACATCACGCAGAAGGCTGACTGGAAGAGATGATCCTTATTAACATGAAGGGTGAAGTCGGATTTTCTCGTAAAAATTCTGGGTATAGGGCTCTCCGCTAGCTAATAATGAGCTGCATGGGAACCGTTTTGGAACTGGTACCGATTCTTCTTCAGACGAATCCGATAAATCTAGATCTTCAAGGAGTGACCCGCATGGTAGTTGGTTGCGGGAACCTTACTCAAAACCTAATGCCCTATCTCTTCATTGTATTTAACTTTCCAGGCCAAGTATAATAATGAAATAATAAAACAGCAGAATTTGGTTTTCAACACGAAAGAAGCCCAATGCTATCTGTTCTTCCCTGGTGTCGAGATTTGACGGGAAGACAAAGTTTCAGAGCGCACTTCCTCATCTTATACTATTTGGTGACGTCACAGGCGGCGGATGACCACACCTAAAGGTTTTAACAGATGATTCGGTCATTCTTATTTTAAAGTTTTCTCTTTTTCCGGCCTAGACATCTAAGGATTAATTCTTCCCGTATAAAGGGAGTACTTTTAATTATAGGAGGACTGGCTCATTAACTTTGTCCTAATTTCGCGCATTTAACAGTCTTCGATCAACATAGAAACGTGGTACTACTTTTTCTTTGCGGGGCCTCACCTTTTAATTAGCATGAGGCGGTTCTCCAGATTGGATGCTGATAAACTTCCCTGTTTTAATTTTAGGCTGGAGCGCTTGATGGGGTGTGTGGGAGCCCGGTGACGTCAGCGGCAATTGCCCCGACTCACCATCACCACTCCTCCATCACGCTGCGGTAGTCGCGTCTTTGGGAGGCTCTTGTGTTTAAAGCATTTGATCCAATTTACTGGAAATAGCAGTAAATGTCACATGGGTCCAAAAAGCACATGGTTGATCGGAAACATATATGCTGTTTATGGCGATGGCCAAAATGTTGTTGCTGCGGTGTAGTCTGTTGTAGATGCGAGAGATAAAAACATATATGTTACATCAAGATCTTTATAATGTCCCCTATTTGTGCCAGTTCCTTAACATGCATCTTGGTATATGTCTGTAATAGGTAGTTCTCAGCCCATGTTGATTATAGACTGGAACGCAAGGAAGAGAATTTTTGAAATTCTCTCTGTAATTATACTGTCAGATTTTTTATGCCGCTTTACCGGCCCGTGCGCTAATGATTTGTAGCACGGTAGAGTAGTTGTCATCTTAATCAAAAATTTAACAGTAAAGTTGTAAGTAATTTGATGTGTGGTTTAAACAGATCTATTCAGGCAGTAGATCAACGTTACTGATCCCGTCAAGATACCTGTGTTTTCCGAGCGGGAGGGCTGGCCAAGCATTCTCCTCAATGGGTAGAACTAGCTCTGTCCCGGCCTAGACCAGACACATCAATACCATTTAATAATAGTTAAATTACAGTACAACTCGGAAGTGGGTGCCACAGTTATTACAATTTGCAATGCCGTCGTTCAGAGATTGTGAATACAGTCAACCTAAGTGTCTGTGTTTCTGACATGTTGGTGATTTGAATCTGATATGCGTGGCTGGTTATCTGTGGATGATACTTGCGCTGTGGTGACAGTGACGTGTGTATGGCCGCCATGTGTGTGAGTGGGGAGGGAGAGGCGGCGTGAATGTCAACTTTATCGAACCCTGAGGATATTTCACTCTGTAATGGCCGAGCCCGTGGGCGGGACAGAGTTACTTTAGAGCGCAGATGACCTGTGGGATGCTGTCGTAACATTGATCAATCCATTGTCGAATTCAACTTTTCGGTAGCAAAATCCTACTTGTGGCTGACGACAATGCGGGTATCTTGCTCTCTTAATAATATCGACTGTTATTACATGTAGATGAAGTATGTAGATTTAGCTGTTTCAGTACGATGTCGGGAAATGGGAAAAATGGAGGATTGTTGGACAAACGTTCTTCGCGTGATGCATACTGTAGATAGCTGTAATGCATTCCTTATATCCATATGATCAGTTCTCCCGTAACTGGATAAGAAGGTGTGTGCGGGAGATTTGTCGGCTGTTGTCCGTTGATGATAATGCTGTTGTCGGGATGTCCGGGCTGCTGTATGATGCCAATATTATAAGCGAAGTGGGCACATTCCAATTTTCCACGCAGGTGGACGCCAAGTGCTTCATCCAGCCTCTTCACTTCCATGCTATTCACCATATGTTCCACCCCACAGCATGGCTTGGGTCAGCCTTAGCTTCCGCTGGTGGTAACTCTATGATGGGGGGGGGGGGGCATAGCATGAAGTGGGTGGGAATGGGAAGAGATCGGAGGAACAACTTTTCAATCTGGTCCCTTAGACAAAACAAACACAAAATTCTTCAGATACGACTTCCCAGATCGAGTAGACCCGCGCTGAGGAGGAAGAGGTACATATCTCATCATCGTCGTCAGCGTTAGCTGCTTGTTCACCCACGTTCTGGCTTGGTAGAACTGGGGCTGAACTGGCACAGTGGTGCTCTGCGCTAACTGTGGGAATACTAATTTCCGTAGAAATATCTGTCAGGGTACCGGTGTCACGAGAAATGCCCAGTCTGAGCTCTGGTACTGGTCGTTACTGACACACGGTTTAAGTCGATCCGTGTTGATGACTGAGGTCAGGCTATCTGAAGCACGGATACGGTAGGTCACGTCCGACGTCTTACCTACTACCACATAGGGGCCTTTCCACTGGTAACTCAGTTTACTTGGCACATTTGCAGATCATCGTGAATCATGTACCCAAACCATCCTTCCTGCTTCATACGGATTTCCATGCACCCTCCGGTCATGCCATGTCTTTTGCCGCTGGTGTGCAGTGGATAAGGTTTCTCTCACTAACTCATGGGCTTGTTCTATCCTTTGCTGCAAGAGTTCAACATAGAGAGATGGTGAATCTTTCTCTCCTGGTATCCGAGGCATGGCCAGATCAAGGGGTAAGGCTAATCCATGGCCTAACATTAACCGGGCAGGTGTGTAGCCCATGCTGGAATGTACTGAAGTGCGGTAAGCCATGAGTATATACGGGAGCTGTAGGTCCCAATCTCTACAATCAAGGCATGTTTCCTTAGTAAGCATCTCCGAGAGAGTTCTGTTGAATCTCTCTACTATCCCGTCACTCCGGGGGTGGTATGGAGTCGTCCTTGTTTTGACGATATGGGATAATTTGCAGAGCTCTGATATGAGCCGGCTCTCAAAATTACTTCCTTGATCGGAGTGCAGCTCATAAGGCATACCAAAGTGGCAGAACACATTGCTGGCCAAGACCTCAGCTACGGTGGATGCCTCGTGGTCCGGCAGAGCAAATGCTTCCACCCATTTCATAAAATAATCTTGTAATACGAGGATGTATTTATTTCCATTATCCGTCGTATTCAAGGGTCCGAGCACGTAGATAGCCACTCGCTCCCATGGTGCACCAACAATCTTAATTTGTGCTAGATAGTATTAGTAAGATTGAACCTAATACTATACACCCTTTGGCCTTTCCGGCGAGGACTGTCTTCGTCACGGGACGTTGTACAGTACCCCCATGCTGGAACGCAGCCTAGGCTAGGTGCCGTTCCCGCATATGTGTATGAGATTAAGGACTATGCCTATAAGAAGTTATAATCAAAGTTGTAAGACAGCTAGTGCTACTGAGACTCCGGCTCTTCGAAACATGCTTGAGAACAAAGTCCACGGGACAGCAGAACATGAGATCGAGAACCAGGCCCAAGAAACATGATTGAGGAACATAGTCCATGATACTTTATGTGATGCCCCTCTCACGCATATACCCTCCCGCTTCCCAAAGAGTCATTTTCATGACCTCTGATCATGGGAGACATGACTCACAATACGAATGCTTGCCATGGCCTGACTATACATTGAGCCATCTTGATCACACAGATGAATTAATATGATCAAGACGACCGGCCGGCGACCCAGTCGATGGCGATCACCATCTGAGCTCACGCTCAGGGGCAACCGATGGTCTTATCCGTACCTATCTGCCAACAGTATACGAACTTTGACCATTTTCCCCGGCCTTGCATGCAGGACCCCGCTCTAACAGACTCATATAACTGCAGAGCAGAGCTCCGGGTGTGGACTGTCATCCACATACCATGCATGTCCACTTACCGAGATAGGATGAACCAAAAATCTCAGAAGCCCGAACAATATGCCGACTAGACGGTACCACCGTAGGATGTTAATTCATCCTTCATTAGACACGGAGGCCTTCAGTATCTCCTCTGGACTATATTACTATTTTACATGCCCCCGGGCTCTTGCGAGCCCACCGCCACCTGTTCCATTCACCCTTCGAGGAGCCTATCCCTCTCTGGTAGATGGTGCGATATGGTGTTGGCCATGCCTTGACACTATCGCGAATCACGATCCAGTGGAATCTCAATTTGATACAGGCAACAGTCCTTGCCATGGCCAGATGCCTGGCGCTATCATGTAGTTGGTTCAATATAATTTCACGATAACTTTCCGGGACTACCAAACGGTCATTAATATATAGAACGTTATTTATTAATTGACATTCTCCGAACGGTTGGTAATAATATTTTGCTGTGGTAGATAGAGGTGTTACCGATTCCTTAGGAGGACATACCCCCTCCTGAATCCACGCATATATATTTCGTGTCTGCATGTCTATTGTTTGGTGGTGTGCGATTTCCTCTGGATTCCACTCTGCGCACCTCAATTCAGGGAACTCCGGAGATGGCTGTGTTGACTGTGTCACGGTGGCGGCCTCTTCGTGTTCAGCTTCCATGCTGATTCTGCTGAGGGCATAGGCATTCCCATGCAATTTGCCGGGATGGTGAACAATGTTAAAGTTATAGGCCTGCAGCGATTCCTGCCATCTAGCTACCTGGCCCTCCGGATTTTTTAAGTTCCTGAGCCACCGTAGTGAGGCATGGTCTGTACGAAGTGTAAAAGGGTGCCCGTACAGAATGTGTTTATAATACTTGATGAATCTTCTCTCCATTTTATTCAGAGTATGCGACCCATAACCCAATACCTGCTCCATTCCATTTTCCGTGACCGGAGATAGAACCACGCCAATAGTGTAAGCTGACACATCAGTGTCTAAGATGAAATCGAGGTTTGGATCAGGGTGAGCAAGAATTGGGGCGGTCGTCAATAGTTCCATCAGCGCCCTGAAGGAGCCTTCACACTCACTCGTCCACTCAAATGGTCAATCTTTCTCAGTGATCTTGTAGAGGGGTGAAGTAATTTCACTGAAATGTCAGATGTAATGGCGATAGTATTGGCATAGGCCAAGAAAACTCAGTGTATCCGTAACTGAAGAGGGCTGAGGCCACTCTGCTACTGCCTTAGTTTTGGATGGCTGAGTAGCCACTCTATCACCGGATATGACGTGTCCCAGGAACTCAACACTCTGTCTAAAGAGATGACACTTCTTAGGTTTGAGTTTTAAATTGGCCGTGTGGAAACGTGATAGCACGGTGTTCAGATTTATTAAGGTTTGCTCAAACGTTGGTCCAAAGACTATTACGTCATCGATGTAGCAAAGACAGATTTGCCATTGCAGGGTGGTTAATACCTGCTCAATGAGTCGTTCAAAAGTTCTGGGAGCGTTGCACAACCCGTAGGGCATTTTGCGGAATTGGAAAAGGCCATCCCTACAAATGAATATGGTCTTTTCCATGTCAGCTTCATCCATGGCTACTTGCCAGTAACCGCTAGCTAAGTCAAGGGTATAAAACCACTTGGCTCCGGACAAGGAATCCAAGGCCTGATCTAACCGAGGTAACGGATAAGCATCATTGATGCTAAGATCATTAAGGCGGCAGTAGTCTATACAAAACTGCAATGTTCCGTCCTTTTTGCCTGCTAGCACTATTGGGCTAGCCCATGGAGATGCTGAAGGTTCAATAATACCAGTCCGCAACATGTCGTTCACTTGTTGGTGTGCTTCCACTTCTTTATGAATGGGAAGACGTCATACTGGTTGTTGTACGGAGCGATTATTGCCTGTGTCGATGGAGTCTCGTACGAGATGAGTTTCTCCGAGATGCATGTCTCTGGAGGAAAAACTATCTCGATATTTATGTACTAATTTTCGAATTTCACGTTTCTGTGATTGCAGTAATCCAACTGTGGCACGTAGATATAAATCATGTAAATGTTCGGATAAATCATCAGTCATCTGCCATGGTGTGTCAGCGGGTGTAGGTGATTCCAATGAGATTATGTCCACTAAATGGCTGCAGCGTACTCCGGGTTCCAGAGTGATGGGATCTGCCATACCATTGAACACTCTAAAAGGTATATTTTCCTTATTAGTAGTGTCTACTATTATGTGGGGACTTGTGCATTGTGAGGCGATCATATAATCAGGATCGGCTTCCAGCATGGTGATGTGTGTGTTGCTTCCTAACTGTGGTGCGGTGGCCCATAAGTTTTGTTCCTGTCCTGGCTCAACTGTGGCTGTACTTGATAATATTACAGCACATGTGTCATATAATGACAACGCTGGTCCAAGAGCTATTAATCGGCCGTGTATGTCGAGTTCCTGTTGTCTGCAATGTATGATGGCTTCGCTGGCACTGAGGAATTCAGAGCCAAGTAGGGCATCGTTATGAATAGAGGCGATGACAACTCGCTGTATGAATTGCATCTCCTCTATTTGGATAACTAAATTGACTACACCGGCTACGGGCACATCAGCTCCCATAGCCGTCTGTAGGTAAATGTTTGTAGGCTTAAGGGAAGGCTTCTTATGAGGTGGGATGCTCTCATATAACCGTTTGTTAAATACTGTGATAAAAGCACCAGTACCGACGGTGGCACTAGTGGAAATGCCACTAAACAGACAGGCACATGTGTATATTACTTTGCGGTGTATCTGTGGAAGAGTTTCCAATGATGCCATCTGTGATAATGGCGTCGGAGCGGAATCACTCTGTATGTACTCTGACTGTTTCCGAATGGCTTCTAAATAATGTTGTGGATAGCTGAGTGAGAAAAGGGCCAGTTCGTCATCGCTGCTGTTGTGAAGGCTGCGGTGAAGGCGGAGCTGGGGGTAGCAATGGTGATGGAGTTGTTGCCGTTTCTGAGTATGCTGTATTGGTGTAGACGGCGGCGTGCACGGGATGACTGATAAGCTCTACCTGTGCAAGCCATTTCTTACAATGTTTCATAGGATGTTTTGGTGAAGCACAGAAGAAACAGTAATGGCGCCAGGGACGTGTGTTTCCCCGTCTATGTCAGCGCTTGCAAATCCATGAGGCGGAGTGAACCATTTCTCCTGAGTCGCTGCTGTCTGTGGATGCAGGAGATGATGCTAGATGGGGTGTTGTTCTGCATACCACCAAAGGACATCGATAATCTAGTGTCATGGTGGAGGGATGTGGTGCTTGCAAAAACGTTGTTTCAGCGGAGGTGCTACACCCTACCACTGCCGTTTTACAGAGGAAAGAAGGCTTGTTGTGTGTGGAGAAAGAGGGGGGATGTCAATGCTGCGAATGGGGAGACAATGTAGGCATTGACATGTGTGAAGCCGTGCATTTGGGTGTCAGTGTGAAAGCTGATTTCGGTGGATGAAGGTTGGCTACTGTACGTTGTTGTACGAAGGCTGCAGTTGAGCCAGGATGCGGATATGGGCACCGAGGTAGCTCTTTTTGATTCAGTGCCCTTAGGAGTTTGACTGCTTCTCTGGTTGCAGTGTGCTGTGGTCAGGAGCAGGCGTGGTGGAAGGAGGTTGGTTAGGACACCGTTCCCTCCAATGGCCCGTCTGACCGCATCCAAAACAGGTATTCGGTGGCGGTGCGGTGCTAGTGGTGTTTGTTGTCCTAAACTGTGTGGTGGCGAGATTGGTGCCAAGTGTCGTAACTAAATTTTTGAGTGCTGAGATCTGTTTATTGATCTCGTCTATCCATTCTTTCATGTTGCCATTGTATTTGTTGCGCTGGTTCCCAAGCCCGGGGGCCCCGTTGTAGCTTCCTCTATGTGCACACACCCTTCCTCCAAGCACTTGATTCTGATTGGAATTCTGTATAGCTGGTGGTGGTGATGTCGGTGCGGTTGGTGTCGATGAACTGGGGGGGGGGGGGAGCATTGGTGGGTGGGGCGATAGCTGCACCCTCAATCTCATTGATGGGATGGAGTTGACGTCGGCTACTCTTTTCCATTCCAGAAAGTTTTCTATACGAACCACGGTTGCTGTTAATTGGGCCAAACTCCTGTGGTCACCTAGAAATAGTTTTTCTTTCTGGGCGGGTTCACCGCTCAATGCATCGATAAAAGTATCGAGATGCAGATGGATCACGCCTTCTGTATTGGTGCTTGGATATGCGTGGGTGACTAGGCTCCTGATTCGGCTAGCTAACTCGGGAACAGTTTCTCCCGCGCGTCGTCGGAGGTTCTTGAGTTGAAGATGACTGGTTTCTCCGAGGGCTGTGTCGCCAAATCGCTCCATCAATGCTTGTTCCAATTGTGTGTAGGTGGGTGTGTAGTCAGTTACAAGATCCGCAAGAACTTGAAGGGCTTTTCCAGAAAGCTTTGCGGCGAGATATTCACCCATTTGCTGATCGTTCCAGCGGTTAGTCCGACTTATGATCTCGAACTGTATTTTATATTTGATCCAGTCATCTCCCCACTAAATTATGGAGGGAGGATGACTCGGCCAAGACCGCGGGAAGAATGAAGTGGCTGAAATCCGGGTGGTGCCGGTATCTGAGAATCTGACGAATATTGTGAGGCTGATCGTGGTGAAGGTGGTGGTGGTGGTGTTGGTGGTGGTGGTGGTGGTGTTTCCCGTCGATGCCGATGCAGGAGCGAGGTCAGGCGTACTCCAATTCAATGAGTCCACCCCGGTTATAGAGCCATAGACCGGCATAGGTCTATGGACGGAAGGCAGAATGTTGTGAAGATTACATGGACGTTCTCCCCGAGGTGAGGACTGATATTCCTCATATGGTGGTGGTGCAGTCGGCTGACGGTCGTGATGTGTAGCGGGACTGATGTACCGTCGAAACAGCGGTGCCAATTCCTCCTGATAATGCCACGGGGTTCCCCTTGAGCATAGCATTGTGCTAGAAGGGGGCAGTGCAGGAGGTTGTCTTTAATGTGGATTATGACACGGCCATATGGGAGAGATCGCGTTGTAAAAACGACTAAGTTCGTTAAAGCGCATAGTGCGCATGCACGTGCTTAGATGCTATTTTTGATAGGGCACGTAGTTTACGACCAAGAAGGATGGCGCTTTAAGTGTTCCGAGATGGTACCTGTAATCCTTTTTTATTACGTCTTCCCGTTAAATCTGGCATTAATCAAGACCAGAATTCGACGGGCTTTTTAAATCTGTAAACCATTTCAAAATCGGTTTAGAAATGGCTGAGTTATCCACGGAGAAACCTTCTTGATTATCTTCAAAATATTGCTATGACGTCATAACCATGTGGATGCAGAACTTCTAAAACGTACTAGAACATTCGGCTGCGCTATTATCAGCTACGCGCTGATCGGCTGTTGCTCGAATGATGATTGGTTGGAGCCTGCGCCTGTGACGTCATGAGGAGTATAAAAGGAGACGCGATCCAGAGATCGAGAGCATCCTCGGCCAGGGGTCGAACAGGTTGGACCTGTACTAGCTGCGATCGACAGATATTACGCATATGACTTCAGTTTCTGTTTCTCTCCCATAGCTAGCATTAGCCAACCCACCGCAGTAAAAACAATTTTGTAATTCCCTACTTACGGGAGCAATTTGGAACTTTCTGATTACTGTTCACAAATATCAATATCTACTTCGGAACACAAACCTGCTGGGAGGCCTTTACGGCCTGAATATGTGATTCTACAGATGTAGAGGCAGGATGTTCTTTGATGGATGACTCGCCGGATCCACCGGCCACACCTAAAAGTGGTATTTCAACTGTCACTGCACTAATATCGTGCAGGTTCTTCTAACTTTCGACTGCAGCAAGTAAAACTCTGCCCGGTGCGTCTTCAGAGCTGGCTGATGTACCCAGCACCGTGAAGCTTTGTTTTGTATCTTCGTTTGCCTCTGACAAACCCTGTTTGTGATCGGGTTGTTTACACCTTCCATCTGTGCAATCTTACGGAAATCTTGTTTGCGGAAAACAGCTTGCGGGAAACAACCTGTGGGAACTTTCTAGCTTCCTGAGAATACATCAACGCACGTCAACTACGGAATGACATATCAATTTCAGTAACATGGTAGCCTAACTTAAGAATGGCTACCGAGTATTCAAGTAACTGTACTTCACAGTTTAATTATTTCTCTATATGTATTTCATTAATTATATTGTATCCGTAAGAACGGTCCCGATGACTAAAAGGTACCGTAATGGTCTTAGGACCGCTAGTTATAATTTCTGTATTTTGTTCATAGTTATTCTCATTTTCCTCAATGTGTTGCTAACCGCACTATAGTAGGTTCGTTAACCTGTACTAATATATATAACTTTGATCATTTGATACCGTTTTGATTGTTCTGGTTAGATTATGTATGTATATATATATATATGGCCAGTGGCCATCAGTTCATATGTTTTGCCTAGTTATAGTGAATATAGGAATGCAGTGCACGTAGGAAACACTATACAGCCACACCTATATATGCAGCACATTCTCCCGCCACCAACAGTTTTTCACTGAGGTCGCTGTCCGTGCTATACCTCTGTTTAGCCCAGCATGCTACCGACTAAACCTCTTCCATTCAGCTTGATAGGATAGGTTCAAAATAATTAGAGACACTTTCTTCATTGCATACTCTGCAATATACTCTTCTCTTCCGGCAATGCGATAATCTAGCCCCGCACTCCGGTAAGACTCATAACTCCAAGATTTTGTCTCTCTTCATGCTCCACTCAGCCGTGTAGCTCCTTAATTGTTTGGCTGTCCCTATCCGCACCATGGGCTGATCGGACTCTGGGAAACTATTGGGGTTTCTGAGCGCTGATGGCCAGGATGTGGTGTCACATATATTTCCCTTGTATCTTTGGATACTTAGTAGTTAGCACTTTAGCCAATGTAAGGAAAGCACTGCGAAAACACATATCAATTATTACTTTATTTGCTGAACAAACCTCCCGCACCGCAGTGCAAAGCAGGGCAACTTGTATATAAACCTAATGACAGGTTTAACGTTTAGTTCCATAGGACCCGGTGACGGGCGAGATACGTATCCCCACCAAATTCCATAAGAATGTCTGAGCATGATATTTAGATCGGCCACGCCCTTGTGGGAAGGACATTTACGGTGGGTATTTGTCTCTCTCACCCCTCACCATAACGATAGGACAATGGTCTAATAATGCTTTCGTGAAAAGTAACCTATGTCTTGTAACGTTTAATGTGGTTATGGAGCAGGATGTCCGGATTCTTATCCAATTCGGAGATCTTACTACGTAACATGTATGAGCGCTGTCTTCAGTATTGATGTCGTGGGACATCTGTTCTCAAAGACAGCCGTGTCTAATAGCTTGGTAGATACCAGCCAGTTGCGGCCAAAACTAGTTCTTGTTTTGAAAACAACTAAACACTAATTAAGCAAAGCAGAAGGCCCGCATAAATAAAGCGGCAACTACTAACACAGCATACTAAGAATCACATAAGACGGTCATGAGGGAATCCATCTGGAATCGCTCATCCCATCCTCACATAAAACAGCACGCAACCCTATAGTCATAATCTCACAAGGTATGGTCTTTTCTTCCTCAAGCATTTTTGCTTGAAATATTAGAGTGGGCCCATTTTTGCCTACTACACTTCTCCCGCTTTAAGCAGTGGCGACGCCTTCCCAAGACAGAGGCCCGTGCGAGGATGGTCCACGTGAGGATAATACTCTTCACCCAAACTAGCACTAGGAGTAGTGCCCGCATGAGGCACATAACTTTTCGTCCGAGATAACCTTTTTCCTTTCAGCTTAGATGTATAATAACTTATATTAAGTTAATTAGTTAAGTCTCGTGTACGGGAGCCTCCATTGTGGGGATACCTCTGCCGACCTATGAGTCTGTGTGGTACCTCTGGGAGCCCCATGTTTAAAAGTTCATCTACCTGTCTCTATGTCTCGTATTTTCGTATGCTCTTATCTTAGTTTTATCAAGCATATTTATAATTGTTTAGGTAAAATCATTGTATAAACTTATATTTTTAGGTCATCAAAAGCAAATCTTGTAAGTCCATAGATCACGAAATTGCTATGGGCAGGCATACTGGTGACACAAATTCTTGGTCGCATGGCCCCACCGGAACGATTGAGTTCCACTGGCCTTAGGAGCCGGTTTTTGTTACCCACAGTGCAGTCTCGTACAAGGTCCATCACCCTGATGCAGCGGCGGTGAGTCGACATGATACACTGGAATGGCCCGACACTACCTGGCAAGCTACACGTGGCGCCCGATGCGGGGCACGAAGAACATCATTAACCAACCACAGCGAACTCACGCCCACACCATATAGTGAGCTCAGTTCAATACCTTCTCCATTTAGTGACGACTCTCTCGATCATACGATGGATTTACAGCTCACATGCTCACCGACTGTGCCAGAAATTCAGCGGAATCAACAACCCCGCACTATACCCTGTTTTTTGCCTGTTAGCGACGGCACCTTTCAGGATGCCTCACAGGCGGCAACAGAGTTCAGAACCATATCGGACATCCGCGACAGGCCACCACCAACAGGGCCGAATCGTGGATGACCCGGACAAACCCCAATTATGGGCATCTCAATAGCCTTTCAGACTACTATCATTCACCCATGTCATCTACAGAGATTATATGGCCAGGGGATAATCCACAATACAGACAACCTCATGCACCGCCCCCTTCTAGCGCAACACTATACTCAAGGGGCACACAGCAGCTTTATCGGGAGGAATCGGCACCACCATTTCACGGGTATATCAGTCACGCAACACATCACGACCATCAACCGACTGCACCACCACCATATGAGGAATATCAGTCCTCACCTTGGGGAGAACGTCCGCGTAATCTTCACAACAATCCGCCTCCCGTCCATAGACCCATGCCGGTCTATGGCTCCACAACCGGGGTGGACTCATTCAATTGGAGTACGCGTGTCCTAGCTCCTTGGCATCGGCATCGATGGGAGACACCAACACCACCACCACCACCACCACCACCACCACCACCACCACCACCACCACCACCACCAGCCTCAGCATATTCGTCAGATTCTCAGATACCCGCACCACCCGGATATCAGCCACTTCATTCTTCCTGCGGTCTTGGCCGAGTCATCCTCCCTCCCGAATTTAGTGGGAAGAATGACTGGACCAATTATAAAATACAGTTCGAGATCATAAGTCGGACTAACCGCTGGAACGATCAGCAAATGGGTGAATATCTCACTGCAAAACTTTCCGGAAAAGACCTTCAAGTTCTTGCGGATCTTGGAACTGACCACACACCCACCTACACACAATTGGAACGAGCATTGACGGAGCGATTTGTCGACACAGCCCTCGGAAAAACCAGTCGTCTTCAACTCAAGAACCTCCGGCGATGCGCAGGAGAAACTCTTTCGGAGTTAGCTAGCCAAATCAGAAGGCTAGTCACCCACGCATATCCGAGCAGGAATACGGAAGGCATGATCCATCTGCATCTTGACACTTTCATCGATGCATTGAGGGGTGCGCCCACCCTGAAAGAAAAGCTATTTCTAGGCGACCACGGGAGTTTGGCCCAATTAATGGCAACCGTGCTTCGTATAGAGATCTTTCTTGAGTGGGAGAAGATTAATCGACGCGAACTTCATCCTATCAACAAGATAGAGGGTGCAGCTATCGCCCCGCCCGCTAATGCTCCCCCCAGTTCATCAACACCAACTAAACAGACATCACCACCACCAGGTATACAGAATTCCAAACAGAATCAAGTGCCTGGAGGAAGGGGGCGTGCCCATAAAGGGAACACCAACGGGGCCCCCGGGCATGAGAACCAGCGAAACAACAACAATAACGGCAACATGAGAGAACGGATAGACGAGATTAATAAGCAAATCGCCGCACTTACCAATTTAGTTACGACATTTAGCACCAACCTCACCACCACGCAGTGTAGGACAACAAACACCACCAGAACCGCACCACCACCGAACACCTGTTTTGGATGCGGTCAGCCAGGCCATTGGAGGGAGCGGTGTCCTAACCGACCTCCCTCTACAACACCTGCCCCTGACCACAGCACACCGCAACCAGAGAAGCAGTCAAACTCCTAAGGGCACCAAATTACACAGAGCTCCAAGAGGGATAGGCTCCTCGAAGGGGGCTCAGAACAGGTAGCAGTGGGCCCACGATGGTCCGGGAGCACGTAAAATCAGTAATATAGGGCTGAGGAGATACTGAAGGCCTCCGTGTCTAACGAAGGATGAATTAACATCATACTGTGGTACCGTCTAGTCGGCATATTGTTCGGGCTGCTGAGATTTTTGGTTTATCTGGTCTCAGTAAGTGGACATGCATGGTACGTGGATGACAATCCACACCCAGGGCACTCAAGTCTCTGCAAAAATTATGTGGCTGTGTTTTGTCAGAGATGCCCTGCAGGCAAGGCCGGGGGAAACGGTCAAAGTTCGTATACTGTTGGCAGATAGATACAGATCAAACCATCGTTTGCCCCTGGGCATGAGCTTAGATGGAGATCGCTATCGACTGGGTCGGCAGCTGGTCGTCTTGATCATGTCAGTTCACTTGTGTGATCAAGATGGCTCAATGTACAGTCAGGCCATGGCAAGCGTTCGTATTGCGAGTCATGTCTCCTGTGATCATGAAAAGTGATTCTTTGGGAAGCAGGAGGGTATGTGTGTGAGACGGTGTAACCTGTCACTTGCCGGATTGGTGGAGCATTCTGGTGCCCAGGTACCCGTGGGGTGGATGATCTGTCTAGTATGATCTGTGCAGGGCCTCTCAGCTAAAATGACGTCAAAGTACGATCTACGCGAAGGCCTTAGCTGCGATGCATCTAGCAGACATCACCTCCATGGTACGGTCTATGCAGGGCTACGGCCCCTTGCCAAGATAACCCTTTTGGCACCCAATACTGTGTTCGCTCGGCTCGGGAGTTGTCAGTGTGCATCTTGACTCTGTTCCAGATTCTGTTCCCCTGATTTTGACAGGTTTTTATCTCAGCCATATACGGAGAGGTACCTAGCCTAGGCTGCATCCTGTGTGGGGAACTGGGCGACCGTCCCGCGTGGCGGGGACAGCGAACCACAGCAGGAAGGTCACAGGGTACAAGTGCACCTCGGTGCCCATATCCACCTCCCGGCTCAACAGCGGCCTTCATACAACAACGTTCAGTGACCAACTATCATCCACCAGAAACAGCTTTCACACCAGCACCCAAATGCACGGCTTCACACATGTCAATGCCTACGTTGCCTCCCCCATCCGCAGCAATGACATACCCTTCTTTCTCCATACACAACAAGCCTTCTTTCCTATGTAAAACGGCAGTCGTAGGTTGTAGCACCTCCGCTGAAACAACGTTTTTGCAAGCACCACGTCCCACCACCAGGACACTAAATTCTCGGTGTCCTTTGGTGGTATGCAGAACACCACCTCATCCAACATCATCTCCCGCATCCACAGACAGTAGCGACTCAGGAGAGACGATTCACTCTGCTTCATTGATTCGCAAGCGCTGACATAGATGGAGAAATGCATGCCCCTCGGGGCAGCGCTCTTTCTTCTGTGCTTCACCAAAATATCCCATGAAGCATGTTTCACACAGATGGAGCTTATCCGTCATCATGTGTGCACCGCTGTCTACACCAATGCAGCCTACACAGAAACGGCAACAACACCATCACCATTGCTACCCCCAGCTCTGCCTTCACCGCAGCCTTCACACCAGCGGCGACGGCGAACTGGCCCTTTCCTCACTCGGCCATCTACAACATTACAAGCCATACGGAAACAGTCAGAGTACATACAGAGTGATGCTGCTCCGATGCAATTGTCGCAGACGGCATCATTGGAAACTCTTCCACAGGTACACCGCAAAGTAATATACAAGTGTACCTGTCTGTTTAGTGGCGTTTCCACCAGTGCCACCGTCGACACCGGCGCTTCTATCACAGTATTTAACAAGCACATGTATGAGAGCATCCCACCTCATAAGAAGCCTCCCCTTAAGCCTACAAACATTTACCTACAGACGGCTACGGGAGCTGATGTAACTATAGCCGGTGTAGTCAATTGAGTTATCCAAATAGAAGAGATGCAATTCATACAGCGAGTTGCCATCGCCTCTATTCATAATGATGCCCTAGTCGGCTCTGATTTTCTCAGTGCCAGCGAAGCCATCATACATTGCAGACAACAGGAACTTGACATACACGGCCGACGAATCACTCTTGGAACGGCGGCGTCATTATACGGCATGTGCGCAGTTATATTATCAAGTACCGCCACAGTTGAACCAGGACAGGAACAAATCTTATGGGCCACCCACCACAGTTAGGAAACAACACACACATCGCCATGCTGGAACCCGATCCTGATTATATGACCGCCTCACAATGCGCAAGTCCCCACATAATAGTAGACACTACTAATAAGGAAAACATACCTTTTAGAGGGTTCAATGGTATCGCAGATCCCATCACTCTGGAACCTGGAGTACGCTGCGGCCATTTAGTGGACATAATCTCATTGGAATCACCTGCACTTGCTGACACACCATGGCAGATGACTGATGATTTATCCGAACATTTACATGATTTATATCTACGTGCCACAGTTGAATTACTGCAATTACAGAAACGAGAAATTCGGAAACCACTACATAAATATTGTGATAGTTTTTCCTCCGGAGACATGGATCTCAGAGAAACTCATCTCATATGACACTCCATCGCTACAGGTAATACTCGCCCCATACGACAACCGGTACGACGTCTTCCTGTTCATAAGGAAGTGGAAGCACGCCAACAAGTGAATGACATGTTGTGGACTGGTATCATTGAACCTTCAGCATCTCCATGGGCTAGCCCAATAGTAAGAGCAGGAAAAAAGGACGGAACCTTGCGGTTTTTTATAGACTACTTTAATGATCTTAGTGTTAAGGATGCTTATCCGTTACCTCGGATAGATCAGGCCTTGGATTCCTTGTCCGGAGCCAAGTGGTTTTGTACCCTTGACTTAGCTAGCGGTTACTGGCAAGTAGCCATGGATGAAGCTGACATGGAAAAGACGGAATTCGTTTGTAGGGACGGCCTTTTCCAATTCCGCATGATGCTCTACGGGTTGCGCAACGCTCCCGGGAACTTTTGAACAACTCATTGAGCAGGTATTAACCACCCCGCAATGGGAGATCTGTCTCTGTTACATCGATGATGTAATAGACTTTGGACCTACGTTTGAGCAAACCTTAATAAATTTGGACACCATGCTTTCGAGATTCTGCACGGCCAATTTGAAACTCAAACCGAGGAAATGTCATCTCTTTAGACAGAGGGTTGAGTTCCTAGAACACGTCATATCTGGTGATGGAGTGGCTACACAGCCATCGAAAACTAAGGCAGTAGCAGAGTGGCCTCGGCCCTTTTCAGCTACGGAGACACGGAGTTTCCTTGGCCTATGCCAGTACTATCGTCGTTACATCCTACATTTCAGCGAAATTGCTTCACCCCTCTCCAAGATCACCGAGAAAGATCGACCATTTGAGTGGACGAGTGAGTGTGAAGGCTCCTTCACGGTGGTGAAGGAACTCTTGACGACCGCCCCAATTCTTGCTCATCCTAATCCAAACCTCGATTTCATCTTAGACACTGACGCATCAGCTTTCGCTATAGGCGCGGCTTTATCTCAGGTCACCGAAGACAGAACAGAGCAGGTGTTGGGTTATGGTTCGCATACTCTGAATAAAATGGAGAGAAGATATGCAACCACCAAGTGAGAACTATTGGCGGCGGTCCATTTTGTCAAGTATTATAATCACTTTCTGTACGGGCACCCTTTTACATTCCGTACAGGCCATGCCTCGCTACGGTGGCTCAGGAACTTGAAAAAATCTGGAGGGGCAGGTAGCGAGATGGCAGGAATCCCTGCAGGCCTATAACTTTAACATTTGTTCACCGTCCCGACAAATTGCATGGAAATGCTGACGCCCTTAGCAGAATCGGAACAGAAGCTAAACACAAAGAGGCCGCCACCATGACACAGTCAACACAGCCATCTATGGAGTTCCCCGAATTGCAGTACGCAGAGTGGAATCTGGAGAAAATCGCACACCACCAAACAACAGACGTGAAGACATGGAATATATACGCATGGATTCAGGAGTGGGTACGTCCTCCTAAGGAATCGCTAACACCCTTATCCACCACGGCAAAATATTATTACCAATGGTTCGAAGAATGTCAATTAATAAATAACGTTCTATACATTAATAACTGTTTGGTAGTTCAGGAAAGTTATCGTGAACTTATATGGAAACAACTACATGATAACGCCGGACATCTGGCCGAAGAAAGAACTGTTGCCCATATCAAACTGAGATTCCACTGGATCGGGATTCGCGATAGTGTCAAGGCATGGGTTGCCAAATGTATCCCATGCCAAAAACGCGCTGTTGGCCAACACCATATCACACCATCTCAAATTAAGATTGTTGGTGCACCGTGGGAGTGAGTGGCTATTGACGTGCTCGGACCCTTGAACACGATGGATGATGGAAATAAATACATCCTCGTGTTACAAGATTATTTTACGAAGTGGGTAGAAGCATTTGCTCTGCCGGACCAAGAGGCATCCACCGTAGCAGAGGTCTTGGCCAGCAATGAGTTCTGCCGCTTTGGTATGCCTTATGAGTTGCAATCTGATCAAGGAAGTAATTTTGAGAGCCGGCTCATATCAGAGCTCAGCAAATTATTCCATATCGTCAAAACAAGGACAACTCCATACCACCCCAAGAGCAATAGGATGGTAGGGAGATTCAACAGAACTCTCGCGGAGATGCTCACCAAGGAAACACGCCTTTATTGTAGAGACTGGGATCTCATGTATGTACTCATGGCTTACCGCACTTCACAACATTCCAGCATGTGCTACACCCCTGCTCGGATAATGTTAGGCCATGAATTAGCCTTACCCCTGGACCTGGCCATGGCCAGGGGAGAAAAGGTCACCACCTCTCTATGTCGGACTCTTGTGGCCAAGCATAGAATAAGCCCATGAGTTAGTGAGAGAAACACTATCCACTGCACACCGGCGGCAAAAGACATGGCATGACCAGAGAGTGCATGGAGATCCAAATGAAGCAGGAAGAATGGCTTGGGTACATGATTCATGATGGTCTGCAAACGTGCCAAGTAAACTGAGTTACCAGTGGAAAGGCCCTTATGTGGTAGTAGGTAAGACGTCGGATGTGACCTACCACATCCGTGCTTCGGATGGCCTGACCTCAGTCATCCACTTCGATCAACTTAAATCATCACTGACCCAGCACCAGAGCTTGGACTGGGCGTTTCTCATGACACCGGTACCCAGATAGATATTTCTACGGAAATTAGTATTCACACAGTTAGCATAGAGCACTGCAGTGCCAGTTCAGCCCCAGTTCTACCAAGCCAGAACGTGGATGAACAGGCGGCTAACGCTGACGATGATGACGAGATACGTACTCGCCATCACCCTCCTCAGCATGGGTCTACCCGATCTGGGAAGTAGTATCTGAAGAATTTCGTGTTTGTTTTGTCCAAGGGACCAGATGGAAAAGTTGTTCGGCTGATCTATGCCCCCCCCCCCCCATCATAGAGTTACCACAAGTGGAAGCTGAGGCAGACCCAAGCCATGCTTCCTGTGGGGTGGAACATGTGGTGAATAGCATGGAAGTGAAGAGGCTGAATGAAGCCTTGGCGTGTCTAGAACCGCAGAACCGTACAATGAGGTGTACCCGACCAAGCCCCCAAATCGCCAAACCCATTCCCACCCAAGCGGCACCCTTAACCATAACTGCACCACAACCCCAGCTCCAACTGGCGTTTCTCGTCTATACACCAAGTTCGGACATCACCGGGCCAGTCCATTTCGCACTCCACTCGTCGTCTCTTGACCATCAATCTTCATATATGAGAGAGACTGCTGCAACAGAGGAGGTGGCATCCCGCACCACACCGACCCTGGGGGGGGGGGGGGGGGAAGTAAGCAGCCTGTTCAGCAGGCTCTCGGCTTGAATTTTCTCGGTGTCTAAAAACTATGACAAGACACCAACCATCGTGTAACGGGAGATGACCACATCCCCCTGTCCAAAGGCCACCCCCAACAATTGGCCTACCATACTCCCCCGTGAGCAGTCATGACATCACACAACAGACAGAACGTCAACTCCTACAGAACACACCTGCCTTCAAGACTGGATACATCAATTCATGATTGTGCGTACATCACATACGTGCTTGCTTATACTCAGCATAACAGAGATATTCAACATCAGCAACAACAGCATTTAGCAGCACCTACGGTATTAATTAATTCCGATAGAGACGTAAAAATTCCCGCAACAAATTCCTCCCGCACAAATTTCGGGAGAAATAATATCTCCCGCAGACTACACCTCCTACAAATAACAACAGACTTGGCGTTCACCAGCGTGGAAAACTGGGAGGCACCCACTTCGCTTATAACATCAGCATCATACAGCAGTCCGGACATCCCGACAACAGCATTATCATCAACAGACACCAGCCGACAAATCTCCCGCATACGCCCTCTTATCCAGTGATGGACGAACTGATCATTTGAATATAAGGAATGCACGACAGCCAGCTACAGTACGCGTCACGGGAGGAACGTTTGTCCAATGGTCCTCCCCTTTCCCTTTTCCCGACGTCGTACAGAAATATCTAAATCTACATACTTCATCTACACGTAATAACAGTCGATATTATTAAGAGAGCAAGATTCCCGCATTGTCGTCAGTCACGAGTAGGATTTTGCTACCGAAAATTTGAATTTGACAATGGATTGATCAAAGTTACGACAGCATCCCACAGGTCATCTGCACTCTAAAGTAACTCTGTCCCGCCAACGGGCTCGGACATTACAGAGTGAAATACCATCAGGGTTTGATAAAGTTGGCATTGACGCCGCCTCTCCCTCCTCCTTCCCGCACCTGCCGTCCATAAACACGTCACCGTCACCACAGCACAAGTATCATCCACAGATAACCAGTCCCGTGTATCAGATTCAAATCACCAACATGTCAGAAACACAGACACTTAGGTTGACTGTATTCACAATCTCTGAACGACGGCATTGTAAATTGTAATAACTGTGGCACACACTTATCGAGTTGTACTGTAATTTAACCATTATTAAATGGTATTAATGTATCTGGGTTAGGCCGGGACAGAGCTAGTTCTACCCATTGAGGAGAATGCTTGGCCAGCCCTCCCGCTCGGAAAACACAGCTATCTTGATGGGATCAGTAACGTTGATCTACCGCCTGAATAGATCTGTTTAAACCACACATCAAATTACATACAACTTTACTGTTAAATTTTTGATTAAGAACACAACTGCTCTACCGTGCTACAAATCATTGGCGCACGGGCTGGTAAAGTGGCATAAATAATCTGACAGTAAAATTACAGAGAGAATTTCAAAAATTCTCTTCTTTGCGTTCCAGTCCATAAATCAACACGGGCTGTGAACTACCTATTACAGACACATACCAAGACATATGTTAAAGAACTCGCACAAATACGGGACATTATAAAGATCTTGATGTAACATATATATTTCTATCTCTCGCATCTACAACCGACTACACCTCAGCAACAGCATTTTGGCTGTCGCCATAAACAGCATATATGTTTCTGATCAACCACGTGTTTTAAGAGCCACGTGACATGTACTGCTATTTCCAGAAAGTTGGATCAAACGCTTTAAACAAAAGAGCCGCCAAAAGATGCGACTACCACAGCGTGATGGAGAAGTGACGAGGGTTAGTCCGGAAGATTACCACTGACGTCACCTGGCTCCCACACACCCCATCGAGCGCTCCAGCCTAAAATTAGAATAGGCAAGTTTATCAGCATCCAATCTGGAGAACCGCCTCACGCTAATTAAAAGGTGAGACACCGGCAAGAAAAAGTAGTACTACGTTTCTATGTTGATCGAAGGCTGTTAAATGGGCGAAATTAAGACAAGTTTAATGAGCCATTCTCCCTATAATTAAAAGTACTCCCGTTATACGGGAAGAATTGTTCGCTAGATGTCCATGCCGGAAAAAGAGAAAACTTTCAAATAAGAATGACCGAATCATCTGTTAAAACTTTTGGGTGTGGTCATCCGCCGCCTGTGATGTCACCAAATAGTATAAAAGGAGGAAGCATGCTCTGAAACTTTGTCTTCCCGTCAAAACTCTACACCAGGGAAGAACAGATAGCACTAGGCTTGTTTCGTGTTGCAAACCAAATTCTACTGTTTCATTATTATTTCATTATTATACTTGGCCTGGAAAGTTTAAATACAATGAAGAGATAGAGCATTAGGTTTTGAATAAAGTTCCCGCAGCCAACAACCATGCGGGAATGAGATGTCACTCCTTGAAGATATAGCGTTATCGGATTC
Source organism: Chaetoderma sp. LZ-2023a (assembly GCA_034401795.1). Taxonomy (NCBI): domain Eukaryota; kingdom Metazoa; phylum Mollusca; class Caudofoveata; order Chaetodermatida; family Chaetodermatidae; genus Chaetoderma; species Chaetoderma sp. LZ-2023a. The sequence continues at coordinate 118,079,235 of CM067374.1, read as the reverse complement.
GTCTGAAGAAGAGTCCGTACCAGTTCCAAAACGGTTCCCATGCAGCTCATTATTAGCTAGCGGAGAGCCCTGTACTAGAACTTTTACTAGAAGATCCGACCGCACATTTCACATTAATAAGGATCATCTCTTCCAGTCAGCCCTCTATGTGACATGCCAGTATCTCTACACTGCTACTCGCTACGAGGTGACCCACGCGCTCCGATATCATCACCATGTGTTAGAAGTAACATTAGTTCCTGGAGAAGAGAACGAGGATCGTGCCGTTTTAGCCACCCATTTCGAATCTCGGTTCCCGGTCAAAGTTCTTCTGACCAAGAAAATGGCCCACACGAAGACCACTACTCGTAAATATCCCGTTAGTCATCATCTTCCTGCGGCTATTGTAAGCAATGCTCCAGCAGCCAGACGTGAAATCCTGCCCACAGCCGCGTCAGGAAGCGTTACGCCGGTACCAGTTACTTCATCCACACCAGACCTGAAGTGGAGTAAGAAGCAATAGTCTCCTGCAAAATCCAGTCTGGCAGCACCCACATCAGTTATTATCCCTCCGGCTACGGTCACTACACCCGCAACCATAGTGTCTAAGACAGTGTTAGCCAGTCAGCCGATTTCGGTAGTGATTACGACACCTGCGGAAATAGACATTTCAAATTACCCGCAGTCACCATCTCCGCCGGAACTGCGCATAGACGAGGGACCAGGACCGTTGCAACCTTAGTGTAACTCCGACCCGTGTTATCCGGCATCTGCCTCCTAGTCTTTCTGACCCAGCAATCAGAAAGGGAACTACGCCGGAATGTCGATACGCAGGAAAGAGACGAATCGCCCACACACAGGACATTCAGCCCATGCCTATCGTCACTGCAAATAGTCTGTTAAAATATGCTAAGTTTCGGAAGATGTCATCTCCTGCCATGTCCGCTACCGCATCATGACCTCAGTCTTACGGACGGATATATTAGAACCGGCAGTAACTGTGAGAGACATTATGGACGCGCATATTTCCACCACCATCACTTCAGATATTTCCGACAGTGCCAGTAATAGTGAAAACATCTCAGCAATGACAGTGCATCCACCACGACCCACCACCATCAGTCGCAGGACCCAGACTCAATGGGGAAATTTCGCTGCAGAGGTGTGATCATGTGGGATACAGCAGAAACATCAATGGTGCGATTCACGGAAATGTATCAATTATTACTTTATTGCTGAAATACTTTTCTTCTTATTATATATGTTAGATCAATTGAATCCCGTACCTAGGATGACTACGGTTATCCGACACAGCTGCACACTTCAGTGCCCGGCTGTGTCCCAAACGAAATGAGCACTGCGGACTCCGATGTTGTAAGAACGTTGTGTGCGACGTAAAGAATACAACATCCTGTAGTGCAATAATGTCATAATCCCATCATACGTTGGGGCTGCCTGATAAACTAATATTATTATATATCCTATTTTTCTTATTATTTTTCTTCCTGTCTCAGACGTCAGGACGGATATGGGGGCTGGCAAGATCTACCCGTTGTGGACCCACAATAACGGGCCGCAAATATATATATTTTAAATAATAAGAGATATGTGTTGCGTACCCCTTTATTTACCCGTGGTGCGCAAGTAATTCGGTGTGATTCAATAAATACCTCGTGAGGGTATATATGGTCATGTTATTATATTATATATTTAAACTCAAATTGTGGTACGTTGGAGCTTGGGTGTTCTCTGCGGAGATAATTATTATCTGCACTCAGAGAGAACACCCATGCGAGCTATTGTTTAGAATCATGTACTAAATAAGGTTACAGCACGCACTGTAATATTAATAAAACAAAACAAAAAAAAGAAAGGCCTTGAAAAAATAATGTGCTCTGTCTCTTGAATACTCGTCTATTGTATCACTACACCTCTCCGGCCACATGCCTAGCTGGGAAGTCTATAATTCAAGCCTCGCATACGTCCATGCGTCGATCCGCCATGCGCGATTGTTTGCCACGGATGTCAAACTAGGAGGGGGTGGTGTTAAAACGCATGATGCGCATGCGCGCGTCTAGATGCTATTTTTGATAGAGCACTTAATTTATGACCAAGACAGGATGGTGCTTTTAGTGTACCGAGATGGTACCCTGTAATCCTTTTTGATTACCTATTCCCGTTAAATCTGGCATTAATCAAGACCAGAATTCGACGGGCTTTTTAAATCTGTAAACCATTTCAAAATCGGTTAAAAATGGCTGAGTTATCCACGGAAAACCCTTCTTGATTATCTTCAAAATATTGCACTGACGTCGTAACCATGTGGACGCAGAACTTCTAGAATGTTCTCGAACATTCGGCCGCGCTATTATTACCTACACGCTGATGGGCTGTTGCTCGAACTATGATTGGTTGGAGCCTGCGCCTGTGACGTCACGAGGAGCATAAAAGGAGACACGACCCAGAGATAGAGAGCATTCTTGGCCAGGGGCCAAACAGGTTGGATCTGTAACAGCTACCATCAGCGCAACAGACAATACACGTATTACTTCGCTATGTGTCGGGGTTTTCTCCTCTAGCTGGCAGTTGCCCAACCCACAGCACTAAAACAAGTTTGTAACTCCCTAATTACGGGAGCAATTTGGAACTTTCTGATTGCTGTTCACGAATATCAATATCTGCTTCGGAACACACATTTGCAGTGAGGCTTTTACGGCCTGAATATGAGATTCTACAGATGTAGAGGCAGGATGTTGTTTGATGGATGACTCGCCGGATCTGCCGGCCATGCCTAAAAGTGGTATTTCAACTGTCACCGCACTAATATCGTGTAGTTTCTTCTAACTTTCGACCGCAGCAAGTAAAGTCTGCCCGGTGCGTCTTCAGAGCTGGCTGACGTACCCAGCACCTTGAAGCTTTATTTTGTATCTTCGTTTGCCTCTGATAACCCCCGTTTGTGATCGGGTTGTTTACACCTTCCATCCATGCCATCGGTGTACAGGAACTTTCTTCACCACAGTAGTACTATCGTATCTTTTACTGACTGCTCATTAGACATCCTATTATGCTGAGCGATGTCCTCCCGCCATGAGTTTTTCTGCGGAAATCTTGTTTGTGGAAAACAGCTTGCGGGAACCAACCTGCGGGAACCTTGCAGCTACCTGAGAATGCATCAACGCACGTCAACTATGGAATGAGGTATCATTTTCAGTAACATGGTAGCCTAACTTAAGAATGACTACCGAGTATTCAAGGAACTATACTTCACAGTTTAATTATTTCTCTATATGTATTTCGTTAATTATATTGTATCCGTAAGATCGGTCCCGATGACTAAATGGTGCCGCAACGGTGTTAGGACCGCTAGTTATAATTTCTGTATTTTGTTTATAGTTATTCTCATTTTCCTCAATGTGTTGCCAAGCGCACTACAGTAGGTTCGTTAACCTGTACTAATATATATAACTTTGATCATTTGATACCGTTTTGATTGTTCTGGTTAGATTATGTATATATATGGCCAGTGGACATCAGTTCATATGTTTTGCTTAGTTATAGAAAATATAGGACTGCAGTGCACGTAGGAAACACTATACAGCCACACCTATATATGCAGCACTTTCTCCCGCCACCAACAATTTTTCACTGAGGTCGCTGTCCGTGCTATACCTCTGCTTAGCCCAGCATGCTACCGACTAAACCTCTTCTATTCAGCTCGATAGGATAGGTTCAAAATGATTAGAGACACTTTCTTCATTGCATACTCTGCAATATACTCTTCTCTTCCGGCAGTGCGATAATCTAGCCCCGCACTTCGGTAAGACTCATAACTCCAGGATTTTGTCTCTCTTCATGCTCAACTCAGCCTTGTGGCTTCTTAATTGTTTGGATGTCCCCATCCGCATCATGGGCTGATCCGACTCTGGGAAACTATTAGGATTTCTGAGCGCTGATGGCCAGGGTGTGGTGTCACATACATTTCCCTTGTATCTTTGGATACTTTGTAGTTAGCACTTTAGCCAATGTAGGAAAGCACTGCGAAAACACATATTAATTATTACTTTATTTGCTGAACAAACCTCCCGCACCGCAGTGCAAAGCAGGGCAACTTGTATATAAACCTAATGACAGGTTAAACGTTTAGTTCCATAGGACCCTGTGACGGGCGAGATACGTATCCACACCAAATTCCATAAGAATGTCTGAGCGTGATATTTAGATCTGCCACGCCCTTGCGGGAAGGACATTTACGGTGGGTATTCGTCTCTCTCACCCCTCACCATAACGATAGGACAATGGTCTAATAATGCTTTCGTGAAAAGTAACCTATGTCTTGTAACGTTTAATGTGGTTATGGAGCAGGATGTCCGGATTCTTATCCAATTCGGAGATCTTACTACGTAACATGTATGAGCGCTGTCTTCAGTATTGATGTCGTGGGACATCTGTTCTCAAAGACAGCCGTGTCTAATAGCTAGGTAGATACCAGCCAGTTGCGGCCAAAAATAGTTCTTGTTTTGAAAACAACTAAACACTAATTAAGCAAAGCAGAAGGCCCGCATAAATAAAGTGGCAACTACTAATTCAGCATACTAAGAATCACATAAGACGGTGGCGAGGGAATCCATCTGGAATCACTCATCCCATCCTCACGTAAAACAGCACGCAACCCTATAGTCATAATCTCACTAGGTATGGTCTTTTCTTCCTCAAGAATTTTTGCTTGAAATTTTAGAGTGGGCCCATTTTTGCCTACTACTCTTCTCCCGCTTTAAGCAGTGGCGACACCTTCCCGAGACTGAGGTCCGCCCGAGGCACTTACCTCTCTCAACGATTCAGCGACGACGGTACACGCGAGGATAATACTCCTCACCCAAACTAGCACTAGGAGTAGGGCCGGCATGAGGCACATAACTTTTCGTTCGAGATAACATTCTTCCTTTCAGCTTAGAGGTATAATAACTTATATTAAGTTAGTTAGTTAGTTAGTTAGTTAGTTAGTTAGTTAGTTAGTTAGTTAGTTAGTTAGTCAGTTAGTTAGTTAGTTAGTTAGTTAGTTAGTTAGTTAGTTAGTTAGTTAGTTAGTTAGTTAGTTAGTTAGTTAGTTAGTTAGTTAAGTCTCGTGTACGGGAGCCTCCCTTGCGGGGATACCTCTGCGGACATACGAGTCTGTGTGGTACCTCCAGGAGCCCCATGTTTAAAAGTTCATCTACTTGTCTCTATGTCTCGTATTTTCGTATGCTCTTATCTTAGTTTTATTTAGCATATTTATAACTGTTTAGGTAAAATCATTGTATAGACTTATATTTTTAGGTCACCAAAATCAAATCTTTTAAGTCCATAGATCACGAAATTGCTATGGACAGGCATACTGGTGAAACAAATTCTTGGGATGAGACAGTTGTGTTTAATGTTCGCGACGATGGTCACACGGCCCCACCGTAACGATTGAGTTCCACCCGCAGTGCAGTCTCGTACAAGCTCCATCACCCCGAGACCGTATGCTAACCAGCGTCATCACTCGTCATGCACTTGCGGCGTGGCGCGGTGAGTCGACATGATACACAGGAACAGCCCGACACTACCTGGCGAGCTACAGGTGAACTCAGTGTGGCCTGGATCGCCATGCTTATGCTTTTAATCATATTTGTGGTAGTCGTGGTACACTCGAGTTGTGTGATGATGACATGTAGGTCTGAAAACGGTGTTTAATAATCACCATCTGGCATCCCACAATAAAGCTGACATGGCGATGCTAAATTACGGTGCTATGCCTGAGATATCAAGATGGAGTCAGATTAGTAGTAGGCTTAGGTTGGGCTTTTGTTTATTTTGTTATTCACAAGATCATAAAGTGATAAACCGTAATTACATAAAGAATTGCCAACTGTACACTGTCCATGTACGATGTTGACCACTTGTTTATTTGCCGTCACATAAATACTTCTAGCTGCCAATCAATCAGCTGTTCATGAAGACATGAACTGATGTCATGTTATGACACCCAATTTTCCAATCAATCATACATACCTTTACATGTCACTTTATGACCAGCTTTCTGTAATTCAGTCAAACATTCATTCGTATGTCACTTCATGACATACTTTCTGCCATTCAATCATACATTCCTTTACATGGCATTTCATGACCAGCTTTCCGTAATACAATCATACGTTTATTAACACGTCGCCTCATGACATACTTTCTGCCATTCAATCATACATTCCTTTACATGTCACTTCACAACCAGCGTTCTGTAATTCAATCATACGTTCGTCAACATGTCACTTCATGGCATACTTTCTGTCATTCATTATCACATCACTTCATGACATGCATGCTTTCAATCAATCATACTTTTATTAACTGATGCCATTTCATGATATCTTATCCGTTACTTAATCATATGTTTGTTTATTTTAACTAACGTGACTTCACGCAAAATGTCTGGCGATTAGCTGTTTTTAATCAAATAATTAATTTTTCGTCTATCTGCAGGTGTTTGGTTATTTTTGTTGACTGATGAACAGACCCTCCTACCAAGACAGGGGTAACACCACCAGAGTGACATAAATGGTATTTATTTGCTTTTTTCAAATGATTCTGATTTATTTCTGGTTTTTTACTGGTGGCTATAGGTTGATTATTATCTAAAACGATCATTAAAGAGCATTTGTTAGTTCCCTGCTCCATTCCTTTAATAAATATGCCGTTGAATATTTAGAAACTAATTTGACTGGGCGGGCATTGTACAAAGTAAACAACTTCATATTTGAATTTGAATTTGAAAATTTAGTCACGTATTCTTACATGTATCTTTTTCTGGAAATTGATAGTCATGGTGTTCAGAGATCATGATCATCATCATCATCATCACCATCATTTTACGAGGCATAAGCCATTGGCTTGTTATTGCCTCAGTGTTTTTGTTGTAGTATGGCTTATTCAATCCAATTCATAAGTTCTTTCCTTGAAGTCAACTTGCAGTTTGTTCTTGAATGATCGGACTGTTGTTGCTTAATTAAGTCTCCTCAAAACCATTTAGTTTAAGATTTTGACCAGTATCACTCTGCTGTCAATATTCCATCCTTTGCTGTGTCAATAACAAAGAAACTGGTGTACATTTCGCAACAATTTTGTTGATGAAGTTGCTGTCTATGACAGCAACATCCTGTAGCAAATTTGCCGGAAATGAACACAGATCATCAGCGTTAGCTGCGGTATGCCGCCTACACTCATGGTTACACCTTGCTGCGTCTAGCATTTGTTTGCATGCTGGCTTGTGGAGGCAGTGGTTTGTCTTATTGTTGTTGTTTTCATTTTCTGCATTCATCGCTATCAGAGTCTCCTCTTCTATGCTTGCCTTGGGTCTCTGCATGCAACCACAAAGTGTGGATATGGAAGCATAGATGTATCTACTAGTAATTGGAATAGCTACCGAGTATGTTCATGTCTAAACACAGGCTACTCCTAGCTCTGTCAATTTTATTTACGGAATTGCAGTATGACTTTGTGATGGGCTGGTATATGTATGACCTGTTCAGTCAAATTCGAATGTTCTTTCTTTGAAGTTTGTTCTTGAATGATTCGACTGTTGTTGCTTCGGCTATTGTAGCTGGCAGTGAATTCCACTGTGGTACTCTATTAGTGAAAAAGTGCTTGCGAATATCTTTATTGGTGTGTGTTATGTTGAGCTTGAACCTATGACCTCTGGTCTGTGTAATAATGGATGGTTCGAAGAAGTAGGCCTTATCAATGTTATATAGATCCCTGATGACTGTTTCAATTAGATCTCCTCGAAACCGTCTATATTTCAGTGACATTAAATTTAGGGCGTCAAGTCTTTCCATGTAGCTATACTCTCTGATTTGCGGGATGAGATTTGTTGCTCGTCATTGAACTCTTTCTAATACCTGTGATTGCCTTTTCAATTTTGGTGACCATACCGAGTTGCAGTATTCGAGAATAGTTCTCAGGAGAGACTTGTACAAGAGCGTGAAAGTAGATGGGTCGGTGTTGGTAAAGGTTCTCTTAATTAGTCCTATTGTGCTGTTAGCCTTGGAGATGATCTTACCTATATGTATGTCAAAAGAGACGTTTCTGTCAATATGCACTCCCATGTCTATTTCTACATCTGATGTTGATATGGGATGCATATCGGGCATATCTGTCATATAGTATTTAGTTTGTGGGTTATTTCTACCGAAGTGTAGGGCATGCGTTGTATCTGTGTTGAAGGATAGTTGCCATGTCTGCGACAATTTACATACTATGTCTATGTTGTCCTGGATCTTACTGGTAGTTGGGTTTCGATATATCTTTGTGTCGTCTGCAAATATTTTGCAGTGGCAGGTCAGACTGTCTGGTAGGTCATTTATGTATATCAGAAAAAGTATAGGTCCCAGGACACTTCATTGTAGCACGCCACTTGTCACCTCTATCCAGTCTGATGTTGCATCATTGATTCTTACTCTCGGTCTTCTGTTACATAGGTAGCTTCCTATCCATCTTACTAAATTGTCACCAATACGATAGCTTCTAAGTTTTGTTTGGAGTCTTTGGTGTGGTACAGTGTCAAATGCTTTTGGGAAATCTAAATATACTGCATCGATAGGTTCATTTGAATCAAGTTTGACTGTTATATCTTCGAGGTACTCTAGCAATTGAGTTCCACAGGATCTGCTGTGTCTGAAACCATGCTGACACTTGGTAAATAGACTGGCTGTTTCCAGAAAATTTAAAAAATTTCCCCTTATAGATGACTCTAGGACCTTACACAAGGTAGAGGCAAGACTGATTGGTCTGTAGTTGCTCGTGTTTCTTCTAGCCATTTTGTTTTGTTGTAGGAATGTAATGCTCCTTCATTGTGTTCAATTGTGTGTGTAGGAAGTTCCAAGCTTCTGATGCATTAAATTCGCTCATGTGATTCCAGTCAGTTGTTCTTAAGTCTGTTCTCATTTCTGTATAGCGTCCTTTGTCCAACAGTAACTTTGGCTTAGCTGCTTGTTTGCTTGTTTGCTTGTGCTTAAGATGTCTGGATGTAGTGATATTGGTAGAACATCATGGTCACTCCTACCTAGTGGAGGTAGGTGGGTTATTTCGTGGACGATGTTTTGGTTGTTTGTTAAAACTAGATCCAAAAGATTTGAAGTCTGGTTTATTCTATGTCGTGTGGCATTAGTAACCAGTTGCTGTAGGAAAATATCCCTGGCTCTATTGAGAAATGCATCTTCTTCCAAATTTGCTGAAAGTCCATTGCTCCAGTTAATAGATGGGAAGTTGAAATCTCCAACTAAAGGGATGTGATCTGCATTTTCCCTCTCAGCATGGTTTAGTAGATTTAGCAAGCTATTATTATTTGGGCCATCTGAGTTTGGGCTTATGTAGATGCATCCAAAAAGAATCTTTTCCCTTTACTCAGTCATCCATGTACTCCATACTGATTCATTAAACACGAGATCATTTAGGTTGTAACAGTTTTGAGCATTCAATGATTCATGGGTATAGATGATGACTCATCTTGACGGATTACTATTTAGCGAGAGATTGTAGTTATTGATCTGCAATTCACTAATGCTTATATTTGTGTTTTTGTAACACCTCCGTGATTAGTATGATGGCAGGAGGAATCTTGTGTACTAGTGCTTCAAGTTCAGATTTTTTTATTAATTAGACTATCTGCATTTGTGTATATGCATGTATCGGTTACTGTTTTAGAAGTTGTATTGTTTGCTATTTGAGAGTGCTTTTGTGTTGTTGATCTTGTGCTGATTTCTGTACACTCGCCAGTTAGTGTTTTTAGTTGTTTTTTACATCTGACTTTTTCGTGTTTTTGTTTTATTATTTCCTGCCTTCCTTGTTCCAAAGCTGTTGTTGTTATTGTGGTTTCATTGTAGCACATAGTGTACTGAGATGCCTCAATTATATGTACATCTAAAATTTCGTCATTTAGTACTGAGAATTGGTTAAGAGTTGTGTTGGTATTGTGTGATGGTTGAGCTGGGTGTATCTTCTCCATGGTGTAGATTGGACATAACAAGAAATCCTGTTATTCTGAGGTGGTGTTCATCACAGAGTGAATGTGATAACGGATGTTTTCTGACAATAGGCAGAGGCCATCATGGTTAGGGTGAACGGCATCCCAAAATAGGTTGTAGTGTGGTTCACCATTGAGGTCGCTGAATATCTCTGTAGTATTTATGAAGTTGGCCTTGTGCCAATTTACAAGGGACTACAACATTCCATTGACGACATCTACAAGGTTGTTGTCACATCTGCTGTTTAGTCGTGGTAGAGTGGATGAAACAGATAGCTTGGTACTTGGTGCCATTGTTTGTATGAGATCCAACAATTCATTGTAGTCTTTGATCATACCTTCTAATTTTTGCCTGCCAATATCATTAGTCCCGACATGGCCTACTATAGCATCAAAGCTTTCTGTCTTAAGTTGAAGCTCCAGGTTGTCATGGATTTCTGCTATTCTTACTCCATTGAATGATCGCACTATTATGCTCATGTCATCTGTGGACACGTAGTGCCCGCTAAGTCTTTTGAAAGTGAAGTTGCCGATAAGCAGCATTCTCTTTGGTGTTTTCTTCTGGTGTGTTGTCTGCTGACTGTTGTGGTGAGAACCTGTCCTTAGAGGTGATCTTGGTAGACCGTTACCTGATGCTTTGAGCGTTGAATCCATGTATGTACATGTTTCCATTTTTCTATGTCTGCTGTTGTTTGTCTTTGGTCTCTGTGACATTGAGGATCTTTGTTCATGTTTGTCATCTGAGATTTTTAGTTCACTGGGTTTATGGTGTTCTTTGGCGTTGAAAGTGTGCTATTTATTCATTGAAGATCGTTTGGGTAGATTGACTTGTTGGTCCTTTGGAAGTCTTACTCTGTGTGTTGGTAATGCTAGGGCTTTTGTTCTCAGGTAGTTCTGTATGTTGTAAATCATGTCCAGGTGGTTGGAGAGCATTATAGTTTTTCCTCATTTCTTGTATCTCATGTAGAACTTCTACAAGAATATCATTTGATGGATGCTTATCAAAATCAACAGTTTCTTCCATGGCCGTATCACGTATTAAGCTGTCATTGGAGGTACCTGTTAAGCTGCTGTTGTCCTCAGTATCTTCACCTGTATGGCGTAATATGAGGATAGATTGAACAGCGGGTTCTGCAATGTCCTCCTGCGGTACTATATCTATGGAAGAATCTGCTGGGGTTTCACTGTTAACTTTAACCTGTGTGTGTGTGATGCCATTGTTCCTGTATCTGGTTCTCCGTTGGTACAACGTTTTTGTAACAGTCTGTTGAGTTTGTCTGGTGGTGTGGTGATGTTGATGTATTGATGTCGTAGATAACATCGTGCCTATTTAAGTGCCAAGCCTGAAACTCTGTTTTGTGGTCAGAAATGACTGCACACTTGGGGCATGTATACCTGCGATTTGAAGATGTCAAGACTGCAAGCTTGTAAGGGGTAAGGATGTATATGTATAATGCGTCCATGCCTTACAGTCATAACACTGCATCATATAGCTGTTGTCCTCTTCCTTACAGCTGCATCTTGGTTCATTCGATGTCTCTGTGCTTAAATCTGATCTGTAGGAGCCACTGATTTCCAGGCTTACAGTTGTGTGACCACCATCTCTATTCATGCACGTGACTGGTGCTGCAGCATCGTCGTTTTCAGTGGTAGATGTCATGGGAGCTTCATTCTGTTGGGTTCCCGCTGCAGCAACACTAACACTGATTCCAAGTGAAGATGAAGATGTCATGGGGACTTCAGTCTGTTCTGGGGTTTTGACGTCATTGCTCCTCTCTGTGGGAACCTTTGCTGCATTTCTCGCCAGTGCTGCGAAATGTGCGTCGACTCATATCTTGTCGCATTCGTTGCACAGCCATAGGTCCGAGATCCTCCACTGTGTGAGCTTCTGAGGCACATGACAATCAAAGCACCCAATAATGGTGTTGTATTTGACTGGGAATAAGAGTTTCACTCACCGAGTCTCTCACCCCACACAAGTTTCGATAGTATACATTTTGGGATGTCAGTCGACTATGTTCTGATCACTGGTCTTGGATGAATTGTATTGGGTCAACAGTCAGGTTCGATATCTGGTGTATTTTCTCAATGTATAGCTTCGTTGGGCTGTAACCCAGTCCTGACAAGGACTTTCTTCAAACAGAAGAGAAATGAATCACTCAGTGACAACACAAACTGACAACTGATTTGCAGTGTCAGTGATTAGACGAAAACTGGTAAGCTCAAGTTCAAGTTCAAAGTTGCTTTATTTCATGGTTTCCCTATACATATAAATCGACTCTAAACAGGCAGTCCATCAAAGGCATGGCCTATGAAGCGATGGACCACTTACACACATTACAAAACATTTGTACATTAACATATATATGACACACAAGACACATACACATGCATATATATATATATATATATATATATATATATATATATATATATATATATATATATATATATATATATATATATATATATATATATATATATATATATATATATATATATATATATATATATATATATATATATATATATATATATATATATATATATATATATATATATATATACATACACATGCATATATATATATATATATATATATATATATATATATATATATATATATATATATATATATATATATATATATATATATATATATATATATATATATATATATATAACCATGCTTGGCTAGCATGTGGAAATTGAAGCCCCACGTTGCCAGTGCATCAATAAAATAAAAATACATATACTGCCAGAGCCGTGATGGAGTCAGAGTAAAATAGGCTTAAAGGCCAAGGATTGAATCGTCGTGGCAGGTGCATCCACAGATAGTCCCATATAAATCGTCAGAGTGTCAGTATATCAGACATGTGAAAGCTAGTCGGCTAAACCTAGACTTCTTAGTCTTGGCACGGTGGTCCAGTGGAAAGATGCCTGGTTGCTGATGCCATGCGGAGTTGCAGTATGGCGGTTCGATCCTCGACCGGGGAGATGGTGATCAAAAAATTAAACTAATGGGCATGACTGTCGGTTGATTAGTATGTGGAAATTGAAGCCGCACGTTGCCAGTGCGTCAATAAAATAAAAAAACATACATACATATATACATACATACGCACATATACATATACACATATACCAGGGCTTCAACTAACTTTGGATAATGCTATTGGGAGTCTATAAAGCTAGAAACATGAAGGTCTAAAATGGTTCAAATACATATAATTTGGTTAAAATCATTGTTTTTAGAGATATCAGGGCCAATAATAGGAAGTCCATGACTTTCTTGGCATGTCTTGTGGAGTCCAGACATGAACTTTGACATATATGTGTCATAAATACATGTTTTTGATATATATGTCTTCCATTAAGCGGTGGATGGGTAGGGCTGTCCCTGATTTGATGCTTACATAGATATATGCCACTATGTGCACAAACATAAAAGACACAACATTCAAACACATATTTATGGCATTCATATTTACATACACACATACATAGTTACTGACTTAAATAAACATATAGTATACATATACTCCCCAATTACATCATTATCTAATTTTATTTAAATTTAGTTTGGAGTGGTTTATTATTATATAGGACTTTTGTATGTTACTGAGGGTGGGGTGGGTGGGGGCAGGGAAGAACTCATCACTGTAATATAAAGTTGAGATAGTTGGAGTTGTTAAGAGTCGACAGATGCGTTGCTCATGTGTGGGCTATTTAAGTGTAGTACTCGTGAAAGTAAACTGTAAAGTCTGTTTATGTTTAGACTTATTATTACTTCAATTATTAGGTTGGGTTAGTTTATCTATAGTGGTGGTGGTAATGGTGGAATGTCTTAGGTGTGTATTATCATTAATTAGCAGAGAATCTGTGACCATCAGGTATAAATATATTAATTTAGTATTTGTCGATCATAGATTCCCTGGCAATCCTCTTAAAGGATTTCTGGTTTAATATACTATCGCGTATTTTTGTACTGATGCTGTTCCATAGTTTTGTGGCTGTTATTGTAATTCATCGTTTTCCTATTTCTGTTCGTGTAAATTGAGTGTGTAGACGGTGTTTTGTCCTTGTGCTCTGTTTGTGAATGTCGGTGCTTAGTGTGAAATTGGAGGCTATGGATTGTGGTAATGTATTCTGGTGAAACTCCTTTACAATGGTATACATCTGTAGTTTGCCTATGTCCGTTAGTTTTAATAGCTTTTCTGACTTGAATATATTCTGCCCTTTTGCTGGTTTAGAAAAGAGTTTTAGTGCATTCTTCTGTAGACTTTGTAGTTTTGTGAGGTTGCTTTTGTGTGTATTCGTCCATATAGCATTACAGTAGGTGAGATGCGGAAGAACAAGGGTGCAGTATTGAGTTTTACTTGTAGCTGGTGTCATGTAAGGTTTTAGTATTTGTATGACACCTATGCCTCTTGCCACCTTTGCTGTTACCGTCTCGATTTGTTTGGCCCAGGTCAAATGTTTATCCAAATATACTCCCAGAAATTTGGCAAATGGGGCCTCCTCAATTTCTTTTTTATTTATGCAGATTTTTGGAATTTCATCTTTTTTAGTTTGAGATTTGTAAATAACATATAATTTGTTTTATCAACATTCAATGATAATTTGTTTATTGAAAACCAGTCAGTAATTTCTTCCATTTCCGTATGTGCTTTTTTCTATAAGGTGTCTATGTTGTCATCACAGCAAAAAGCATTTGTGTCGTCGGCGAACGGTAATAATGGCATGTGCTTGTATATGTTAGGTAGATCATTCATGTAAAGAAGGAACAACAGCGGGCCAAGAATAGATCCTGCGGAACACTACAAGTTAATTGCCTGTTTTCAGAGCATATCTCATTATATTGTAAGCATTGTGTTCTTTTACTTAGGTAGTTCTGAAACCAGGTGAGTGCACTGCTTCTTATACCATAATAGGCAAGCTTTTCTAGTAAGATCTGGTGGTTGATGGTGTTGAAAGCTTTTGAAAGGTCCAAGAAGATGCCTATTGTACTTTGGGTCCCCTGTTTAAGACTACATGCTCGGCCTCAACGTGGTGCAGGGGTGTAACCCACTGGGTGTCAATCGAGACATTTGGAGGAGATAACCAGAGCATTATGCACAACGCTAATGAAATGACACTTGGAGATCGAATCAACCAAAATGGTGCTCGCCCTGTGAGGATCCGCCAGGCAGGTGCAGCGCCGGGCTCCACACCATGAAGGAGCCCACCCTCAGCTACTGGAGGTCCCATCAACTCGTCTTGTGGAACCAGGGGACGAGGATGGAGAGCTACTGGCCAACCGAAAGAGAAGACCAAACCCAAAGAGAACCCCAGTATCAACATCATGCACTGGAACGCAGAAGGGGTTACCAACAAGAAATCAGAGCTCGATCAGTTCCTGTACGAAAACAACATTGATATCTGCTGCATCCAAGAGACACACCTGCAAGAAGGAACACCATTTAAGATCAGAGGTTACCAGATTTTCCGGTGTGATCGAAGAGGAAGAAAGAAAGGTGGGGTGATCACCTTGGTCGGAAACAGCGTGAACGCCAGCCAGATCAAAACCTTTATGGAAGAGGCAGAATATATCAAGATCAAGGTAACAACCAGCAACTCTGTGATTGACATTGTCAATTATTACTGCCCTAATGACAAGAATCTCTCACTTAACACAATCCAGGTCCCGGACTGCCACTTCCTCATTGCGGGAGACTTTAATAGCCAGTCCCAGAGCTGGGGATACATAACACTTGATAAACGAGGAGAAGACATTGAAGCATGGCAAGATGAAAAGCACCTTTTACTTGTCAACGATCCCACAGACCAGCTACTCGCGCCGGTGGCACTCGACAACAATGCTGGACTTGACATTTTGTACAGAAGACATTCACAGAAACCTCAGTAGGGTGGTCGGATCACAGTTAGGAGGAAGCGACCACCGCCAAGTCCTCCTCTCTCTTTCTGGAAGTATTTCGACAAGTTCACCTCAACATCCAAGGTGGAACTACAAAAAGGCAAATTGGAGTCTGTTCAGCATTCGTTCCAATGAGCTTACCCAAAATATAGCAGTAGAAGGGAGAAACATCAACAATGTGGTCAAGGAATTTAATTCAAGTATCCTCAAGGCTGCCAACGAAGCGATTCCTCGAGGGTTCAGGAAAAACTACCACCCCTACCGGACAACAGAACTCCAAGCAGCACATGATAAGCTAGACAAGGCCATAGAAGATGCAGAGGGTGATCCCTGTCATGAAAACCACTTCACACTACAACAAACTAAAGCCAGGTATCTAAAGACCAAGCTGGAGACCAAAAGAAGAAGCTGGAGGGAAAAGACGGCAGGGTTTAATTTAGAGAGAGACACCACAAAGCTATGGAGACTGACTAAAGCACTGAATGATAAGGGTGTCGCGGGAGAGAAGATTACTCTTCAAGAAGATGGACAAACACTGTCAGGAAAGATGGCTGCAGATGCCTTTGCGAAGGCATATGCAAAAGAACGCAACATTTCTATACCACGAATGCGTCAAAAGAGGTTAGAAAAGAGCAAAGGGAAAGAACAGACACCAGCACTCACGATGCAATGAAAGTTGATATTAACTTAGCAGAACTGAAGAAGGCTATCTGCCAATTGAAGAAGAAGAAATCTCCCGGGCCAGATAGCATTACGAATGAAATGATCCAACACCTTGGTAATGCATCTCTCCGCAAGTTGCTAGACATCTTTAGTCTCAGTGGACCAATGGAGAGGTTCCTCAGTGCTGGAAGGAAGCCAGAATGACTCCTAATCTGAAAAAAGGGAAGAACAAGACGAAAGTGCTGAGCTACCATCCTATTAGTCTTACAAGCTGCATATGCAAGACCATGGAGCGCATCGTCAACCAGCGGTTGCAGTGGTACCTAGAGTCGGAGAACATTATAGTTTCAGAGTAGGCCAGCTTCAGAAGATACAGAAGCACAGAAGATCAAACAACACATCTTGTACAGGTCATAGAGGACACTTTTCAAGCCAAGAAGGTGATCCTAGCTGCCTTTACCGATCTGCAGAAGGCATTTGACAAGGTGTGGAGGGATGGAATCCTCGTGAAGCTCCGGCGCACAGGCATCGGTGGCAACATGTTCCGATGGACCAAGTCATACCTACACAATCGCAGAGCTAGGGTGCTGGTGGATGGACAATCTGGACAGAATGTATTGCTGAGACAAGGGGTGCCACAAGGTGGAGTATTATCACCAACACTGTTCATACTCTTCATTAATGACATTGTAGCAGAGCTGCCCAATGGGATCCAAGCAGCCCTATATGCAGATGACCTCGTACTCTGGTGCACCGATGAGTACACAACGACTGCCACATACAGAATGCAGCTCGCCTTGGACAGAATTACAGCTTGGGCCAATCGCTGGTGTATTACCATCAACAAAGAAAAATCATCAACCATGCTATTCTCACTGTCCACCAAAACCAAGGTTGGAAATCTGCCACTGGACGGTACTCCACTCGAGTACGAGGACCAGCAGACATACCTGGGAGTCACCTATGACAGAAGATTAACATGGAAGGAGCACATCCAGAACGCAGAGACTAAGGCCAGAAGAAAGCTAACCATCATGAGGAAGCTGGCAGGAACAATGTGGGGTGCCAATGAAAGGATCCTCAAGACCATCTACCTAGGTGCAGTACGACCACATCTCGAGTATGGATCCAGCTCATGGATGACAGCAGCTAAATCTCATCAACAGAACCCCGACAGAGTACAAAACCAGGCACTGCCCATCATCACTGGTGGAATGAGATCAACAGCAATAGAAAAAATGGAGCAGACAGCAGGCATCCCCCCCCCCCACACACACACACACACACTTAGCAAAGGAAGGGAATGCAAAGCACTGATCCAAGCTGCAAAGTTCAAATCGTTCAACAACCACCCGATGAAGATCAGGCAAGCACAGCTGTCATCAGGAAGACTTAAAAGATCAAGTTTTGTGAAAGAAACAAAAGCACTTCAAAGGAAACACCAAGAAATGTTGCCAGCTCAAATAGAAGACCCAAACAACACCCTTGATCCTCCACCCTGGGAAAACAAACTAGAGAGCATAGCTATTCGAACCACAGTACCTCATCTCACAACCAAAGATGAACACAGTGATGTGAGCAAGAAGGCCCTGACCCTAGCCATGCTGGAAGAAATGTACCCTCAGAAGACATGGATAAGGATCTACACAGATGGATCAGCCAAAGATGCAATTAGGAGCAGAGGTGTCGGACTGCACATACAGTATCCAAATGGACAACATGAGTCAGCTGCAATACCGACAGGCAAACACTGCACAAACTACAGAGCTGAAGTCGAAGCACTGGTTCATGCAGTTAATACCATCAGCAGAACAGCAGACCCTATTGCACAGATTGTCTTTTATCTGATGCCGGCTCTGCCCTTGAGGCTATCACCAAAGGTAAGCTGCCACAACTTGAAGAAGCACTACAAACCATCAAATGCTTTTGGATGGCATTGCAGTGGACCCCCTCACACTGTGGAGTCCAAGGAAATGAGGAAGCAGACAAGATGGCAAAGGTGGGTGCAGAAGAGAATCAGACAGAAAACATGGTTACCCATACAGAGATGAAGACTATCATCAAGTCTCTCTATAGAACACCTCAATCAGAAGATGCATACCATCATCTCTCGAGGCCAGAGCAAGTGACCATTTTTCGTCTCAGAACTGGACATAACAGACTAAACCAACACATGTACAGGCGGTTCCACCTTACGACATCGTCCGCTTGTCCTTGTGGAGAAGCAGAACAGACCACAGAGCATATCCTTCAATGTTGCAGTACGTATCAGCTGCTGAGAGAAGAGATCTGGCCTTTGTCAACCTCTTTTCTTGAAAAGCTGTATGGGCCTGTGGAAGAACTGCAGAAAACCACAGATTTCATCTTGAGAACGGCTCTCCAAGTGTGATACCAGCAATCGAAAAGAAGAAGAAGATACTTTGAGTTTTTTCCAGAGATTCAATAATTTTTTTCTGTCATTTCGGCTATTGCATGCATTGTTGAATCTTTCTCATGAAATCCATATTGCGATTTGTATAAAGTTGACTTTTTGTCTAGGTAATTTGTCAGTCGAGTGTACATTAGGCGCTCTAGTAACTTCGAGACTAGTGGAAGTATGGAGACTGGCCTGTAGTTTGAGAAGTTAGTAGAATCCTTGCCTTTATAAATTGGTGTAACACGTACTATTTTTAGTTTTGATGGGAAAATGCCTTGTGCTAGGGATAAGTTGCAAATGTGACTAAGTGGGATAAGGATATCCATAACACAGGTTTTATAAATGCGCCACTTAAAACCATCGATTCTGGCACTTTTGGCCGGGTTGAGTTTGTTTAGAACGTTAAAGATCTCTTCAGTGTTAGTAGGGTTGACGAAGAATGATGATTGATAGCTGCCTGTAAGGTAATCAGAAAAAAATTTCTTGGATGTTGATTGGACTTTGTTCGAAAGTTCTGGTCCTATATTTATGAAATAATCATTGAATCCATTGGCAATTTCGAATTTATCTGTAATGACCTTATTCTTGTGAAGAAATTGTGTCTGTTGTGCTGTATTGGTCTTGTTTAAAAGTGATTTAATGGTTTTCCATGTTTCTTTTATGTCATTTTTAGACTGTTCGAATTTCTTGTGATAGTATGTTTTCTTAGCTGTTTTCATTACTTGGTCTAATTTATTTCTATATGTTTTAAATTGAATTTCATTGTATTTAGTTTGACACTTGATAAATGTTAAGTAAAGATGATGTTTTCTATGGCATGCACCTATTAATCCATTTGTAAGCCAAGGTTTAGTTGGGTTAAGCTTATATTTTTTTACCTTCTTTCATTGGAAAGCCTTGTTAAAAAATAGTCGTGTAGATGTCATGAAATTTGTCGTAAGCATGCTCACAAGACTGAATATCTGTTACTATGCTCCAATCGACCGCTGACATAGATCTTTTATCATGGAAAGGTTTTCACGCACAATGAATTGAATATTGTCTTTTATGTACATGCCTACACCACCTCCACCATCCTTGTTAATTTTGTCAGATCTGTGCTTTTCAATAAATGTATAGTTATTCTTGTTGACTAGAATAGTAGGTGAGTTTATTTTTAGCCAAGTCTCCGTAATTCCAATAATCCCAAACTCATGTGCGCTCATATCTAGGAAATTAGTTAACTTGTCATTGTTCTTTAGTATCGATCGAGTGTTTGCATGCATGAGGGAGAGTGCACTGCTTTCTTTACTGTTTGTTATAACATCATTAAATTTGCTTAGAAGCATGTAGTTACACGTTTGTGGAGGTATGGATACGTCAGTTCTAGCATCTTTTGAGTTGATGTCTCTATATGTGCAGGTGTTAAGTTTGAAAGGATTTAGAATTAGGTCTTGTATGTGCTCTGTGTAGTTATATTCAACATGTGGATTCATGATTGCAAGTGTGTAGTCAGCGTCATCATTAATGTTATTGAAAGGGAATAGGGATTTGTTGCAGTTTAGACACCACCATGGTTGGTCATCTGACTCAAGATGGAGATAATCAGAAGCAGTGAGTTTAGAACATGTCAACTGAACCCACTCCGAACACAAGTCACATAATAAGGCTTGGTATATTTTTTGTACAAAAGAATTTTCTGCCAGAAAACAGATAGGTTACAAGTTTTTGTCTAAAAGTTATATTGAAATTGTCTTATGATAATTTGATGCAAATCTTCGACGTGGAATAATGTGTTGCTATGGCAACTTAATTTCAAACAGCACAATGTTTGAACGAAAACTGGTGTCATGATTCTGACCTCACAACTCTGAACTGAAACTAAATATTTAGAAGGTTTAGATAGATTAAACAGGTATTAGATTGAGAAGAGGATCTGTGGCTGTGCTGTATTCTGGCTGTAGAAATTTATTCAGTCGATAAAGTTGTGATTTTTAGTTGTGATGTTACATAATGTTCTAGACGTGTAACAACACATATGCATGCCTGTAAAATGTCATGGAACGGCGTGGATGCCACACCAAATCCAATGACAAACATCAAACCAACGATTAATATGTACGATTCCTATCTACCAATATTATTAAATTGCTATATTCCTTATTTAAATTCAATATTATATAATTTGTACATGTGGCAATCTGGCGCAGATTCCATACCTAGAGCCAATGCAACCTTATCTTGTAAATGTATGTGATACATGTGTGTTAGGTTAATCAATGTTGTACTTAATTCCGCACAGATGTGTGTCTAGTTTTGATTTGAAATCGGAGATGTTTTTGCTTCAACCACATGTTCTGGTTGTGCATTCCACTGTGGCGCGATTCTTTTGGTGAAGAGGAATTTCCATATGTTCTTGCTACACTGGTCTCCTCTTATTCTGTAATTGTGTCCCTGTGTTATATTGGAGCTAGGTTCTCTAAAGAAAATGGATTGGTCTAGGTTGGACATGTTATTCTTCAGTTTGTATACTTCGATTAAGTCCCCACGAGTTCTCCTGTATTTAAGAGAAAATACCCCTAGTTCTCGTAGTCTGTCCTCGTACTGCTGACCTTTCATTGTAGGAATTAGTCGGGTAGCTCAGCGCTGTACTGCTTCTATAGTTCTTGACTGTCTCATGAGGTGTGGTGACCAGACCAAGTTACAATATTCTACAATGGGCCTCACTAGTGTCTTGTATAGAAGAAGAAAGGTGGTCTTGTCCATGTGGCTAAAGGTTCTTTTCATGATTCCTAATATACAGTTAGCTTTTGTTGTGATGGTGTTAATATGAGTGTCGAAAGTAAGTTTGTCATCGATATAGATGCCTAGATCCTTTTCACAGTGTGTAGGGATTATATATAGGTGGGTGCGTTTCATTATCTGTCATAATGTATTGGATTTCAGGATTGTTGTTTCCTAACTGCAGAATGTGTATTTTGGCTGAATTAAATCTCAACTGCCAATCCAATGACCATTTGCATGCCATGTCAACATTTCTCTGCATATCAGAGTTTTCCGGATTACCAATTAGTTTAGTATCGTCTGCAAATATTTTGCAAATACATTCTATGTTATCAGGTAGATCGTTTATAAACAGTATAAAAAGAGTCGGCCCTAGTACACTGCCTTGTGGCACTCCACTTGTGACATTCTTGTATTCTGACTTTGAGGTGTTTACTTGTAGTCGTTGTTGTTTATTTGTTAGGAAGCTTTCAATCCACTTGGCTAGTTTCTCACTAATTCCGTAGGCTCGTATTTTTTTCAGTAGTCTTACATGTGGTACCGTATCAAAAGCTTTTCTGAAGTCTAAATAAATTACGTCAATTGGCTCACTTGTGTCTAAGAGTTGAGTTACTACTTCAAGATATTCTAGCAGCTGTGTTTTACAAGATCTTTTTTACCTAAATCCATGCTGACAATCAGTTATGAGATCGCTTTGTTCTAAATGATCCATGATACCGTCTCGTACATATGATTCAAGTACTTTACATAAAATGCATGTTAGACTGACAGGTCTGTAATTACCAGGATCACATTTTGGTCCGTTCTTGTAGATACATGTTACATCAGCAGATTTCCATATATCCAGAACTACCCCTTCGTCTAGTGATTTATTGAATAGTATGCTCACTGGAATACTCAATTCGTTGGCCATCTCTGACAGGATTCTTGGGTGTATGCCATCTGGTCCTTTACTTTTGCCCACTTTCAATTGTTGGAGTTTCTTTTCCACTGACATAGGTGTAATCATAATATCAGCCAAGAATTTCCCATCATTTCTTGATTGAAATTCTGGGGTTATATCCAGTTCCTCTTTTGTAAAAACACTTGAGAAAAAGTCATTGAGTATATTTGCTTTATCCATGTCAGTTGTGGCAGTCTCATTGCTTTCTGGGCATTTTAGATTTCCGATATTTTCCTTTATTGTTGACTTACTCTTTACATAGTTCCAGAAAGCCTTTGGGTTTGTGGTACTTACAGTAGCTATTTTCTTTTCAAATTGATGCCTGTTTTCTCTAATCTGTGCTGTAGCTGTATTTCTTGCCTGTTGGTATTTCATGTAATCTCTGTTATCTTTAGTCTTTTTGTATTTCCTATGCGCTTTACACTTTTCTCTGACTGTGTCATGAACATGTTTGTTTATCCATATGTTTTTCTTCATCCTGGGTTTAGCACAAGGTTTTGACATTGGAATGTGTTGGGATATTGTGTCAGATAATTTCTGATACAGGAACTTAGCAGCATCTTCTGTCTTAAGGTCGACCATTATGCTCCAGTCAATTTGGGTACGGGCTTGTCTCATGTTGTCATAGTTTCCTTTATTGAGCAGAAGCATTGGGGTTTCCGGGGTTTCGATATTGCTGGTGAGCTCTGGGTTTAAGATGATTTTTAGCATGTTGTGGTGGCTTTTGCCAAGTGGTGCTTCACGTGAGATATCAGTGACTGTAGCAGGGCTATTTGTAATTACCAAGTCTAGTGTGTTTGCTTTCTGATTTCCCCTATGATGGCTTGGGCTGGTTACTAACTGTATCAGGAAGTTATCTTGCAATGTATTTATAAAGCCTGCACTTGTTTGGTCAGCTGCTGTTCCTGTTGTCCCATCAATGCTAGGCATGTTAAAATCCCCTGTCATTAGGACATGTGTTGCATTTATACTGTCTATGTTGTTGATTAGTGTGGTTAACTTGCTATTGTTTCCATCATTAGAGTTTGGACTACGATATGTACACCCTACTAGCACCGTAGCATTGCTATCATTCATCCAACTACACCAAATTGATTCATTGAAGCCTGCTTTGTTTAGTGGATGGCAGGCCTGAGCCTTAAGAGAATTTAGAATGTAAATGGCTACCCCTCTATGGGGGTTTTTCATTCATAAATAAGTCATAGTCTTTCAGTTGTAATTCACTATTTCTGATGGGTGCCCGTAAGTTTTTTGGTATCACTTCTGTAATACATATTATTGCGGGATGGTCGGCCTCTACGAGGCTTTCTAATTCATGGAACTTTTTTAGTAGACTATCACTATTAGTATATATATATATACATAATGGTGTACATGCTAAGGAAGGGGGGTTATTTACAAGTTTTGCTAGCGGTTTGCTCTTTAGTCAGTAGCTTTGTCCCCTTCTGTTGGGGTCAAGTTTAATTATTTTCCCATTTCAGATGATAAATATGTCATTATGGCTTGCCTCACGCTGTTCATTCAATTGTTTCCTCAAGGTGTTGTATTGTTCCCTTTCTTGTTGCGTCCTGTCCGGATTTGTGTAGATTCTGTTTTCTGCATGTACATCTTTCTTGCTTTTATTATACTTAGTGGCATTGCTGAGAACTGTATCCCTTGTGTCTTCTGATTTTAATTCGATTTTAATCGGTCGCGGTCTGTCATTCCTTTTCCCTAGTCTATGAAATGTTTTTAATTCGGTTCTGTCAATTTGGGTCATATCGTCTTATGGGCTTATGTCCTGAGACTACGATGATGATGATGATGATGATGATGATGATGATGATGATGATGATGATGATTTATTTAAATGAATTCTTCTTCTTGTTGAAGTTGATTACGTCTCAATCGATCGATCTCAACACGAGCATAGTGTGGGTGGAGCGTAGCTAGAGGTAGGCGGGGCATAGCTAAAACTGGAAAGGAACATTAGTTAACAACGAAAATCCACATTTGAAGGCATCATGAGCGATCTACAGTATTCAAATCTGTGCGTCTAAGAGATTGGTTCCATAGTTCGTATCTGTGTACCAGTCTAGTTAGATGGGTTACGGAAATTACCGAAAATATGCGATTGCGGTGTCATTGGGTTTGTATAGGGGGATCTATAAATTGCTCGAAATTAGTCATTGTCTCGGTCAAACCCCACCCTTCATTCGTTACCATATTGGATTGATAGTTTACGCAGACGTTAGCGGTGAAACAGGTAGGATTATAATAATATGGTCATTTTACCTTTATTTCCTTTTGTTTGTCATTTCATTGCCGTGTTCCATCACTGTTCTCATCACAATTTAATGCGGGTAAAAATAAATGCCGGGAAGTTTCATCTTGTTGAAAAGTTATTACCATGCCCTGCTCCTAAACTCGCCCACCATCTTCCTTTCAGTGGATTGGTGTCAATGAATTCAACGACCATATTTTATCAAATAAAATCAGTATCTATATATTACACGTATTGCTACGTGTGCTAATTTTTAAAGGTATTAATGCACTTTTAATATTGAAAATAACAATGTTACCAGTTTTCGTAACAGAATGCCTCTTGTAAACTTGTCTTAGTCTCCTTTCTTGGATAACCGTCTAGGCTGTCATCTCTAGCTCTCGTATTTATTATTTACCATCATCCTATTACCATTTACCACACCTATTATTACCATTTGATTGTCACTGTGATCGTAGATGACAACTGCGACATAGTAGTCATAGTGTTAGTCCACGCCACCAGCCATGCCACTCAGAGTTCGTTCCCATCGGGTAGAGCTCACAGTGAGATGCTGTCATCTGCACGCTTTAGGCCTGAGCCTACATGTCTGACAACTGGCTTTCCTATCAGAGCGAATTCACAACTGAGCTCCCAATACAGGGCCTGACACTCCGAGACACTCAGACGTTTATGTTCCCCATGGCAGACACCACACGAGACGGGACCAAGATCTTTACATCCCCTCTGAAGAACAGACTTCGCAGGTATTTACGCTACTCTAGGACAATCATAACAAAATGGTACAAAAAATATATGTTGTGCCGTCCTATGTGTGCGCCTATACAGGCGTTATTATATTACAGATGTTTGTATCAGCTGTCACCTCATATATTGTAATTTCTTGTTTTATGTGTAGGGGACCATCGATTCATGAGCTCTGCCTTTGATTGACTGCCCAACTATGATGTGTATATTCTATATGTTAAGCATGAAGTAAATAATCTTGAATCTATTCACATGCCTGATTGCGTGATCGAACCTGAAACATTTGGATTTGATTCTCATGGCAGAGGTGACTGCTCTACGCCGCTGAGCTATGCAGCCCCATCATGATGTTACGCACAAGTATACTTACAGATCCTGACTAGGTTTACGTGCCCTCTTCGGTCAGATGCGTGTTATTAACCTTTTGAAGCCGGGTATCCGGCCTCGATGGTTAGGGTTGTAACGATACGCTTTGCCATGATATGATATGTATCGTGATACACTGGTCGCGATATGATGCGTTACTTTTTCGGTTTCTTCGGAACATTGCCATTTTATGCCACTCTATCAGACTCAGTGCTCATAAACAAATAATAAACATTCAGATAACTTACCTGATGATGTTGATGCCTGAATGATGCCATATAGGCATATTTCCCTGTATCGTGTGTGTATCAATATGCCAGGTAAAAATGCGATACGCATATCGTAAACATGCATATCACAATTCGCCAATATATCAGTGAATCGTTACAGCCCTATCAGTGGCAGACTATATCGGAACAGCCAGAATATCGGCCCTGGACATGCCTATGATTCGACACTGACATCATAAAGAAAATTAAGAATATGCACAAGGGGGCCACAGGGATGGGAATTAGTGCTCACCCGATGGCTCAAGGCTAATAGTTTTATGCATGGGCTACCATGAAGTAATTGGCCAGACGGGTTACCACTTTTTTCCAAAATGAAACTTGATAAAAATGAACATAAATTTTATGATATTTTGTGTTACCGCTATGAAAAATACAGTTTGAAATTCTGTCCATTCACTGCGTGACACGCCTAAAGTGAGTTTAGGCTCTCAGTAAAGTAGCTATGGCTACAGTTCATACTCTAATAGATACTCTTGTGTCTTGAGAACACACGTCAATGGAAGGGTAGGCTCGAATATCTGCTCACGTAGCAACTCTCGTAATGTCCTAAACTCAGGTAATGGCATTCATTTGGCCCTAGCTCTGAGGGATATGCGATAATTGCTATTATCTTGGAGTACTGTCGTGTCAAATGTAATTATGTCTATAGCGACCCATTTTGTGATAAAGGTGGTGAGAAAATGTATTAAATTACCACTTAGCTGGTATCTGAACATAGTGAGCCTGTTTTCTAGACAATACAACTCAATATTTAATAATTTCACAGCTTGAATTGACAAATTTTTAAAGATAAGATGGCTACCGGATAACTATAGTTGGAACAGAAAATTATATGGTAAAACTCTGGACCGACACATTTGAAATCATTAGCCAGTGAATTCACCTATTTTGCGATTTCATTAGCCAAATCTGGACTTTCTTAGCCTGACCAATAACCTATCAATCTAATCCTTTATAATCCCACTAGATCCGAAGGCTAATAACCAAGTACATTAAGAGGTGACCAGCAGGTCATGTAAGAAATAAAATATTGGATAGAATTGGATGTCATCATGGTTTTAGGAGGAACTGACCTACCAACATACATCTAAAATCATTAGCCAGTGAATTAGCCTATTTTGACATTTTATTAGCCAACCATGAAAATTATTCTCAAAAGCGAATTGGCGAATGGGTAGTAGGTCTGTCATTGGACTAAAACCTTGTTCTTTGCATCTTCTGTTTAGCTCAACTAACTTGTCTCTATATCTGATTTGGTTAGTCATACTAG
This sequence comes from Chaetoderma sp. LZ-2023a, assembly GCA_034401795.1. Taxonomy (NCBI): domain Eukaryota; kingdom Metazoa; phylum Mollusca; class Caudofoveata; order Chaetodermatida; family Chaetodermatidae; genus Chaetoderma; species Chaetoderma sp. LZ-2023a. The sequence continues at coordinate 118,051,582 of CM067374.1, read as the reverse complement.
ACCCAAACATGCATCCTTATAATGACAGGGTATAACACAATGATGTTGTGGTAAAAAAAGTCAAAGGTCAAGGATACACATGGCGACCGCCTGTCATGTGTCATCCATCCATCAACTTTTGTCTAAAACCGTTACTCCTCATTAACCACTTGGCAGATTTCAACCTAATTTGGCTGAAAGGACCCTATTCAGGTAGGCTTCAGAACTTATGTACAGAATTTTGATTGGTCAATCTTTTTCTGTGAAAATCTTTGGTTTATATGAAAAATTTACCAGAAATTGTCAAGACACTACTCCTCATTAACAGCTTGACTGATTTTTAACTGCTAGGTGAATTCTATTCAAATGTGTCTGAGAGGATTCTATAGTTGTAGGATCTAAAACCTCTATTCAGCATTTTGGTGTGCTCGATGTTCTAAATCAGACTTGGGATCGATTACATGTGAATGTAATTAATTACAAATACATTGCAATGCGCCAATTACAATTATTTTGCAATTGGTTCAGTTATAATTACAATTACATTGGTTCAATTACAATTACATTCCTAATTTAGAAGCGGTCGTGTGGTCGTCTGATAATAATGATAGGAAGATTCAAATAAAGTACGAGTTTTGTTATATAAAATACTCTATACGTTGTAAGGCTACTGTAAATCATTTTAACCACCACTGCAATATAATTTATCATGTAAGCTGTGTCCCTTAACCCCCTTTACACTGGCTATTCATCATCATTTTAACCAGTACTGCAATATATTTATTTGCTCAAATTGTGAATTAAAATATCTTATCGGCCAAAAACCGCTTCTGCAGTAGTCTTGATAAATGGCCATTTGCAGGCCCAAGAGAACACTATTTTTGAAAATGTTCAACTTGAATGACTGGCTCGATAACCAAGCCAGTCATTTCAGTTGTAAATTTTCAAAAATAGCCTCTTGGTCTGCAAATGGACATTTTCTGAGAGAAAATTTGAATTTTTTGAAAAACTTGTAACAACATATTCTTGAAAGCGTAAAAATATGTTAGTTGAATAAATGTTGAAAGTCATTTCTCTGAAAGCTGTTGCTGCCTATTGCAACTTCTGCTTCCAGTCAAATTCCAGTTTCAAAATATTCAACAGGCAGTAAATATGGCTAAACATTTAAAAATTTGGGATCAATTAGTTAACTCTTTCAAGGACAGAAAAGCAGGAAGCTTAACATTTACCCCGCATATTGTCTGAAACTAATTTCCATTGGAAGCTACTGCAACATAATTCCAGGCAAATTTAATTCAGAATATTAACAACTCTGCATAGTTATTTTAAAATTGGGAGTAAACGTTGTAAATGATTAATAACGCTGGATTTCAATAGTGTGAAAGCACTAAATTACCAATTATGTCTAGCGTACACTTGTCATTATTTACTAGGTGTCACCTACTATCGTCTACGAAGTAAGCCACTAAGCGATTGCCTATAATTGACCGACCGGACAATCAGCGACATCGTTTCATTTTGGTTTGCAAATTCCATTTTACAATTGATGCAAGCAAATACTGACGTTAATTGTCGAACTTGATTCTGTTATGTTAAAATTAAGTACCGCGCCTTTTGTTTTGAAATGCATGACACATTATTTTTAAATTATACAGACTATATGTTCTAAACTTGTGTCTTCCAAATTTAAATGTGGAAGATATCCATCATGTGCTGATGTTATGAAGCCATCTTTCAGTTAGCCCCTTTTTATGCGGATTCTTCTGTGGATCCGGTATCTGAAAATATGAATTGCTGTACCCTTTCCATGATCGTTTCTATTACTGCAAGCCCATGCTTGACATGCGGACATGTTGCAATTAACCATCTCATGCCAGCATTGGCCTCTGCAATCGTCGTGTTGAGGACGCAGGTCAAGAGAAGACTATTTTTGAGAATTTACAACTAAAACGACTGTCTCTTTAACTGAACCAGCCATTCCAGTGGTCAATTTTCAAAAATAGTCCGCTTGGCCTGCAAATGGACATAAAATAAGGAAATATTCTGATTTTCCTGACAGAATTTGGTCATTAAAGGGTTAATTAATATTCAGCCTTCGTAACGCGAAGTAAACAGGTAAATCTAAAGCGCTGGCAATATTTTGCTGGTGTGTCATTGATGTCATAATCTCCCGTTTTCTTGCTCTCGTTGCGAGAAAATGGATGCGCCCGAGGAGTCACGTTTTCGACTGTTTTGGGCATATTCATTTTATTATTCCTCGGCAATGAAACAGTGTATTATATATTTTTTTGCAACAACTATTTCAGATTATAGTATAATTTTAGTTGACTTATTCCTGATTTTCACTGGAATTTCCCTTTAATAGCAACATATTTTCAGATAGCTTGTCATGATATTTTCTCAAGTCTTCAGGCCTCATAATAACTGCATTTCCCTTATATAAAGCTACTGAGTAAAGTTGTTCATGCCAACCAAGTTTATACTAGGCTCATGAAATGGTAAATTGTTGGTGAGAAAATTAAAGACAACAGTCCTCTAAAGGTGTTAGCCATCTCTAATACTTAAGATAATCATGGCGTGGAAAAAGGGTGAACTGGGAGATTCTGGGAAATTCTTTATGCATGTAGACACAGGTTAGTTGTTGTCATAAGCAGCAATGTCTTCAGGTCAAATTCATTAACATTATTTGATTTGAGGGAGCTGGTGGCTTGCAGACCCAAGAGAAGACTATTTTTGAAAATTTTCAACTGGAATGACTGGCTCGATATCCGAGCCAGTCATTCAAGTTGTAAATTTTCAAAAATTCCGCCTTCTTGGTCTGCAAATAGACATTTTGTAAGAGAAAATTTTATTTTATTTTGGAAAAGGTTAAGATTAACAAAATATTTTTGATTTGAAGGAGTAGTAGTAGTTGCTCAATGGCAACAATGACTTCCAATCAAATTATTTTGAAAATTATTTTATTGGAAGTAGTTGCTGAAATAGGCAGTTATTGACATAGGGCAGCAATAACTTTTAAATTTTAATTAAATTTATTTGATTGTGAGTAGTTGCTCCCATAAACAGCAATGACCTCCACTCAAATTATTTAATTAGAACTAGTTGCTAGCTTACTGCCACATGCTTCTTCCATTCAAATTAGTTTAAAAAGAAATCCACAGACAGCAGTGAGTCAGTATTTTAATAGGCAGTCAAATTGATTAAATATTGAGAAAATCCACTTTGATTAATTAGAGGTTGCTGCTTAAATCAATTTCAGTTCAGATGGATATGCATGATTGAGATTGGGCATGTACAGACAAGTGTAATTTACCAATGTAATTGATAATTACCAATTACATTAGGTTCAGTTACAATTACTTGGGTTAACAGAATGTTCAATTACATCAAAAAATGTAATTAATTACAATCAATTACAATTACATTTGTAATTGACCCCAACTCTGTTCAAAATCTTCTGTATGGTGTATGTCTACCTTCAAATTGAGATTTTTAAATGTGTCTCTAACAGCAACATCTTTCATTAAAAACACTCAAAATGTCTAATGCTTTTCCTGCACAACAGTGTGTGTAAATATCTCTAGTAAATTGTAATCTGCCTGCTTTAGCAAAATTGTTAAAGATTGGACTTAAGTCAATCATCATTGCATTGTCCTATGCCAGCACCCTTATATGAATTAGCTGGAGTATACTTGGTGTGGAGTAATGCATTAAGATGGTGATAGACTTGCTAATCATTAGCTTACAAAGAAAAGAACCGCTGTTGTTAACACACACCTTCATTATGATTTGATTTTCCTTGCTATTCAACATTTATTTTGTATTTATTTCGTTTCATTTGAAAAGTTAATATTTAGTCTCCGAGTTTTTTAAATCAATGCTTACATAATATCAGTGCTACAGTTCAGGAATTCAAAACTATTCACCACATTTCAAATCCAGCTCATTTTACACAAGGTTGAATAATATTTTAATAGTCAACTAGTCAGCTTGTAATGGAAATAGGATTAAATGGCAACTTGCTTTTGTTCAATTCGAGTTTGATCTTAACCACATTTTACCTGTATTCTGAGAAAGAAATTTTCAAATGAGCTCATTATGAAACATGCTGAATATTTTGAAAACAATTTGACTAAGATTTGCTGCTTTCTTAGTAGCAATTATATTCAGCCAAATGTTTTCAGTATAATCAGTGGGAATATATATATTATAGTGGGAATTACATGTACATTCACTAATATATTCTTCTAACTTTCAAAAGTTGTAAATATTGGTAAGATAGAAACAACATAAAGTGACAGTGTTTCTCAAATGTACACCAGTATTTCTTTCACTGCCTCTGCAGGAGTTTGCTAAATTAAAAAAAAATAGTCTTCTCTTGGTCTGCAAATGGACATCTTCTATGTGAAAATTTAAATTTTCTTGTACAAATTCAATGATTAAAGGGTTAAAATGCATATGTCATTCATGTATTTATATAGTGATGTATAGCGATACGCATCGTATCATGAAATAAATATTGCGATGCGTATCACATCATTTCAGTCCCATTGATAAGGCTACTATATTTATTTTATGTTTGACGTCAGTTTTCATAGTTCACGGCAAAGTCGTATTTAAGTCGAGCTTCATGGTTGTTTGCCACAAGTCTAACCGTAGACATAAAACATAGTCCATCTCTAGCTAAGCTCCACCCACACCTCATTCGTGTTGGGATCGATCAATCTCTGAATGCCCTGACTATCAATTTCCAGAAAACTAAAGGTATGCCGTTGAATACTTTGAAACTAATTTGACTGGGCGCTGTTGCGGCCTTAAATAGCAAAAACATACAAGTCGTGCAACGTGTTAGACTATTAAGTGTTAAAGACAGGCTTAGTCGAATCATTCATGATGTCATGATTATGATGTCAGTATGCACATTTAGTTGATTATGACGTCATATGATTGAGTGAGGAATTTGATTAATGAATTACTCGGCTACCTAGATGACATATAGGTTAAAAGTGGTATACACTATACAAACATAATTATTTATGTTAGCTACATTGCACACATCTTATCATATAGGAACAGTATCACACCCTGCCTTTGTGCAGAAATTGTGACACTAATCCAAATAAGGCACCCGTGTTTAAACTGTTTCTTCATTTTTAGCTCACCTGGCAAGAATGGCCAAGTGATCTTATGCCATGGCGTCCATCCGTCAACTTTTCTTTGAACGACTTCTTCTCAAGACCCACTGGGCCAATTTCAATTATATATGGCAGGAAGTATCCTTAGGACAATAGGGATCCAAGTTTGTTCAAGCAAAGCCTATCGGCCAATTTGGCCGGTGGCCATCTTGGATTTTGCCCGATTTTAGGAAACGTCTAAAAATCTCTGAAACCGCTTAATGGATCGATTCAAAACTCACGAAATATCATATAGGGCAAGAGCTGAACCAAGTTTGTTCGAAGGAACTTGATTAGCCAAATGGTTCAGCGGGCATCTGACAGATTCTAAACGTTCAGACAATAGACATCTTTGGGTTACTTTTGCAGATGGTGTGAATCGTCCTACAATCTCCCGCTGGATCGTAGATACGATAAAAATTTGTCATGAAATTGCGTCTCCAGGTGATAATGCATTAGTGGGGAGGTCAAGGCCCACGATGTTAGGGGCCTTGCTACTTCTTGTGCCATTTTTAATGGTTCATCATTAGATGATATCCTGCAAGTAGCTAATTGGAAGTCCGAGAACACCTTTATTAACTTCTATCTTAAGGATTCTGGTCCCTCATCTTTCTTCTAGAAAAATATTCATAGAGTAGCTTCTGGGACCATGAGTATGAGTCCCATTCCTCGTTCATCATCTTCCCTTAATACATCATCTTGATTCGCTTAGATCTTCTCATTAGGGTAAGTGTGTATTCATTACTTACTTCTCATGTGTGAGTTTCACCCTTTTTTTCATATCGTCTATCCTATCACGGATATCGTTCAATTATTATCTGCATGTTAATCTTTCTTTCTTACCTTTTGAGAGCCTTTTATGTCTCTCATTATCATTATCATGATTCTGCACTTCTATCTGTAAGATGCTTAAGAGGGCAATTCTTAGGAATTTCCATCTTTGCATATCTTTATCATTCGTTATTACTAACTGTGTGTTAATTCTCTATTTTACATCAACTTTGCACAAAAATTTGCCTCCCTCCGGGTGTTGTGCAATGTTGAAATCTGTATTTGAGCAATAGTAATGTAAGGAGGTAGGTTGTAATGTAGTAATAACGACCAGACGACCCGGAGTGTCTGGTCTTATGTTTTACTAATTACATATACCTACCTCCTTGCATTACGGCCCACATCAAGCCTCCCCTCTGTCGAATTTTTTTTTTTGGGGGGGGGGCTTGAGGCTTCGTTCTTTGGTCGTATCTTGTTAGAATAGTTATATTCAGTATAAGATATTCACTATATCTCTCAGCCTTAAGAGTATACCCAGATATGTCAGTTTTTTTACATATTTGGGTTAGGCTTGCACGATTTTTCGATTTAATCGTGAAGTTCGATTTATTTTTAAAATCGCGATTTTTACGATGTAATTGAGGAAAGATCGGAAAATCATCAAAAATTTCATGTTTTTACAAAATCTGAAGTGTGTACCTTTCTGTCGCATTATATCAGTACATGAGTACACTTAAAATTGATTCACGCCTGCGTTCATTGTGTGTATATCCCGCCGTGCCATGCATGTGTCGAATAATTACGAATCACAACACAAAGCGCTACAATAAACAAGCTAACAATAGCGAGGTAACACCTTTGTCATGGAGAAAACCAGCTAGTTACTCCGGCGAATCGCTATATAATTTTCTTTCTTTCGCTGCAGACCCTGAGTCTGTTGTGAAATGTCAAGTATATACAGTTTCAGAGTGTTAGGCAATCAGTGAACATAATTCTGTTTAATTCTAGAGTTAGCAATTTCAGACGGTCTAATAATTTTTCCTTTTTGATTCGGTTGTCATGTCAAATTAAAGAAAATAAAGCAACAGCATTCCAGATTGTTTGATTTTGAACTGTGCGTTCTGTTGATTACTCTTAAATGCAAATCGTACATTCTGAAAGCAACTATAAACCGCACTATAGGACGAGTTTACGCCGTTACACTAGTACCTACTCAAAGCTACCGTCCTATGTATGTGAATTGCGCAGTATCTCCCGCGCTACTAATATTAGCGTCTTCCCGGAGGCTATAAGCGGAAGCATCACGTAATTTATATTTTTTTCTCGGCGACATTTTATCTCAAATTTTGATGAATTAACTAATGTTTATTAAACTATACGCAATATTTAGGCGGTCCCAATTAATAATTTCACGCCTGCGATGATGGATATAAGATATACATTAAGCATAGACGTAGGATGGTAAGAATTCGTCGCATGAACATGTGTTCTAATTTCGTGCTATTTTTGTATGATATATTTAAGCTTTCTAGAAACGAGTCACGTTAACCCAGTTTATGCTTTTGGGAATTTGGACCTACAATTTAATCGAAAATCATGATTTTTTTTCATAAAATCGATCGCGATGTTTCAAATCAAAAATCGTGCAAGCCTAATTTGGGTATTTAGTAAAGAATTTTTAGTCATATAAGTAGTTAGGAAAATTCTTAATTTTCAGCTTTAGTTGGATTCAGAGTCGAGTAGTGATAGGATCATCTGCCTCTTCATGAATCTGCACAAAGCTGGATTATATGACTGGATTCGTCAAGGAATGAAGACTTGGTTGCTACAACAAAGTCATGTGATGTTTATCAGCCAATAAGATGATCAGTGTGCCCTATGACTCATTCAATGGCTCTGGGTTATGTATTTACCCTCTTTCTACCTCATTCTGAGATCTAGCATTCAAGCGAATTTCTATGGATCCCATCATTGGAGAGAGTATGGAGATTCCTGAAGAATGCTTCAGTCACTCTGTAACCACTATACACAGCAAACATTGGCTGTAAAAATTTCATCCTACTACGCTTCCCTTCAGAGAAGGAAAGAGCAATAGTAATGCAAGGAGGCAGGTATATGTAATTAGTAAAACATAAGACCAGACCCTCCGGGTCATCTGGTCGTATTATCTGGCATATTTCGCTGCAAATTTTTAACACTTATTTGAAAAACTTTAATTTTAAACAATTTCAAAACTTAATTTCATAAAATAGGTGAGAAAAGTGGTGGGTGAAAAAGATAGTTAAGTCTTCAGTGCTGGTCAGAATTGTTGAGTGGTGGTCAAACCCATCAAGTGCTAACCAGTGTGGGCAGAACCCTGAGCCAGGTCTTTGTTTCAGAAGCTTGTTGTTGAAGCATGTATATCTCTATGTGGCATAGAAAGGGTGGGCTAGATAGAATCTTATCTGACATTAAGCTGGTAAAAAAATGTGAATGCAAGTGATATATTCTTGCCAGTGTCATTTTGTTGCCTCATTGCTTGTCACGTCAATGTTAGCTATCTGCTCCCCGAGATGCACTACACAAGATGTGTAATATGCCACCGCTGTCTGTAAAAGTCGCCCAGCAAAGATGGTCCATGTTTGGCCATGTGCTAAGGATGCCAGAAGACACACCAGCGCAGAGAGCCTTGGAATTCGCCCTACTCGGAGCCAGTAAATACAGAGCCAGGAGAGGGTGTCATTGCATAAATCTGCTAAGCGTGCTATGAGGTGACCTCAAGAAAGCAGGATTAGGTACACTGAAGTCAAGAACAGACCTGAGGAACCTAAAGATGTTGGCTGAGGACAAGACACAGTGGGCAAAAGCGAAGAAGGACTGATTGCACCTGTATGATGTTTCTACTACAACAGCCGCAGAATACAGTAATCATACATACATACATTGCCTGTCACTAAGATGGCTGTCATTATAGGGATTGGTGTGCGATATCATTTGATTTATATCGTTTAGTTTCATATGAATATGCATTCTCATCAGTTTTGATAGTACATGTGGCATATGTGGAACTGATTAGATTGTACTGTTTCTGCTATATTGACATATATTTGTTAACCCTTTCACAGATGAATTCCCCATATCTCATATTCAACACTACCATAGAGGAAAACTGTTGAATATTTTGACATTAATTTGCCTTAGGCAGCTAAGTCAAATTAATGTCAAAATATTCACCAGAATTAGATTTTATATCATGAAATTTTTCAGGGATTTGTCGGTGAAAGGGGTGATGTCATAATTAACCTTGATGACCTCGTTGATGAGAGAGAGGGTTTAGCATTTGGGTACATGTCTCGGAAACTGCTGATAATCAGAAGAAACCTATCGAAATTGACAACGATCCGAAATCCAAAATGGTTGCCTGCCACCAGTGGCCATCTTGAAAATTGGTTTTCAGATAACTCCGTTACCGTTTATCGGATAGCTTTGAAACATCATAGAGTGGTTGGACTAGGTCTGAGGAAGAACGCTGTTGCAATCGACAATGATCCACGGGCTGCCATCTTGAAACTTGGTTTCTGGTTGATATCTCCGTTATTGTTTATCGGATCACTATGAAACATCATGGGGTGGTTTGACTACCTCTGGGGAAGAAACCTATCAAGATTGCCAATGATACAATCTCCAAGATGGCCGCCAGGCATCGGTGGCCATCTTGAAAATTGGTTTCCGGATGATAACTCTGTTCCCCTTTATCGGATCGCTTTGAAACTTCTTAGGGTGGTTGGACTAGCTTTGACACTTCATACGAATGACTGGTCTGATGGGTCTGGGGAAGAAATAAATATTTTCTGACAGCTCATTCATTGATTTGTCATCATAGCGGGGTATTATGCGCCGTTTGCAGAGCTCTTGTTACTTATTGAATGTCAATTTACAGGCCATAATATAGATATTTTTGGAAATTTACCACTGGAATGACTGGCTCGGTTATCGAGCCAGTCATTCCAGTGGTAAGTTTTCAAAAATAGTCTTCTTGGCTTGCAGATGAACATTCCTCAAGACCACTGGCAGAGGTTGGTTTTGGCCGGCTTAACCATGAAAGCCTTTAACCCTTTAGTTTTTTGTAATTAACACGCATATCAGCCAAAAAAACGCTTTTGCATTGGTCTATTTGTCCATTTGCAGCCCAAGAGAAGACTAATTTTGAAAATTTACCACTGGAATGACTGGCTCGATAACCGAGCCTGTTATTCCAGTGGTAAATTTTCAAAAATAGATTTCTTGGTCTGTAAATGGACATTTCTATGAGAAAATTAAAATTTTCTTGAACAAATTTTGAGGGTTACAGGTTAAAAGTGAATTGTAAGAGACTGCAATCTCTGATTGAACGTTGGATCATATGTTAATCAATCATGATAGTCACATTGTATTTTGTAAGGAATGTGAACATCATGTATGTTATCTTTAAACCATTTAAGTGTCAAGATTGGTCAGGAAAATCACATTGTCTGTAAACTCAAGGTCCATTTGCAGGCCAACATTAGAATATTTTTGACAATTTGTCACTAGAATGACTGGTTCGGTTATCAAGAAAGACATTCTAGTGATAAATTGTCAAAAATAGACGTCGCGTGTCTGGCAAATGGACATTCCTGAACATCGCTGCAGATGTAGTTTTGGCCACGAAAAGGTTAGAACTGTGCAAATAGGTGGCTATTATCATTGATCAGGAGTGTTGGTTAACCCTTAAGTGGTCAAGCCGACCAGACAGGTGTCTTGAGAAATATTCATTTGTAGGCCCAGAGAAGACTATTTTTGAAGACTTATTGCTGGAATGACTGGCTCAATAATTGAGCCGGCCATTCCAGTTGTAGTAATTTTTCAAAAACTTTCTTAACTAACAAATGGAGTCTATAAAGAACTATCTGGATTTTTGTTACCAAATTTGTATAGCGTTAGCTGTATAGGAAGTGCATTGGAGTTTATAGTCTAACTGTAATTTTAAATTACCCTAGTTATTGGTTATTAACCTTTTAACATTTTAACCCTCATATCGGCAAAAAATGGCTTCTGCAGTGGTCTTGCGAAATGGCCATTTGCAGACTAGGAAGACTATTTTTGAAAATTTACCACTGGATAGCCGAGCCAGTCATTCCAGTGGTAAATTTTCAAAAACCCTCTCTTGGTCTGTAAATGGACATTTTGAATGAAAAATTTGAAATTTCCTTGAACAAATTTAAGTGTTAAAGGGTTAACACTCAAATGTGTTCAAGAAAATTAAAATTATCTCAGGAAATATCAATTTTGGAGACTAAGAGAAGAGTATTTTTGAAAATTTATCACAAGAATGACTGGCTCAATTATCGTACAGTCATTCCAGTGGTAAATTTTCAAAAATACTCTTCTTGTTCTCCAAATGGCCATTTTCCAAGACCTGCAAAATTGGGGCTTTTTGTCGAGCCAGTCTTTCCAGTGGTAAATTTTCAAAAATACTCTTGTTCTCCAAATATACATTTTCCAAGATCACTGCAACAGTTTTTTTGCGGACGAGGTGGGTGTACAGGGTTAATGTCAATCAGTGTCTCATCATTATCAATCGGATATCAGATATGACAATGGCCAATAGGAGTCGGTAGTGACCCATAATATGCCTACTTATTGAATAATAAGGTCGACTTGTTTCAGCACTCGAGAAAACTTGTACAGCAAATTCATGGCATCATAAGATGTATCATGTTAAATATTAAATCATAAGTGAGAGTCTTCAGTGCATATACTGATTTTCAGTTGCCACTCTCATCTCTGATATTTAATAATAGATAATGATTTCATGTCATTCATTTACCAGCGCATTCTCTTAACTATATCAGAATGATTCGCATTTTAGAATTAAGATAATGAGCTATGGTCGCCGCCATCTTGTCTCCTCAAATGATAGCGTGTGATGTAAAATCCTTAGGGCTGTAATAATGTTCGTTGGTTCAGAAATCGCAAACCAAGCGATGGTTTGGTTCGGTTCGCTTGCATGGGATTCGTGTGGTTCCTGAACCATGCATAAGCTCACCGATAAATTCCCATATCTAATTTTAGGAAAAGCATACAGGAAAACTGTTGAATATTTTGGAATTAATTTGACTAGAAGCTGAAAAGTAAATTTTATATTATGAAGAATTTACTTTTTCAGGGATTTAAGGGCTAATAGAAAAACAATCTCTGAATGTCTTCTAATGTGTCTAAGTGTGATTTACTAATATGACCATGAATGGAACTTAGCTGGCTATGAATCTTATATTATTTTCTAATATTTGTTGTCAGAACTTGTCATTTGTGTTTTTCTACCATTTAGCCAATAAAGCCACCTGCCTTTAAACGTTATTTTCTGTGAGGAGTAATTTCTCGCATACAATGGCATATTAAAAACCAGTTCGTTGTTCGGACATCTGTATCGTGAACCGGTTTGGTTCATGAAACTCCTCACGAACCTCAGACCTAAAAATCATGTAATGTAAGTGTTGATAGGGCACATTTTTTTGGGCGTAACCAACAGCTTCCATTCAATTTAGTTCCAGAATATTCAACAGATTATATGTACCTGTATATTTGCTTTTACACCGCATTAACAAACTAGATGGCAGATGATGATTGATTGGGTTGGTTGGCGTATAGTTGGCGTCCCTGTTAAACAGGTCCATTCACCCCGGTTTCAAAACGGTATTTGTTTCTTTGTTGGGTTGAATTTGTTGTTATTGACATTTTGATTCTATGCAGGGGTTTTTTTCATGACACAAACGGCCCTATATCCAAGGCAGAAAAGTGAAGTGTATGTATACCTGCTCCATGTGAAATGGAGAAAGCAAGCTTGGTGGCTTGACCAATAAAAGTGTAGATTGTTTGCTTTGGATCCAGATTTTTAAATTTTGTACCCAATTTCTTTCATTTCTGACCCAAATATTCATGTTTCCTATCAAAATTAATGTTGACTTTTCTCCGTAGCTTAACGTCTTTATACAGACATGTAAAATAACTGTATTCCCTGCCTAAATTTCCGTATTCTTTTTAATGTTTTTTTCAAGTTTTGTTTTAAATACTATTGTTATGTGTCAATGATGATTAACAAGGGCCCTTGGGCCTCTTGTTGACATGGTTGAGTGAAATGCTTTTCAACATCCCTGTTGTAGAATTATGTATTCTTGAATAACAAATTTATTATAGCGAATTGATGAAGCTATGCTTTTTGTTAGTATCCCCTTGTAAATGATAAATTTTGTCTCTACAGAGGTCTTGAGAAATGTTCATGCGCAGGCCTAGAAGAGTTTTTGAAAATTATCACGTTAATGGCTGGCTCAATGACAGAGCTAGGCATTCTAGTGATACATTTTCAAATGAAATCTCTTGGTCAGCAAATGGACATCTTAAGACCACTGGAGACGGCGTTTTGGGCCGGCTTGACCATTAAATGGTTAAATCTGGACTGGATGAAGGCGGGTGTTTTCAATTATAAATTCATATTAATATGGCCTTGTATCCAAACTTTGATTGCATTTTGATGCTTTGAAATTGCAATCATCTTGAAAATGGAACGATTCAATGTATTAACTCTAACACCATGGATACCATCCAAAAAACAGCTTGAGTAGTGGTCTTGAGAAATGTCCATTTGCAGACAAAGAGAAGACTCTTTTTGAAAATTTACTACTGGAATGACTGGGTCGATAACCGAACCAGTCATTCCAGTGGTAAATTTTTTTTAAATCGTCTTCTTGGTCTGCAAATGGACATTTTCTATGAGAATTGGAAACAAATTCGATGGTTAAAGGGTTCATGAAATCTGTCTTGCAACCTGAAATTACTGATCGTAATATCAGGGCGGTGTTTGTTATTTGGGGTTTAATACGTGTCTGGTTCAACTCATCAGGCCTATAATATAGTAACATGTTACTGTGTTCACATTTATGAGCGTGCATGCAGTACATGTATAGTTAGTGGCTAGCAAATTTGAATTATCTCAAAATGTTCACTTGCAGAGCAAAAGAAGGATATTTTAGAGAAATTAACACTCAGTCAGTCATTTAAGTGGTGCGTTTTAAAAATATTCATTTGGTCTGCAAATGGGCATTTCTCAATACCAGTCAGTGCAAGGGCCGTTTTTATCTGGCTTGGGCATTAATAGGTTAATTATAATATACATCAGTGATTCAGATGGAATTTTCATGCATGAGTAATTCTTTATTTACGCAGAAAATTACCTGCGCCTACAGCAACAGAATACTTGTAATATCTTTTATTTAGTTATCACGCTGCAAAGATATTTGCGTAGTACGTATCAGAATGTATTGTTACAAGGTATTATTGACTTTTCCTACCCTGCTGTAAATCCATTTAGAGGTAACTTACCATTGATGCATGCTGGGTTGGAATATTTTGATAATAATTTACCTGGAAGCCATTCATTCCTCTCTCTACAGTCACATTAATTTCATGTTATTGCTGTTCCATGGGAATATATGTTTAATATCCTAAGCAATAAATGTGGTTGCAAATATGTGTCATGTATTTGTGTAAATGGGTTAATTTTATATAATCATGAATGATAACATTTTACATTCTCGAAATAATTACAGCCCGATTTATATCTCTCGGGGAACAAAAGAGTATTTGTTAGTGAGTAATGGGGACTTGTGTGGTTAATATTGTATCATGAGCTGAGTAGGTCTGCTTAGCTGTTAATCCATATAGTGAGTGCCTGTTGAAGACTGAATGCTTATAGAATATTATAGGTAGTATTAAAGCAAGTACTAGGGCGCATACTACAGTGACACAGGTATGCGCTAACAGGTAAGATGATTAGGTGATTGCGTGATTAAAGACACACTGCCATCATAGTGGTATTGGTAAGCTTTCACCGATCAATTTCCTGTACATCAATCTTCAGGCATGTCAGAGAGAAACAAAGAGGAAAGCTGTTGAATATTTTGAAATTAATATGGCTGGAAACCATGTTTTCCGGTCATATTAATTTCAAAATATTCAACTGAATATTACTATACATCGGAAAGAATTTGCCCCTTCAGTGATTAAACGGTTAAGTAGTCATTAATAGATGGCTCCATTTATAAAGTCTAAGCCCGCTCGTTTGATTTAGTTACGCCCAGACCACTTTTTATGCGTGCTGCAATGGATTTAAGACGTTTAAAGCAGAATTCTCGGCTTCAAAATGTCAAGGCGTAAAGTGTTTAATATTTTGAATATACGACCGAATGATCATTACATTGTAAATTCATAAAGACATACAATTAATATGTAACTAGTACCGACACGACAAGTATTCTCTAAGACATTAACCCTCTCAACACTGAAACCACCATACCAATAGCCAGTTGAATATTTTTAAATTTATTTGAGTGAAAGCTGTTGCTGGCAAGCAAGTTGCTGCCAAGCAACAGCTTCCAATCAAATTAGTTTTAAAATATTCAACAGATTATTTCTTAAAGGTTAAATATCCACGAACATGCAATAATTACTGCATTCAAAATTTCAGAATGGTAAAAATGAGAAAATGTTATGATTGATCATCGATCACAAACCTAGTACCAATTCCCAACACTATACATTACATCATTGTGATTGTCAGGTCAGCTAAATAGTTATTTAAATAACATAATGGGGGAAATCTAGCTTTAGCTATGTCTTGCCCATCGCTAGCTAATTCGCCAGCAAGGGCCTAAATTCTTCTGTTGAACACTACATATTGCAAATGCACATACCAAATCCCAGGCATACAAGGCATTAGTCCGTCCAAAATTGAAGTATGCCCCGGGTGTGTGGGATCCACACCACAGTTTGGACAGAAGCCATAGAGAAAGTTCAAAATAGGGCAGCCAGATTCGCCACTAGAAGATGGCATAACACCAGCAGTGTCACCAAAATGAAGAACACCCTTGACTGGCATCCCCTCCAACTGAGGCGCATAGTGATGTTTTATAAAATTCAGTTTGGCATGGTGAACATAAACTTAACACCGTCACTAGTGCCAAACAACCAACACCTCAGAAACAATCACCATCTCCAGTTTATCGTTCCACATGACAATAAGGATTGCCTCAAATTCTCATTTTCCCACCAGACAATCAGAGATTGGAACACCCTGCCTGGTTGCCTCCTCTAACCTGTCGTTGCACCCTCAGTTGACTCATTCAGACTGAGGCTGTACAAGGCAATGTAACCATACAAGCTATGTTTTTAATCTTTTAACTTTTCTTTCTTTCACTGCACCTTTTTCCTTTATTATGCACTTTTTGGTTCTTTTACTAAAATCCCACGCGCAACACATAATCCTCAAGTTTATGAAGGAGTACCAAGAAAATTGTTGAAGTTGATCGATCAATCCCCGCACTCCCTGAATCTCAATTTCCAGAATTCTATACAGGTATGCTGTTGAATATCTTGAAACTAATTTGACTGGGTGCTGTTGAGCGCCCGGTTAAATTAGTTTCGAAATATTAAAGAGAATGTTTATTAAATAGTAAAGACATACGATTTGTATAACAATGCTTTGTCCGTTCTCAGTTAAGCGTTCATGATGAACTTATCGATGTCATTCATGAGATAATTTATTATGGCGTCATCCTACACATCACCTAGTTGATTATGACATCATCTAATTGATGGATACGCTTGAATCCTCCATTGAATATGATGTCGGATACTTGAGTGACAGATCAGCAGGTCTAACGTGTACGTTACAGTTGTGATCAGATCTGTGTGTCTGGTGCAAGAGGATTTCCTGACTTTAGCCGCGATCTGGCTAAAAGAGCCTGGATCTGGATTGGATCAAATTCTGGTTCTGTGGATATATTTATTAATCAGAAAGCACTGGCCCGATTTGACTCAGATTTTAAGATGGGAAATGGGGTAACCATAAACTAGGACGGAGGCATGATCAGAAGGAAAATCGAGAAAAATAAAGACGTTTTGTAGTATGACAAATTCTCTTTAGTGTCATGTAAGGGCCAGTAGATAAGATTGTGCCACTAGCCCTTCTTGCTTGCCATGCTAGTGGCCAATCCAAGGTTCTGCCGAGGCAATGCCCTTGCACCATTTACATGTAGCACTAAAATTCACAATGTCCCCTCATTGCCTTCACACATGGGTCAATGGTCCACACAATTTAAGGCCATAGCTAACTTCCATATACGTACCGGTAATTGACCTAGGCTGCCCAGCCTGCCAATATTTTACAAAATGACCCATGTTTTCTACCCATGTTTTCTAGAGGGAGTGGGCCATTTAAGCCCCCTAAACAACTGGGTCAGTAGAACCGTGCCAATCAAGGCAGAGAGTTGTGTCTACATTACATGACATGTACACGTATAACAATGATGTATTTAAAAGTATGAATCAGACGAGAATGTTTTGCCAATGCTAGATCCATGTACACTAACGTGACTAATGTAGAAATAATGCCTTCTTGCATGCACAATGCTGGTAATAAAACTGGCTGGTGCGGGTACATTTGATATTATGAGTGCACCGGTTGCATGTGCATTTCTGGCTGACATGCTTTAATGATTAACCCTTAAATTCGTTCAAGAAAACTTCAATTTTCTCGTAGAAAATATCGATTTGGAGGCCAAGAAAAGACTATTTTTGAAAATTTACCACTGGAATGACTGACTCAGTCATCGAGCCAGTCATTCCAGTGGTAAATTTTCAAAAATAGTCTTCTTGGCCGCCAAATGAACATTTCAAGACCACTGGCTGCAGAAGCAGTTTTTGGCTGATAAGTGTTAGGATTAATGTCAATTCACATGCATGTTGATTTTGTGCTGCATGGTTAAAATCCAGATGCACCATGTGAATATAAGACACAGTTATTATTTCTACCCCTAATTAATTTTAACCCTTTAATGACTTGACTTTGTTCAAGAAATTTTTAGTTGTCTCATTTAAAATGTCCATTTGCTGACCAAGAGAAGACTATTTTTGAAAATTTTACCCGTTATCGAGCTAGTAATTCCAGTGGTTAATTTTCAAAAACTGTTTTCTCTTGGTCTGCAAATGGGCATTTCTCAAGACGACTGCAGAAGCTATTGTTTGCCTGGTCATGAGTGTTAAAGGGTTAATAAATGTATATTAACCCTTTAATTGTCAAATTTGGCCACGGGAATTGAAATATTTGTTACTCGAATGTCTATTTGCAGGCCAGGAGAAGACTATTTTTGGAAATTTAAAACTGGAATGACTGGCTCGGTTACTGAGCCAGGCATTCCTAGGATAAATTTTCAAAAATGGTCTTGAGTTGCAAATGCACATTCCTCGAGACAATGGCAAAGACCTGTTTTGGCCGGCTTGACCATTAAAGCAGCTTTGAAAGCTGTAATGGTACAGTGTAGTCTGAGTGATTAATCAGGTCATTTAATACTCATTAACTCATTAAATAACACTCAAGCTGGCTAGAACAACTTCTGAACTGCTCTGGGAAAAATGTCCATAAATTACAGACTGGAAGAAGATATTTTAAAATTTACCACTTGAAGGACTGGCTTGATTTAACCAAGCCAGCCACTCCAGGTATAAATATTCAAAAATAGTCTTTTCCTGCAAATAGACATTCCTCAACACTTAATTGGTTATTGGGTTATTTATAATAATTAACCCTTTATTGGTAAAAATTTTGTCAAGAAAATCAAAAAATTTGTTAATTGAATGTCCATTAACAGGACAAGAGAAAACTACTTTGGGAAATTTACCACTGAAATGACTGGCTCTCTCTAAAAGTTTTCTCTTGGCCTGCAAATGGACATTACTCCAGACCTCTGCAGAGGCTACTCCAGGCCTCTGCAGAGGCTGGTTTTGGCTGTCTTCACCCGCCTTGACCATTAATTGGGTAAGGGCTTTCAGAATTAAATACAGTGTAGATATGTATATCAGGAATGCTATAGCGACATGCCATAATTTGCATTCAGATTTCAAAAATACAACAATTTATACCTGAATGTGTGCTATAGGGCAATCGGGCATAAATTCACCGTATTTTGATCTGAATGCACTTTTAAATTCATTAATATACCTGACCTATTAATTGCTCCTTGGAAGCTATCATTGAAATTATAAACTTATATTATAAATCTGATCATTATGCTACATTTATGCCTTTAATCCTCAAATTTGTTCAAGAAAATTTAAATTTTTTCATCTATAATTTGCCCATAATTTGCAGACCAAGAGATTAATTTTGAAAATTTACTACTGGACTGACTGGCTTTGTTATCGAGCCAGTCATTCCAGTGGTAAATTTTCAAAAAATAGTCTACTTGGTCTGCAAATGGATATTTCTCACAGAAAGGGTTATAAGAGTTAAACATTTCTGTGCACTATAATTAATAGATTAGTGTTTTTAACTGCTTTATTCAACATATTGCTGACTGCTGAATTAACCCTAATGTTACCCTCGAGCCATTAATCAGATTTGTAATGAGCCCGTAAAAGACTTGTATTTTTGTCTGATTTGCATAGCACAAGTACGGCATAGATAGGTACATCGCTTTTTTTAGGTGAAAGGGTGCGGCGTTAACTCGGCATAAGGTTTTGCATTTGGCAACTTGCTTTGGTTATTTTGATTATAAATAGATAGCTTATATTTCAGACTAGGTTACTGTTAAACCTATCGCAACTAAACCGGGCCTACACAAATTGTTTTAAATTGTCTTCACGCAAAAGTTACCCAAATAATATCGTCGCAACCTCTCACAGTTACACAGTTTTGTCGCGTTGTGCATTGTGTTATTAGTATGTCCAGGCAGTACAAAGTAAGGGTGAGGGAGATATGAGTGGGTAATAATTTACACTTTTATGTGAGAAAGTCTCACATTCTGGAGGGAAATTCCTTTAACCCGTTAATTCCCGCTGAAATATCATGTTTCTGTTTCAATTTACAAATGTTTTGTAGAAATTTTTTATTTTGATTTCTGTTTGAAAATCACTTTTCCGTTTTAAATTATCAATTCTGTGAATTCTGTTTATTTTCTGTTATTGCGGAAAACCACTGGGTTGCCTACATGTATATATGCTGCTAAGAATCCACATGATGACACACGTCACAAGGTTATCAAAGGTCACGGTCACTGTGACATTGGTGTGAAACTTGTTTAGCAAAACTTCTTAGTATAGCCTTTATTTCAGGATTGGTTGACCATATTAAACTAAATTTGAATACATGGTTTAATGCAATGCTGTTCAGAATCAATATGATGCCGCTGAGGTCAATGAGATGTCGAGGTCAAACTCACTGACCTCTCATTGTTCTAGGCAATGAGGATAATAGTTTAAGCCAGTGACGGCTCTCTTAACACTTTAATCCTCAAGCCAGCCAACGGTCACCTCTACAGTGCTGTAACTTAGCATTTTGAGGTGAATGCCATCAGGTCACGCTAATAATTAAAACTGAGTGAATGCCCTCATTGAAATTAGAATGGCCACACTATTTCGTTATTTTGCAGACATAGAAAAAGTAGCATGCATATGAGGGCATGTGACTGACAAGATCTGCATGCCCTCGGCTATTTTCACATGCATTTGCATGATATTGCAGACCAATATAGCCAATAACAACAGTCTTTCCAGTGATAAATTTTCAAAAATAATCTTTTGGACTGCAAATTGATATTTTCTATGATAAAATTTAAATGTTGGTGAACAAATGTGATGGTTTGTAATGGGTTAAAAATTAGATTTCTAACATGAGGTTAATAGTGGCGACTATTCAGTCTTGTTTCAATTATAACTATTTTCAGAGAATTTTTTTCAGGGTAAACCTGGTGTTATTTTTTTCATGCTTTGCTCTAAATATATTATATTTATAGCGCGGTCTGAGACATTTATATAGCAGCTGTCTCGAATTATTAGCCTGTTAACTAACACTCATGCTGGCCAAAAAACAGCTTTTGCAGTGCAGACCAAGAGAAGACTAATTTTGAAAATATATCGCTAGAATGACTGGCTCGATAACCGAGCCAGTCATTCCAGTGATAAATTTTCAAAAATAATCTTTGTAAATGGACATTTTTCTTGAAAGGATTTTAGGGTTACATGGTTCAAATCATCATACAGAGCTACAAAATACAATAAGTGTGTACAGTCAGACATTTGAAAGCCTTGCTGCTTCAGAACCGTGCTTTGAAATTATGTGAATAGCTTAAATTTTACTTTCAATCTAAAGGCCAGGTGTAAAATATGTTCAATAAAACATCCTATGAGTCATCATAGCCTGTGTTCATTGCCATTCAGGTACGGTGAAACCTGTGTATAAAGGTCACCTGCGTGTGGGTAAAGCAAGCGTCATCATATAATAGAAGTACCTGCCTTTAGGCGGCAAAACAGTGTTTATAAATATTATTTGAAATTTTAATATAATTCAAACCCTTTGATCAATGGTCACGCTGGACAAAATTGGACTTTTTATTCATCGCTGTTCAGTACATGTATTGTATTGAAGAATATAAATCACTGTACTGTGATGACCTATGAGCATTTTCTTGTTCATCTAATACCTATAGAGTGTGAATAATCTATCATTCATTTATGTAGAAGCGATTGTTTATTTAACTCTTTGATGGTCAAGGCGGCCAAAACCGGCCTCAGCAGTGGTCTTGAGGAGTATTCATTTACAGACCAAGAGGTCAATGTTTTTGAAAATTTACCACTGGACTGACTGGCTTGATAAATGAGCCAGTCATTCCACTGGTAAATTTTCGAAAATGCTCTTCTCTTAGCCTGCAAATGAAGATTCAATTTAAGCTTTTGTAATTTCTTGTGGTAATCAAAGGGTCAGTCTCTTATCACTGGTGTTCAGTTTAGCAGTATTGTGTCTTGATTCTACAGCATGCTGTTTTTCTACTGACTTTGTAGTGCTTGGCCTTAACCCTTTAACCCTCAAATTTGCTCATGAAAATTTAAAATTTCTCGTAGAAAATGTAAATTTGCAGACCAAGAGAAGACATATTTTTGAAAATTCACCACTGAAATGACTGGCTCGGTTATCGAGCCAGTCATTCCAGTGGTAAATTTTCAAAAATAGTTTTTCTTGTTCTGCAAATGGACATTTCTCAAGACCACTGCAGAAGCCTTTTCTGGACGATTATGAGTATTAAAGGGTTAATACGAATCATTTACTTATCGGACTATGTCTGAATTTCAAGAAATTGCTAATCTCTTACTAAATTTTAATTCTGCTTAAAGTTAAAATATTTGTCATCCAATAGACGGATCCAATATGTCATTCAGGTGTATGACGTCATAATCAATGATGTCACACATAAGCTGACGTCACAATCATAATGACGTATGCATAATAACTGTGTCATTAAGCTTGAAAAGTCTGTCATGTGTATGAGTTGTACATAAATATATAAATTGATTCTAACATGCAGGGGAAAAACTTGGCGGAGCTTAGCTAGAAATGGGAGAGGCATAGCTAGAAATGGATACTCAATATTGACTGAAAATCATGTCATGTCTTTGGGGGGTAATGAGTTGTAGTCCAATCCTTGTCAGAGTATTCTGTGGAATTTTCCATATATATTATGTCGCTATTCAGTGGGTCTGTATGTAGAGATGGAAATTAACTTGCTTCCTGAAGGTCCTGGAATGTTCTTGAATTCAGAATTTGTTTTTCAAGGCCTATAAAAGTACTGGATTCTTTCTTCTTTTTTTTTTATAAAATTGAGTTTCTGCAGACTACACAAAATCCAATGGGGTTTAACTGCATATTCTGAATATTGTGAAAACAATTTGACTGAAAGTTGTTGGTGGCTAAGCCACCAACAACTTTCAGTCTAATTGTTTTCAAAATATTCAACTGGTCCAGAGTTATTCCCCATTGAGATATTTGTGTGTGGGGGGGGGGGGGGGGGTGCGGGTGGAGTTGCAGTAGCCAGACAGTTAATAGTCAAGATTTATCCAGAAAATTCCATTTTTGCTTAGCTAATGTCTATTTTCAGCCAAGAAAAAACTATGGAATGACTGGCTTATAACCAGTCATTTTAGTGATAAAGTTTGAAAAACAGTCTTCTCTTGACGTGCAAATGGACATTCCTCAGTACTATTGCAAAGGCTGGTTTTGGCAGTGTGCATATGGCCATTAAGGGATTCAATTGTGGAAGATTATTTACTTGAATTTGTTCACGATCTCTGCAGATGTTTTAGCATTTTCAGAGACTTTAAACAAGGTCAGTAGATGCGGTTGAAGCGTGAAAAGTATGTTACAGTGAGGTCGCACAGACCTATTTATCTTACACTCGCTACCCTAAGCCTACTTTGCATATATGCACCAAGTTTGATTGCTATGTACAAAAAACTCAAAGCGACAGCTTGGAATAAGGTCGCGTTGTTCATGTTTGGAAGAAATTTTTAGTGTCACTATGACTAGGGCGGGGTGGTATACCGGTTTCACACCGTCTCACGGTTTTTTATGGCGACGGTTTAAAAACCATTACGAAAAAAAACAAAACGAAAAACCGTCCGTAAGATCGCCATTGCGCAAAATCTGGTGACTCCTAAACTAGTTTGTTCTTGACTTGCAGTTTAATATTATCATCTAGTGTAACCATTTGCTACTAAAGACATAAAATACAGTCATCTATAACTATTAGCCGTGGGAAAGCAAGGGTGTTGGTGAAATCCCAACAAATCGGCCGAGGACGACCATCGGCAAATATGAGTTGATTTGCCAGCAATGAATTTTACATGACGTAAGCTCTGCGGATTCAATGTAAGATTGAATAATTTTAAAATCTAAATTTCTTCTTTGCAACAAATAATCCTTTTTTCAATTCGAGTTTGTACTATGTTTAATTAGGATTCCAAATGTGACATGATACAAAAAAAATCAAGAAACACGCTGCGAAAATAATGACGTTATACAATGAACTCCCAATCCAAACAAATCATTATTTCCCTTAGATTTCGACAAACATAAAATGATCCATCACGGACTAAGACATACGAGACAAATTGCTTGAAAGCCTGAGAAATGAAAACGATTAAGTCGCTTCTTACGTTGGCGGAGTAGTTACAAGTAAAATACACCCCATAGCCTCTCAAATACGAGCAGGCGTAATGTGATTGGTTGTTAACAACTTCTTCCGCCGGGATATTCACTACTATCGATTTTATGAATGAAATTTGTAGTATTTTTTATCACGTGACTTCTGCTCGATAGGCGTTAGAATCACATCGTTTTGTTTTACGGCCCGGTCTTTTTCGTCTTCATATATCTTCAAGTACTTGATTTAAGTAGATTTAAGTTAGATTCACGAATCATTGCATTTATGTTGTCAAATTATCATAATCTCTTTATTATATGACATATAAACTTCGAAAAATAGTCAAACACATTTTTTGTGAGAATTCTTGAGGCACGATTTCCGGGAAATGACTACTCTTTAGTTACGTGCTGAATGACATTCACCCGCTTGAACGACAGGTTATTGAGGAGTATTACTAAATACCGAGTACTCGATTACAAACACATGACTTACTAGACTAGATCATACTGTAGGTGGTTATACAAACTCTAACCATATGTGCGGTACTCTACTAGGAGCCTAAACTCGCTCTCATATCCAGCTTCCTACTTCCACGCGTTAGATTTTACTACGCTTTCGAAACTAGTTACCTAATAACAGTGTTGAAAATCAACATTTTAGTAGTTAGTGTTATTTTCACGACATCACATAAACCAGACTTTATTTATTGTATTTATTTTAGCTACTATTTTGAGATAGCGTCGAAGTGAGCAGGCGTACGTAGTTACCGTTCTAATTTCCTGGCAATTTACGTCAGTTGTAAAATCGCAAAATACATGTACTGTATGTAGCTAATGAAAACGGCATATTTTCATATTTCAAATTATTTTCGATCATTCTAACCCGTTAAACCGGTATTTCGTTAATACCGGTTTAATTAGTGATACCGTCATCGGTTTTCTTTTAGGCCAAACCACCAAGCCCTAACTATGACCTTGATATTTGACCTGTTTTACCCCAAATTTATCAAAAATCTTCGTACCCCCACGGTCAACCTTCCCTCCAAGTCTGGTTAAGATCTCTTCAGTAGAACCACATTTATTTTGAGAACTCGTTTCAGAATAGCTTTCAAAATATTCCTCTTAATCTGGTCACTTTGACCTTTTGACGACAAATTTGTCACATCTTCAGGATCGCACGGGCAACCTTTCCCTCCAAGTTGGATTTTACTGTGTGCCAAAAACTATTGAAGCTACAAGACGGAATGAGCATTTGTGACTGACTGACACTAAGTAACTGACTAAGGGACATGTTGGTTTATTGAGCTGCTACCCACAGCTAAAAATTGACATGGCATTATATACCTTTAACCTACCAGGAATAAGTGTCTGAAAATGCTAAAACATCTGCAGAGAGCGTGAACAAATTCTTGAAAATGGTTAAACGAAATCCTTAGCTCTTTAACCATCAAGCTAGCAAACAACGACTTCTGTGTTGGTCTTGAGAAATGTCCATTGCAGCCCGAGATAAGATTATTTTTGTTAATTTACCACTGGAATACCTGGCTCGGTTTGACTGGGTCAATATGCGAGCCAGACATTCCAGTGAGAAGTCTTCAAAAAAAATGTCTTGGACTACAAATGGACACTTTCTGTGAGAAAATAAAATTTTCTTGAATAAATTTGATGTTTCAAAACTACAGTGTATATATTGCATTTCATCAGCTTTTGAATGCATGTGTGAGAATTTAGCATTTTGCATCTGTTTGTAATAAAGAGCATATATTATAACTCTTCTCTATGATCAATTTGCCACTAAACTACACTCACATCTACTACCCCACTTCTCACCGCAACCACATTATGTAAAACATAGCTGTCTGGACTCCATCCTACAATATCTTGTTTTGGGGTGGGTGGGTGGGGCGCTGTGTGACTGCTAATTCTTGGTAATACCTATTTGCCGCATCAGTCGTACCAGTATATAGTCTGTGATCTAGTAATTCTCTTGTTTTAGATATAGTTTACCCTTTACTCTCGAATTTTTTCATAGAAAATGTCCAGTTGCAGACCCAGAGAAGACAATTATTTGAAAATTTTCCCCTGGAATGACTGGCCATTGCAATAATAAATTTTCAAAAATAGTCTCTTGGTCTGCAAATGAACGACACCTCAAGAGAAATCTTTTTTAGTTATCGGGTAACCCTTTAACATCCGAATTTGTTCAAAAAAATTTCAAATTTCTCATAGAAATGTCAATTTGCAGACCAAGAGAAGATATTTTTTGAAAATTTACCACTGGAATGGCTGGCTTGGCTATCGAGCCAGTCATTCCATGGGTAAATTTTCAAAAATAGTCTTCTTGGTCTGCAAATTGACATTTCTCAAGACCATTTCAGAAGCCATTTTTGACTGATGAGAATGTTAAAGAGTTATTTTCTAAGAAACTTCACAGATTCTGTCTTGTGATGAAGTTTGTATGTTTTACCATGTAACTATGGTGATTATGTCAGATGTTTACAGTATCAGGCACTACACAATGATGGTATATCTAAGCATTATAACAGGATCTTGTTATTAAGTCTGGCTTAGACTAAAGTCACGCTTGAATGAGTATGTAGGCTACATAAAGATTTAACTCTACTGGCCAAGGTCGGTCAAGAAAAGTTACATTTCTGTCTAGTGAATGTGCATTTGCAGGCCAAGAAGAGTTTTTGAAAATTAATCGCTGGAATGACTGGCTTCATAACAGAGCCAGTCATTCCGGTGTTAAATTAAAAAATATATTTTTGTCTTATCCTGCAAATGGACATTAATCAAAATGTTTCCTGAGGTTGTTTTTAGCCGGCTTGACGAATGAAGAGTTAATTGAACAGATTCAGCTTTACAAACGCACTGTATCAGTCATTGCCTTAAGGCATGTTATTATTCTTCTAAACGCTTTCTGTGTGATTCATTATGATGATATTAATGATCTGCATGTGGTGTTTTCGATTTCGTAGGATCTGCCACCCGCCATCCATTTGATTGGCACGAAGACGAGTACCGCCACCACCGCTATCACCTGTAACCTGTGCGTTAACGAAAAACAGCCACCATGCCTAAGCCGGTGAGTTGCATGTAGGATTTATTCATCTGTCTGCCAGTCTGTCTGTTAACCCTTTAACACTGATATCAACCAAAAACGGCTTCTGCAGTGGTCTTGATAAATGTCCATTTGCAGACCAAGAGAAGAGTATTTTTGAAAATTTATCACGGGAATGACTGGATCGATAACCGAGCCAGTCATTTTAGTGGTACATTTTCAAAAATACTCTTAGTCTACAAATGGACAATTTCTATGAGAAAATTTAAATTTTCTTGAACAAACTTGAGGGTAAAAGGGTTAATACACTAGTTATTAACTCATTAGCTAGTACATGTGAGAAATATAGATTTGCCGTCTAAGAGATGTTTTTTGTTAAAATTCACTCATGGAATGACTAGCTCGATAACCGACCCAGTCATACCAATGCTAAATTTTCAAAAGTATTCATCACTTAGTCTGAAAATGAACATTTTCTATGAGAAAATTCAAATTTGAGCAAATTTGAGGGTAACAGGGTTACCTGTAAGCGGGTTAGCATGTTATAGTTGACCTTTTTCAAGGTTTTTAAAATACCTAAAGCTTTATAGAATACGATCATTGTTCAAATTATTTTCCCTGTAAAATGATTTTTATTGAGTTTTTGTAGAGTCAAAAGATATGACAGCCATGTGAATGATTACAGACATTATGTGAAAAGCTATAAATAAGTAATACGTGTATATTTCTGGTCGAGGGTAGGGTTCGTTTTGCAGCTTTCACATCCTGTTTATATGTTTTTTGTCGCTCGACATCTTCAATGCGGATTATTAGAATTTAAATAGTATATATATGTGTTTGTCCCAATCATGGTGGTTAGAATGTCTGCATAGATTCACACAGAATCTGGTGCATCAGTCCTTGAAACAGACGATCATTTAAGATTACATTTTAGCGAAATGAATCAGAACTCACCAGTGTTATGTCCCATAGAATCCTCGATGTAAAACATATTTTATGCTTTTTCCCTCCTATGATGAGATAATTATTCTCACTGTTAATTATCAAGTTAATATATGTACATCATAATGGTTGACATTTAAGGCTCTCAGCTGCAGCCGTTTCTATGCCATTATGCAGGGTTAGAAATTAATTGTGTTATGCATGATCCATACGGATCAGTACACCAGAAAATTCACAGATCCCTAGAATTTTGTACTGATCCATATTGGCATGAATAGACTGTAGTACTGTGTAGAATATAAAAATAATCAAATGTCCTGAATGCAGAATTTACACCATATTATTGGAGTAATTACTCATTTGTCATCAAGAAGTCAAAACATTTGCATACATTATGCCCATTTGCAGGCCAAGAGAATACTATTTTTACCATAATTAGCAATTAAGGGCACAAGGCTCCAAGAGGTAAAGTGGGCATCTGGAGCATTTTGGCTGTAAAGTTAGGGCATTTGTTGTCAAAATTTAATCAGTAAATTCAGTTTTAGGGCAGTGTGCTGCAAAATTAGGGCAGGGTGGGGCGCCCATCAAGGTAAAGCTGCATTCTATTATGGTGTGATATAATATAGAAAATCACATAAGTCATAGCCCTATCTAGGGACCGTGGCTTTCTGTTTCAACATTTGACATTCTCCATTTCACAAAATTGCTGATTCCGTTTTACTTCCATTTAACAAGGTTACATCATCTAAACTGCATGTACACTTAAAAAAGTGAGTAAAGTCAATAAAAACGTCAGATTTGTTTTGTGCATGGTGTTATTAGTATACCCAGACAGTACAAAGTTATGGTGGCGGAAATCTGCGTGGGTAAATATTTACAATTTTACACAAGAATTATCTAGGTTCTGGACGAAAATGCTTAAATAGATCGTTCTATAAAGGATCGTAAACGAGGTGCTATTTCATATCAAATTTATCACATTCTTTTAGGAAGATATTGAATTTTGACTGAGTTGTAGTGATGCTATGTGTGATTTAGCTGTTAACCCTTTAACACTCAAGCCGGACAAAAATTACTTCTTCAATGGTCTTAGAAAATGTCCATTTGCGGATCAAGAGAAGACTGTTTTTGAAAATTTACAACTGGAATGACTGGCTCGATAACCGAGCCAGTCATTCCAGTGGTAAATTTTCAAAAATAGTCTTCTCTTGACATGCAAATGAACACTTTATATGATCAAATTGAAATTTTCTTGAACAAATTTACGGTTTAAAGGGTTAAAACAAGAGGCGCTCAGATTACAGTAGCCATTACTGCTGGCCATTAATTTGTGCTATGGGTGCTTTAAGATTGTATTTTAAACGTTTTGTGGTTCAGATCTGTCAAGAGTATCAGGGCTTTAGATTTAGCTCATTTGGGCACACCACCTCTCTGGTCCGGGATCCATCCATGCTCCTAGAAACTAGAGAATTTTTAAATCTGAGAGATTGATTTTGAGCCATTTTAGTTTTAATAGCACGATAAGACCTCTGAATGGCCATAAAATGGCACAGCATCCATCTCTGAGTAGGTACATGTAATTGACTTTAATCAGTTGATTAGTGTTCATAGTAGCCAGTAGGATTTTAGTTTGGGCTCACTAATATGGGCAGATTTCATTTGGGCATGACTTCTAAAGTCATAGCTATGGGGTAATCTAAAGCCCTGAATATATAACTGTATACTCAGTCAATGTCCCTTTACTGGGTAATTGGCCTTTCAAATTTATCCATCAATCAATCATATGATGACATAATCAACTTGGTGACGTGTAGGCTGATGTCATAATCAATTACATCATGAATGACATAGATAAGTTTGTCACGAATGATTAATTGATGACGGACTAAGCGTCGTTCTACGAAGTGTATGTCTACTATTTAATAAACATGCTGTTGAATATTTTGAAACTAATTTGACTAATGGCAGCAACAGCACCCAGTCAAATTAATTTCAAAATATTCAACAGCTTACCTGTATGGTTTTCTGGAAATTGATAGTCAGGCGGTTCAGGGATCGATCGATTCAACACGTCGGCGTGTGGGTGGAGCTTAGCTAAAGATGAGCGGGGCAAAGCTAAAACTGGATTCCTCTATTGACCATATTTGAAAATTTACTACTTGAATGACTGTCTTGGTATTTTGTCCTGATCATGACATAATTTGGGTTAACCTTTTAATGGTCAAGCCGGCCAAAACCGGCCTCAGCAGTGGTCTTCAGAAATGTCCATTTGCAGGCTAAGAAAACAGTATTTTTGGAAATTCACCACTGGAATGACTGGCTCGATAAATGAGCCAGTCATTCCAGTGATAAATCTTCAAAAATACTTCTCTTGGCCTGCAAATGGACATTCAACAATCAGATTTTTATATTTTCTTGACCAAAATTTGACCATTATAGGGTTAAGAAGCTGATGAGCTTTACTACCACTTAGGTGTAATCTGAATGACTAAGTTTAATATTTATCTATGGCATTATCATCTGTTGATGTTGGCACCCTGATGATGGATGCGTAGTAGTAGTAGTAGTAGTAGTAGTAGTAGTAGTAGTAGTAGTAGTAGTAGTAGTAGTAGTAGACGTAGTAGTAGTAGTAGACGTAGTAGTAGTAGTAGTAGTAGTAGTAGTAGTAGTAGTAGTAGTAGTAGTAATAATAATATGTTAATAACTAATCCAGTCTTAATCACTAGAATAAACTGTGTTGCTTTCATTGAAGGGTTTCTGTGTAACAATATTATGAATGGCAGGCTCACGGATCACCATGTATGTAATCAGTCCCTCATTGCTTAAAGCTCTCCTGATGCTACAGCTTTAAAGCTTTCACTGACACATCCCGGGAAAGATATATTCTTTCCGATATAAAACATTCTGGTGAATATTTTGAAATTAATATGACTGGAAGACAGCAATGTATTATTACTAATAACTAATACTAAGAATCTGGTTTCAGAAAAGATAACGGCACACAGTTTGACTGAAAGTAATTGCTGCCAATGTCAGCAATGTCTTTGAGTAACTATTCCCTATAATAATGCATAAAGTACAATTTGTAAATTCAATGAAAGACTATATGCTGGTATTAATCATAATGAGTTCTGGAAAATGACACTGAGTAATTACGTTCATTCTCATAAAACTCTGCAGGGTTAGCAATGCTAGACATCTAAATTGGTAAAACTGGAATAATATCATTCATTACGTTCATTCTCATAAAACTCTGCAGGGTAAGCAATGCTAGACATCTAAATTGGTAAAACTTGGATAATATCCAGAACAGCGTGATTTTTTCTCCGCATGTGTCATCTTGCAGTCTTGTCATATATTCCATAGATTCCGCCTGGCTTGGCCAGTACAATGCATATTATGTGTCGATATTGATGTCTGGTTATTACTGATTAATTATTACTACTGATCAATGGGTGTATGTTTTCTATGATAATCTTGGACCATGAATGAGCTGAGTCGTCCATGTTCATATATCATAGGCTATATAATCGAGGCGGACATTACTGGCCCGTTACATGATATTCTACTCAGGACGATGGCAGTCTAATGAAGTCATGTGATTGAATTGTTATCATTTAACCCTTTCATGGGCAAGATGGTGAGATGGCTTATGGGGGGGGGGATTTAACCCTTTAACACTCATATCAGCAGAAAACAGTTTCTACAGTGTTCTTGAGAAGTGCCCATTTGCAGACAAAGAGAAGAGTATTTTTGAAAATTTACCAGTGGAATGACTGGCTCGATAACCGAGCCAGTCATTCCAGTGGTAAATTTTCAAAAATGGTCTTCGTCTGCAAATTGACATTTTCTATGAGAAAATTTTAATTTTCTTGAACAAATTTAAAAAAAAAGTTTTATAGTGTTATGAGGAATGTGTATTTGCAAGGCAAGAAAGGATCTTCGAAAATTTACAAAGGGAATGACTTGATTGCCTCAGTTAATCCATACAGCAGTCTCCTCTCGGCCTGAAAGAAAGCCTCATCTAAGGACCGGTATCTCCTTAAGCCACCGCTGAAGCCTCACCCCCATCCCCACCCACCCAAAGATCCATCTTTATCGGCAAATTCACCTGCACAGGAGCCTGGAGTTCTCAAACATATAATTTCTAATTATTGACCCATGCTGCAAGCCATTGAACGCTGCAGATATGCCTTCCCTGCAAAATCATTATTCAAACTGATATTGAAAAAAGAAAATTATCAAAGAGACCGTAGTCAGAGCAAAACTCCCTGACCCTTGATCCGAGACACACCCACCGTTTATCCCGTTCTTCCATGTCACAACACCAACTGCAACATTTGCAACAGCATAAATAAATCAAGGTACTTCAAGAGTTCCCATGCTGGCCACATGTATACTTTGAAGATAATAATCTCCTTTAGCTATAAATCTGCCCAAAAACAATGTGTGGGAGTAAGTGTTTTTATAGTCCTTTAACCCAAAAGGCTTCTGCAGTGGTCGGGAGAAATGTCCATTTGCAGACCAAGAGAAGACTTTTTTGAAAATTTACGACTGGAATTAGTGGCTCGATAACCGAGCCAGTCATTACAGTGGTAAATTTTCAAAACTAGTCTTCTTGGTCTGCAAATGGACATTTTTAATGAAAAATTTGAAATTTTTGTGAAGAAATACGAGGGTTAAATTGTTGCGATTCGGACACAAGAGTATCTAGTCTCCGTTGCTAATCTCTAAAAGCATGAGAGATAGGACATGCCCATTATCACAAGATTTCAACAGGTCTAAGCATAGCAGACATAACATGCGATTCAGGAATGTGCACATTTTATCGTCACACCCATATCATATCCAAGCTCCACTACCTGTAGAAGGTGAAAAGAATCCCACTGGATACACCGGAGAAAGAATCCCACTGGATACACCGGAGAAAGAATCCCACTGGATACACCGGAGAAAGAATACCACTTGATACACCGGAGAAAGAATACCACTGGATACACCGGAGAAAGAATCCCACTGGATACACCGGAGAAAGAATCCCACTGGATACACCGGAGAAAGAATCCCACTGGATGCACCGGAGAAAGAATCCCACTGGATACACCGGAGAAAGAATACCACTGGATATACCGGAGAAAGAATCCCACTGGATACACCGGAGAAAGAGTCCCACTGGATACACCGGAGAAAGAATCCCACTGGATGCACCGGAGAAAGAATACCACTGGATATACCGGAGAAAGAATCCCACTGGATACACCGGAGAAAGAGTCCCACTGGATACACCGGAGAAAGAATCCCACTGGATGCACCGGAGAGAGAATCCCACTGGATGCACCGGAGAGAGAATCCCACTGGATACACCGGAGAAAGAATACCACTGGATACACCGGAGAAAGAATCCCACTGGATACACTGGAGAAAGAATACCACTGGATACACCGGAGAAAGAATCCCACTGGATACACCGGAGAAAGAATCCCACTGGATACACCGGAGAAAGAATCCCACTGGATACACCAGTTTCACAGGATGGAACCAATAGAACCTAGCGGGGTAGGCAGAGCCGGCTCAACGCATAGGTGAACTAGGTGCCAGATGTTAAGAGGGTCGCCAAAAAGGGAGTGGGGAGCCTCTCACCACCCAATCTACATGTACTCAAAACAATTAAGATTTTCTTTTTAAATCCACACTTCAGACAATAGCCATATTTCGCTCTAGCAATGCAGTGGAGGACCCCCGGACACCCCCTTAAATGGTGGTCCTTTTCCTAAGGCGCCAGGAACGCTAGGGCCAGCCCTGGTCTTAGAAGATTTCCCTTAGTGTGTCCCAACCGCCAATTTGGGCACACCTGTAGACACCCCTCCCACATTGTTATAACATTGGTTAGGATCGGTTGCCTAAAGCCTAAAGCCATCAGTATTTGATTACTTGTTTGTTGTCACCACCATAGTCGGAAAGTGGAAACCAATGCAGATATGAGGAAAACATAGCACAAGTGCTGTAAAAACACAAATTAATAAAAGCTGATGATACTGATAAACCATCTTCTGAATCGATTGAGAATGACTATAAAAAGACCATGTATGTATTTACAGCTAAATCAATGATCTATCTTTATTAGTATGTCACTGTGGCTGCTTAACCCTTTAAGCCTTAAATTTTTTAAAGAAAAATTCAATTTTCTCGAAGAAAAGGTCAATTTGCAGACCAAGAGAAGGCATTTTTGAAAATTTACCACTGGAATGACTGGCTCGGTTATCGAGCCAGTCATCCCAATGGTAAATGTTCAAAAATTGCCTTCTCTTGGTCCGCAAATTGACAGTTATCATGACGAATGCCAACGCCATTTTTGGCTGATGTGTGTGTTAAAGGGTTAACGTTCATCTTTGGTTTTATTATACGTCGTCATCTGAGGCAACATTTCTGATAATTGCGAGTGTTTTCTGCAATGCGGTCCAATTTTACTGGGCCAAAACCAATGAGAAAAGGTGACAAGAAACAAGAAGTCATCTATTGATGGCCTAAAAGTATGTGTACATGTACATCTCTATCTTGAAGATCCTCTTAATCTTGGCCCTTCAAAACATATGTGATGGTAAGGAGTTTCTTCAGTTTCTATTCTCCCTACATATTTGCATATTATCTACACTGTTTGCTGTCAATTAGCTGTCTCATAGCACACACAGCAGTGACTGTTCTCAGCTATTTGATTTGGATTTATCATATTATTAGGTTAATCACGGCTTGTAAAAATTGTGCATTACACAAATATAAAAAAGTTCAGTATTTATAAATATATACTAGACGGTGTGTTATTTGACAGTTTCATAAAAAGAGCACAATGTACTGTATATTCATTCCTCATTGATTTTAAAACCCTTTTCCTTTAGAAGCCATAAATCAGTATTTCTAAATATAAATAATACACCATATAATATGAAATCTAGTCAATTTTAGGACGGAATTTAGCTTTAGACACATAACACTTTCAGTCAAATTACATGTACTGCCAAAATATTCAGTAGTATTCTAATTATAGCAGAATGTAAATTTATTTAATCGCTTCATGGGTGAAACCAGCCATAATCAACATCTGCAGTGGTCTTAAGGATTGTCCTTTTGCAGGCCAGGAAAAGTATTTTTGGAAATTTACCACTGGAATGTGTGGGTTGATAACGGAGCCAGTCATTATAGTCATAAATTTTCAAATATAGTTTTTGCTTTGCGTGTAAATGGACATTCAATAAGCAAATATTTGAATAATTGTGATCAAACATAGCCATTAACCCCTTACCCCTCAAATTTGTTAAGAAAATTTTAATTTTCTCGTAAAAATTGTCCATTTGCAGACTAAACTAAGATTACTTGTGAAAATTTACCGCTGGCTCGAGCCAGTCATTCCAGTGGTAAATTTACAAAAGTAGCATTCTAGATCTGCTAATGGATATTTCTCAAGACCACTGCAGAAGTTTTTAGCCTGCTTGCGTTACCTGTTAAAGGGTTAAAATGTTAGGTGCATACAATGTGTACCATGCAGTACATACAGATACATGTATACTATATAGGTTTCATTGACATTAGGACTTGAGAGTGAAAAATGTGCAGTTGCATCGGGTCATAAAGTCAGTCAGTAAACACTCCTCATTTGGGTTGAATAGAGATTCTTCTTTTTTCCCTTGACCTGGTGTAAAGAAATGCAATTATTCTGCCTTAAGACTAATGGGATTTGATGTTGTATATTATTGGAATTAATAAAGAAGAAGCACAATTAATGTCTCTTATAAACTACTCCATGATATTATAGGGACAATTGTTTATTATTTCAACATTTACCAGTTCCGCTTTGCAAACTTGCATCATCTAAGTTGCATATACACTTAAAGGATAACTAATCCCATCTGTTGATAGCTATTCAGGCGATCTAACAAGCCGGTCATAAACTATCCAGGTAATTTTAAGCCTTTTATCAAGCCGCTAAGTAAAGATATTCAGGATTTAGTAGTTAAATGTTGGTACATTTCTACACCCTATGATGTCTGTCATGATTTACTTTTCAACCAATCAGAAAAACCCTGGTGTGTCTGCGTGGGTATATACGCTCAGTCATAGAGGCTCCAGCTATAGTTTGGCAAAGTGGTATAAAAGGGGATGAGCATTACATAATAAAGAATGTGATGCATTGGAGCTTACATGACATCACACACAATATCTTGAGGAGACAAAATGGTGTCGATCACTGTTCAATATTTACTCGATATTACAAAACAGATAATTGCGATACAGATCAGGAAATGTGACAGGATATGAATGATATGGAATCTATAAACCATATTCTATCAGTGCAATACAACATTTGAGATGAGATTAGCATCGCTTTAATAAAGTCATTGCTATGGCCAGGCAGTACAAAGTTAGGGTGGGGGAGATGTTGGTGGGTAATAATTTACAATTTTATTTGAGAATGTTTCACATTCTGGAGGTGAATGCCTTTAACGCATTAATTTCTGTTGGAATATCATGTTTCTGTTTCAATTCACAAATATTTCCCAGAAAAATTTGATTTTCCGTTGCGCGTAAGCGGGGGTCGTATTATGTGATGGCGCTCGCCCATCCGTCCATACATGCGTCCATCTGATTTCGTGTCCGGAGAGGATCTCGAAGCGTTTTGAACCTACTCACAGGTTTTTTTCAGCAGATGTGTTAGGGATAGACGAAGTGCAATGATTTTGTTTTGGCTAAATCCACCCATATTTGCCCGAGTTATCTCCCGTGAAAAGTTAAAATTCGTCAAAATTTTCTTGTCCGAGTCATATGCGGAAGAGTATTGAACCTACACTCACTATTTTTTTCCAGCAGATGTGTTGGGGATAGATAAATGCAATGATTTTGTTTCGGCAAAATCTGCCCATATTTGTCAGCGGTATCTCCCTTGAAAAGCTAAAATTTGTCAAAATTTTTGTTAAGCAGACATTTTAGAGATAGACGAAATGTCATTTACCAAAGACAAAATGTTCACATTTAGCATTCCTCAAACAAGTATGACTGCGGACGTATGTTGAGTTTCACTTATTTCAAATTAATTACCAATTCCGTGAATTCCGGTTATTTTCCGTTATCACGGAAAGCCGTCTGCCCTAATATTATGCCGTTAGCCATTAAATGTTAGATAATTAACTTTTTCTCATAGATACATGTAATGTCCATTTGCAGACCAATAGAAGACTATTTTTTGCAAATTTATCACTAGAATGACTGGCTCGATAGTGGAGCCAGGCATTCCAGTGGTAAATTTGCAAAAATAGTCTTCTATTGGACATCTACACAAAGCCACATTTTTTCTAATGATAAATTTTCAGGAATTGAAATATTAATCCTCTCTTGGTCTGCAAATGGACATTTTCTGTGAAAATATTACATTTTTTGTTTGACCATTAACACTAAAGGGTTAATCCTTTAATGACTAAATTTATTCAAAAAATTGAAATATTTTCTTATCGAATGTCCGTTTGCAGGCCAAGAGAAGGCTGTTTTATAAAATTTACCACTGGAATGACTGGCTCGGTTATCGAGCCAGTCATTCGAGTGGTAAATTTTCAAAAATAGTCTTCTCTTGGCCTGTAAATGGACATTCCTTATTGTCAGTTATTTTTCTTTGTTGATGGTAATACACCAGCGATTGGCCCAAGCTGTAATTCTGTCTAAGGCGAGCTGCATTCTGTACGTGGCAGTCGTCGTGTACTCCTCGGTGCACCAGAGTATGAGGTCATCTGCATAGAGAGCTGCTTGGATCCCATTGGGCAGCTCTGCTACAATGTCATTAATGAAGAGTATGAACAGAGTTGGTGATAATACTCCGCCTTGTGGCACCCCTTATCTCAGCAATACATTCTGTCCAGATTGTCCATCCACCACCACCCTAGCTCTGCGATTGTGTAGGTATGACTTGGTCCATCGGAACATGTTGCCACCGATGCCTGTGCGCCTGAGCTTCACGAGGAGGCCATCCTTCCACACCTTGTCAAATGCCTTCTGCAGATCGATAAAGGCAGCTAGCATCACCTTGGCTTGAAAAGTGTCCTCTATGACCTGTGCAAGATGTGTTGTTTGATCTTCTGTGCTCCTGTATCTTCTGAAGCCGGCCTGCTCTGAAACTATAATGTTCTCCGACTCCAGGTACCACTGCAACCGCTGGTTGACGATGCGCTCCATGGTCTTGCATATGCAGCTTGTAAGACTGATAAGACGGTAGCTCAGCATTTTCGTCTTGTTCTTCCCTTTTTTCAGAATAGGAGTCATTCTGGCTTCCTTCCAGCACTAAGGAACCTCTCCATTGGTCCAACTGAGATGAAAGATGTCTAGCAACTTGCGGAGAGATGCATTACCAAGGTGTTGGATCATTTCATTCGTAATGCCATCTGGCCCGGGAGATTTCTTCTTCAATTGGCCGATAGCCTTCTTCAGTTCTGCTAAACTAATGTCAACTTTCATTGCATCGTGAGTGTTGGTGTCCGTTCCTTCCTTTTGCTCTTTTCTAACCTCTTTTTGATGCATTCGTGATATAGAAATGTTGCTTTCTTTTGCATATGCCTTCGCAAAGTCATCTTTCCTGACAGTGTTTGTCCATCTTCTTCAAGAGTAATCTTCTCTCCCCTGACACCCTCATCATTCAGTGCTTTAGTTAGTCTCCATAGCTTTGTGGTGTCTCTCTCTAAATTAAACCCTGCCGTCTTTTCCCTCCAGCTTCTTCTTTTGGCCTCCAGCTTGGTCTTTAGATACCTGGCTTTAGTTTGTTGTAGCGTGAAGTGGTTTTCATGACAGGGATTACCCTCTGCATCTTCTCTGGCCTTGTCTAGTTTATCATGTGCTACTTGCAGTTCTGTTGTCCAGTAGGGGTGGTAGTTTTTCCTGAACTCTCGAGGAATCGCTTCATTGGCAGCCTTGAGGATACTTGAATTAAATTCCTTGACCACATTGTTGATGTTTCTCCCTTCTACTGCTATATTTTGGGTAAGCTCATTGGAACGAATGCCGAACAGACTCCAATTTGCCTTTTTGTAGTTCCACCTTGGATGTTGAGGTGAACTTGTCGAAATATTTCCAGAAAGAGAGAGGAGGACTGGGCGGTGGTCGCTTCCTCCTAACTGCGATCCGACCACTACTGAGGTTTCTGTGAATATCTTCTGTACAAAATGCCAAGTCCGGCGTTGTTGTCGAGTGCCACCGGCGCGAGTAGAAGGTAGGCTGATCTGTGGGATCGTTGACAAGTAAGAGGTGCTTTTGATCTTGCCATGCTTCAATGTCTTCTCGTTTATCAAGTGTTCTGTACCCCCAGCTCTGGGACTGGCTATTAAAGTCTCCCACAATGAGGAAGTGGCAGTCCGGAACCTGGATTGTGTCAAGTGAGAGATTCTTGTCATTAGGGCAGTAATAATTGACAATGCAGGGTTGGGTTTTGGACTGTCCAAAACTAATTTTGAACAGACTTTGTCCAAAACCTGTCTAAAACATGTCTTAAAGGGTTTAAACCAGTCCTAAACTGTACAAAACTGTCCAAAACCTATTTCATTAATAATAGGATTCTTGGATGAGAGAGTTAAATACAACTACCCTTCTGTCTATAAACCCTCTCAATGACACAGACAAAGTATAACAGTTGCTTTACAAGTAGAAATATTCTGAAAATGATTTGACTGGAAGGTATTGCTGCCAAAGTCAGAAAAAGCTTATTCACATGGGTGAAAGGGTTAGCAGGATTAGTTTTAACTATACTAGCAGCTAATTATAGGCTCATTCACCTGTGAGTGTTATAACATAACATCCACAGAAGTGCCTACTGCTTATCTGAACTTAGATCTGTTTACACACAAAGAACCCATTGTTAGTCCACCCAGCCAAGGTCTTGCTGTCCCCAGTCAAGGAACAGAAGTTACAATTGAGTTACAGCCTGTATTTAACATTTTCAATGATAATAACCAGAAATAGCAATATTCCTTACAATTTAACTGTTACACAGCAAATTTTCTGTTAAATATTTGAAATCAATTTGCCTGGAAGCTGTTGCTATAAATAATCAAATTGTTCTCTAAATATTCAACAGTTTTTCTATCATGCATGCATTATTTTGCTGGATAAATAGGTGATATAGTATTATTGAAGATTTTACTGTACATGTAGTTACACTCTTAAAGATAACTGAGTTAAATTGTGTTCAAACTAATCTATGTATGTTAACACTTTCAACAATCATGAGTTCCATACATCTCACTTTCAAAGGAAATAGTCTGGACTAAAATTTTAGGTTTTGGACAGTTTTAGACATTTTAAGGTGTCCAAAACCTATTTTGAGCAGACGGTTTAAACCTGGTTTAAACCACTATTGTCCAAAACTTGCCAACCCTGTGACAATGTCAATCACAGAGTTGCTGGTTGTTACCTTGATCTTGATATATTCTGCTTCTTCCATAAAGGTTTTGATCTGGCCGGCGTTCACATTGTTTCGGACCAAGGTGATCACCCCGCCTTTCTTTCTTCCTCTTCGATCACACCGGAAAATCTGGTAACCTCTGATCTTAAATGGTTTTCCTTCTTGCAGGTGTGTCTCTTGGATGCAGCAGATATCAATGTTGTTTTCGTACAGGAACTGTTTGAGCTCTGATTTCTTGTCGGTAACCCCTTCTGCGTTCCAGTGCATGATGTTGATACTGGGGTTCTCTTTGGGTTTGGTCTTCTCTTTCGGTTGGCCAGTAGCTCTCCATCCTCGTCCCCTGGCTCCACAAGACGAGTTGATGGGACCTCCAGTAGCTGAGGGTGGGCTCCTTCGAGGCGTGGAGCCCGGCGCTGCACCTGCCTGGCGGATCCTCACAGGGCGAACACCATTTCGGTTGATTCGATCTCCAAGTGTCATTTCATTAGCGTTGTGCATAATGCTCTGGTTAGCCCCTCCAAATGTCTGGATTGACACCCAGTGGTTTACACCTCTGAGCCACGTTGAGGCCGAGCATATAGTCTTAAACAGGGGTTGTTGTGTCTACTCGAGTGTCAACTTGAATATGGAGGAAGCGGGAAGTGTGGAATTCTGGGGAATGTTCTGTTGAAACAAGCGAGCGACTACACGTTGTATTCTAGCGATTCCAAGGGATTCCAAGTACACATATTGATGCAATGCATCAAAGAAAAGATCCTGGGTCCACTTTATTTATAAGTTCAAAAGCAAAACTGATATAACATAAACACATGTGTAGCATATAATATTTATTCAACATAGGTGGTTCTATTATATTTAGTCAATAAGGATAACAAGCCTATTCTATATCTATGCTATTCTCCATGTATATTTGTGAAACTATGTGCTGGGTCGGGTTGATATACAATAAAACCTGACTATGAATGGTTTTAGGCGAGCCGTGTTCGTCAAGTTGATTGTCTGTACGGAAATTAGTAACATTTGTAAACGTAGAATAGCTATTTGTGATAATTCAGTTCCAGGAACTTTCCAGAAGCTATAGCACCATGGTTACCGATTTTTTGAATTTAAAAAGCCTCAAATTTATTTGATTTAAATCAGATTTGTTGTATTTATTTTTTTATTTTCAAATTGTGGAAAGTGAATTTCCGCAACAGGTGCGCATGTAATTATGAAATAGTGTATTGAATGATTACTTCATTAAATAGGCTTCCCAACTAATACTTAAATTTAATTAACTAAGTAGTGGGACTAATAACTGTATTACAATTTTAAGCATTTTCTAATTGCACTTAGTAGGCTTGCACAATTTTTGCTTTCAAACATCGCAATCGATTCTGTATTTAAAAAATTGCATTTTCGATTAAATCATAGGTCTGAATTCCCAAAAGCATAAACCAGTGTAATGTGACAAGTCACGAAAACCGGGGCTAGGAATTGTCAAAGATGATGAAACGGCCACCGTCGGTCGGGTTTGGTATACAGTTACATAGGTACTAATATTAGTGATGTTCGATTATAGAAATAATCGATTATGTGTGGAAAATTATCAATTTAATCAGATAATCAATTATTTATTCTTGGAACTGTGGCGATAGCAACTGTGCTGTGCAGTGAGGGAGGGTGAGATAGAGAGTATGGCTTTCTTAAATTTAATAATAATAATAATAATAATAATAATAATAATAAAATAAATAAATAAATTGCTAAAAAAACAAACCTGATTTTCTAGAAAAAATAACAGAATACGCAATTTCGTAAATTGGTTCCTAGTTAGGTTATGATGACCTCAACTAAGTAGGCCTATGAAATGACCGCAAGACACTCAATAGAACAAACTATATCAACCAGTCCTCTGATCAGCTGAATGAACGTGAGGAACAACCCTGCTCAGTATAATGAAGTCAATTTGGAATCTACTGTCCATCCTTTCCATTGGATAATGGTTTTTGTCTCGCCTGCGAAGCAGGAT
This sequence comes from Chaetoderma sp. LZ-2023a, assembly GCA_034401795.1. NCBI lineage: Eukaryota > Metazoa > Mollusca > Caudofoveata > Chaetodermatida > Chaetodermatidae > Chaetoderma > Chaetoderma sp. LZ-2023a. The sequence goes on along the minus strand of CM067374.1, from coordinate 118,009,189 downwards.
CGAGACATAGGTATCACTTTTCTGGCGGTGGCGTAAACTTTTAAGTTAAGTTTATATCTCAGCAATGCCTGATCCAATTGGAACCAAACATGGGTGCATGGTAATATACATCAAAAAGAAGCAGCCCGCCGATAAAAAGCCCATGAGGTCAAGGTTACAAGGGTCAAAGGTTACAGTATAATCTTTGTTAATATTTTACGTTAAGTTTTTGCGTTAAACAAAAGTTATTGCCTTATATCTCAACAATACTTTATCCAATTGGAACCAAACTTGGGTACATGGTGATTTACATTTACCGGAAGCAGCATGCTGATGCAGACATCATGAGGTCAAGGTTATGGGGGTCAAAGGTCACGGTATAATCTTTGTTAATATTTTACGTTAAGTTTTTGCGTTAAACAAAAGTTATTGTCTTATATCTCAACAATGCCTGATCCAATTGGAACCAAACTTGGGTACATGGAGATATACATTGAAAGGAAGCAACACGCTGATGCAGGCATCACGAGGTCAAGTTTATGGTGTCAAAGTTCACGGTTTAATGGTTGTTAATATTTTATGTTAAGTTTTTGTGTTAAACAAAAGTTATTGCCTTATATCTCAACAATGCCTGATCCAATTGGAACCAAACTTGGGTACATGGAGATATACATCGAAAGGAAGCAACACGCTAATGCAGGCATCACGAGGTCGAGTTTATGGTGTCAAAGTTCACGGTTTAATGGTTGTTAATATTTTATGTTAAGTTTTTGTGTTAAACAAAAGTTATTGCCTTATATCTCAACAATGCCTTATCCAATTGGAACCAAACTTGGGTATATGGTGATTTACATTTAACGGAAGCAGCATGCTGATGCAGACACCATGAGGTCACGGTTATGGGGGTCAAAGATCACGGTATAATCTTTGTTAATATTTAGCTCACATGGCCAAGTGAGCTTATGCCATGGCGACCATCTGTCCGGCGTCCGTCCGTCCATCAACTTTTTTCTTTAAACGACTTCTCAAGAACCACTGGGCCGATTTCAATTATATTTGGCAGGAAGTATCCTTAGGCCATAGGAATCCAAGTTTGTTCAAACAAAGCCCATCGGCCAATTTGCCCGGTGTCCATCTTGGATTTTGGCCGATTTTAGGAAATGGCTTTAAAAATCTTCTCCGAAACCGCTTGGTGGATCGATTCAAAACTCACGAAATATCATATAGTGCAAGAGCTGAACCAAGTTTGTTCGAAGGAACTTGATTGACCAAATGGTTTGGCGGCCATCTTAGATGACCTAGTTTTCGTGAAAACGACTTATTCTGCAGAAACGCTGAACGGATCGGACTGAAATTTTGGGAATATGATTATGGACTAAGGGCCATTAAGGTTTGTTCATGGGAAGTTAATAGGACCAATCAAATTTTAGCGTGTTTGGCTGCCATATTCAATTTTTTTATTTGATGGATTTTGAAGCCCAAATTGGTTTTCTCCTTACTTGTCAGTCAGCTGTCGTATAGTGATGACCCCCATCTGTCTTCTGTATGTCCGTCCATCCATCTGTCTGTCTGTCACCAACAATGGCGGCTCATTTTGTTATTTCTTGACGGATTGACACCAAACTTGGTCACAAAGTTAATGTCGGCATCTAATATCTGTGTTGTGAAAATGAAAATGATAGGACGTCAAATGCCAGAGTTACCACTCCTTAAATATTTGCAGTCACTTTCATAGGGCAAATATAGGTTTGTTCCCACAGTCCATTGATTTTCACTGTCAGATTTTATTGCCAAACTAGATTAAATTCTAATTAACAGATTAACCTTTCCAATACTGCCGAAATATTTAAGATATGTATTATGTGCTCTGACATCTATGCTCTTAAAAATATTTGAAATGTATTTGATTGATTTTAAGGCAGCAATGACTCAGTCAAATTATTTTCTAAATCAACTCCAGCTCACCCTACCCCTGCAGCTAACTCGGTGATTCAGCCAGATGTGCATGTGTTAAATGGATTGTGTGGTGGTGGGGAATAACCTGCTATAAAGACCACCTACCTGCCTTTAGAGACCATTTTCTTCAAATTGTATTTACACCTCTAGTAAGCGTCTGACTGAGTTTTTGCAGACGACATATATCAAAGGTTATATCTCTGAACCTGATAAATATTTTGAAAACAATTGGACCGAAATTGTTGGTGGCTAAGCCGCCAACAACTTTCAGTCGAATTATTTTCAAAATATTCAACAAGTGAAGAGCTTATGAAAATTGAAATTATTGGCTGCACTGGCTTGCAGCAGTGAGACAGTTAAGAAACCAGCTGTAGTTAGTACTGATATCATCTATTTTTACTTAAACATTGTTCAAAATCACTAATGCAAAAAAACAGTCCAGAGATTATTGTCAATATTTCGAAAACTAAACCATTTGACTGAAAGTCATTGGAAGTGACACCGATGGATGTAAAACTTAAGTAAGATTAGTTGAAATGCCAATGTTCCAGGTGAGCGATACAGGCCCATTGGGCCTCTTGTTTATGTTAAGTTTTTGCGTTAAACAAAAGTTATTGCCTTGTATCCCAGCAATGCCTGACCCAATTGGAACCAAACTTGGGTACATGGTGATATACATTGAATGGAAGCAGCCCATCGATAAAGCGGTCATGACGTCAAGGTTATGGGGTCAAAGGTCACAGTATAATCCGGATGATAACTCTGTTACCGTTTATCGGATAGCTTTGAAACTTCATGGAGTGGTTGGACTAGGACTGAGGAACAAACTTATCGAAATTGACGATGATCCGAAACCAAGATGCACCGGTAGCCATCTTGAAAATTGGTTTCCGGATGATAACTATGTTACCGTTTATCGGATCGCTTTGAAACTTCATAGATTGGTGAGACTAGGTCTGCGGAAGAAACCTATCAAAATCAATGATGATCCGAAATCCAAGATGGCCGCCAACCACGGGCGACCACCTTGAAAATTGGTTTCCAGATGATAACTACGCTACCGTTTATCGGATCGCTTTGAAACTTCATAGAGTGGGTGGACTTGGTCTGAGGAAGAAACCTATCGAGATTGACAATGATACGAACTCCAAGATGGCTGCCACCACAGGTGGCCATCTTGGAAATTGGTTTCCAAATGATAACTCTGTTATCGTTTATCGGATCTCTTTGAAACTTCATAGGGTAGTTGGACTAGGTGTGGAAAAGAAACCTATCGAAATTGACGATGATCCGAGCTCCAAGATGGCTGCCAGCCATGGGCTGCCATCTTGTTCTGGATTTCATTTATTGGATCACTTCCTACGGTCGTTGGAATATGTCTGGTGAAGAAACCTATAAAAATTTACGATAATCTGAAATCTAATATGGCCACCAGTCAGCGGCAGCCATCTTGAAAATTGGTTTCCGGATGATACGTCCCTGACTGTTTAGCGGATCGCTTTGACACTTCATAAGGATGACTGGTCTGATGGGACTGAGGAAGAAATATTTTATGATAGCTCTCATTCATTAGTTTGTCATCATGGCGGGGTATTATACGCCGTTTGCGGAGCTCTTGTTTAATTGATAATGACTCAGTTTTATAGGCAATGAGGACTCCAAAGAATTACAAAATAAGCAATCATAGGAGTCAGTGTATGGACATTACCAAAATTCTCTCACCACATCCACGTCCCTCTTTAGTTCATAATTATAATGATTATGCAAGTAGTTTGCCTTTTAAGTATCAAAATATGTATCCAGTGGTCAATAATATCAAGCACGAGACATATGCTTTAGCGTTCTTGTTAGGATTCTGGCGTGTATGTCCAGATTTTCAAGCCAGTAAAAAGGCACCAATTTAATTTTACCATTAGATTAACTTTTAATTATATAGAGCTCGTCCTATCTACTATGTTTCCCTATTTTCTAGCATCGGAAAAGCTGAATATTTTGAAAATCATTTGACTGTGGTTTGTTCCAGTTTTAGGCACCAACAGCCGTAAGTCAAATTAGTTCCAAAACAAATGGCGGAAATTTTAGAAAATTTTTAAGTCCATTTTTGCACTTTTTCGCGAAATGTTCATATTATTTTTATTTTATTATGATATAGTTATTACTACATTACAACCTACCTCCTTGCATTACGATTGCTCTTTCCTTCTCTGAAGGCAAGCGTAGTAGGATGAATTTTTTACAGCCAATGTTTGCTGGGTATTGTGGTTACAGAGGGACTGAAGGCTTCTTCAGGAATCTCCTTTGTAACTCTCTCTAATGATGAGATCCATAGTAATTCGCTTTAATGTTATATCTCAGAATGAGGCAAGAAGAGGGTTATTCCAATACCCAGAGCCACTGAGTAGGTCATTAAGCACAATGACAACCTCATTGGCTGATAGCTGTCACATGACCTTGTTGGTAGCAACTAAGACTTCATTCCTTTTCCTACTCTTGAAGGAAGAGGCGTTAAAATTTACAAGCCAGTTTAAAAGTTATTTAGAACTTGTTAAAATCGCTGTGGATTATTGAAAAGTGAAATAAAGGTCAGCGAGATGTCGGATAAAAGAAAGAAACCTCCCAAGATAAGTGGTTGTAGGTCCTGGTTCTTTAATAATGATTTTTAAATCATTTTGATTTTCGTGGTAGGCGCGTTACCAGTTTGGTTACTTGCGCCCAGAGTGTATAGACTGAGTTGTCTATTTGTGCTTCTTTTTGAACCAGTAGCTTGTAGAGCTATTGAATTGACATGCTTGTAAGGTATTAAGCTTGAATCTACGATTATCTCGATAACATACTCTCTCAAAGAAACAAAATCATTTTCATATATGAGATCGGTACGGTCTATTTATAAATCTTGGGATTAGCGCTGGCTAATCCCGAGTCATATTCAGAGCTTTACTCTATCAGATCTTGCTGTTTTTACGATTCAGATTTGGGAGTCTCTGAAGAGGTCCACGGAGCAGAATAAAGAAAAGGATATGACCCATTCAATTAGATGTTCTAATAGGTGCGGCCATAGATTTATTAAGTCGGATCACTCTGGACATGTGTGTTCCAAGTGAACTTTGTGGAGTCTACCTGTTTGATATGCGAGTCATGGTGGCTAGCTACTAGAATGTCGTTTTTCAAACCAAATTCTCCTGTGACTTCTAAAATTCCTGGAAATCCTTCTCCATTAGGGTCGGCGGTTAAAATAAAGGCCAAAACTGAGACCACGGTGGATTCGGCCATAATACTCGAAGATTGTTTTGTCAATGGAATGTCTCCAGAAACAAGTCAGTAATATAGATTCGTCTATTGACAGCAGAATTAATAAAAATTATCCTGGACCAGTCAGTCTCCAATACTTCATCTCCTGACATAGTTGATGGTGAAGCATTGGAGCTGGCTGTTCCAAGAAAGCGCTTATTCACCAAATCTAACATAATTAACTGATTTGCACTGTTTCAGGGTATCACAAAGAATGGAAAGAACAAAAGCATGAAGTCTCGGTTTACGCCTCGTTCAGAAGCAAGTCATATCAACACAGGATTCTTCTGCATCATCAGTCAACATTCCGCAGCCGGTGCCCTTGCAGACCAAGGAAGGTTTCAGGCCTAATCAGGTTTATAAGTCGGTCCAGTCTGTCATCTATCACTACTACTTCTTCACTGGCTGGGTCGAAGGATTTCCCGACGAGAGTGGTCTAGATGATCGCACATCCGCTGTCGTCTACAAAGCCGGTTGCATCTACTTATTTTATATCTGCTGTTACTCCAGCTAGACTTCCGGGCCTGGGTTTTTTCCCGGCCCGGGTCTGGACGTTGACCGGCTTAGGTTACTGTTTTCATCCTTGGGGCTGGACCCAGATTTTTGCTTCGTGTTCTGTTTTTTTGCCGGCTCCGGGGCCTCCCCCCACCCCCCTGTTTGTCTCAGATATGGGTCTTCTCCTCTCTGGTCATTTTCCCGGCTTTCCCGCTCTGGCCCCAGCCCGAGTTGGGACCGGTCATTCCAGCGTGTCAGAATTAAATTTGAAAATTTTTCTCCCGGTTTTCCCGCCCCATCTCGTGCCCTGGCCCGAGTCAGGACTGGTCATTCCGGCGTGTCAAAATCTAATTTGAAAATTTCTAACGCTATTTTTGACATTTTTCTCATGTTTCCCCGGTCCTGAACGGCCTAAGATTCGGGACCGGGTTTAGTGGAACCCTGCCCTGGTCCCTTTTGTGGACCCGGGTTCGGCTCTTCTTTGAATAGGGGTTTCGTCCTCGGTAGTTCAGGCGTCTTTCTCCCCCTTTTCTGCGTGTTATCTCCTTGCATTCTTACAATTTAAGTTATGGTAATTTTTATTCGTTCTTAACCTGTTCTCCACTCTTTCCTATCTGTCAGATTACTGCACAATTCTAATTAGCTATGTTTTGTTCATTTTTTTGTCCCGAGTTAGAGGCGCAGTTTCGTATCTTTTCATATAGTACACATCCTCCCTTTTATGTTGGCAGGTTGACATACTTACTTTCATAACTTTAGGAGAATTTACATGTCATTCTATATTTATCGTGAATATTTTGTTCTTTTAAGGCTATTTTTCCCTATTTATCACCGTTGTTTTAAAAATATTCATTTCCTAAATGTCAGATTAGATTTGCTCATGGTATTTTGTGATTTTCTTTAATATAAGTTTCTTTGCCATTTTTCGTCATTCTTTCGTTTATTGTCATCACTCCTAGTTCGGCAGTCTATTTGTCCTAGTCTCATTTCGTCTCTGCAAGATCGCTTTTTTCTCTTCTATTTACCCTTTTTTCAAGTTTTTATTTTTTTATTTTTATACCCCACCAAATGTAATGCTGCCATCCGTCCGTCCGGGCAGGCAGGCGGCAGAGTGGTTTCCAGATGATAACTCCGTTACCGTGTGTCTGATCGTATTGAAACTTCATAGGGTGGTCGGACTTGGTCTTGGGAAGAAACCTATTGAAATCGACGATGATCCGAAATCCAAGATGGCCGCCAGCGGCCATCATGAAAATTGGTTTCCAGATGATAACTCCATTACCGTTTGACGGATCGCATTGAAACTTCATAGGGTGGTTGGACTAGGTCTTGGGAAGAAACCTATCGAAATCTACGATGATCCGAAATCCAAGATGGCCGCCAGCCACCGGCGACCATCTTGAAAATTGATTTCCGAATGATAACTCTGTTACCGTTTGTCAGATCGCATTGAAACTTCATAGGGTGGTTGGACTAGGTCTGGGGAAGAAACCTATCGAAACCAACGATGATCCGAAATCCAAGATGGCTGCCAGCCACCGGTGGGCATCTTGAAAATTGGTTTCCAGATGATAACTCCGTTATCATGTATCGGATCGCTTTTAAACTCTCATCGGGTGGTTCGACTACCTCTGGTGAAGAAACATATCTAGATTGACAATGATCCGAAATCCAAGATGGTGGCCATCTTGAAAATTGGTTTCCGAATGATAACTCTGTTACCGTTTATCGGATCGCTTTGAAGCTTCATAGAGTGGTTGGACTAGGTCTGAGGAAGAAACTTATCGAAATCGACACTGATCCAAAATCCAAGATAGCCGCCAGCCACGGGCTGCCATCTTGAAAGTTGGTTTCCGGATGATAACTCCGTTACCGTTTATCGGATCGCTTTGAAACTTCATGGAGTGGTTAGACTAGGTCTGGGGAAGAAACTTATGTAAATTGACAATGATCCAAAATCCAAGATGACTACCAGCCACCAGTGGGCATCTTGAAAATTGGTTTCCAGATGATAACTCCGGTACCGTTTGTCGGATCGCTTTGAAACTTCATGGAGTGGTTAGACTCAGTCTGGGGAAGAAACCTATCAAAGTTAACAATGATCCAAAATCCAAGATGGCCGCCAGCCACCGGTGGCCATCTTGAAAATTGGTTTCCGGATGATAACTCCGTTACCGTTTGTCGGATCACATTGAAACTTCATAGGGTGGTTGGACTAGGTCTGGGGAAGAAATCTATCGAAATCAACGATGATCTTGAAAGTTGGTTTCCGGATGATAACTCCGTTACCGTTTATCGGATCGCTTTGAAACTTCATGGAGTGGTCTGGGGAAGAAACCTATGGAAATTTCCAATGATCCGAATTCCAAAGTGGCCGCCAGGCACCAGTGGCCATCTTGAAAATTGGTTTCCGGATGATAACTCTGTTACCGTTTATCGCATCGGTTTGAAACTTCATAGAGTGGTTGGACTAGGTCTGCGGAAGAAGCCTATCGAAATCGACAATGATCCAAAATCCAAGATGGCTACCAGCCACCAGTGGGCATTTTGAAAATTGGTTTCCAGATGATAACTCCGTTATCATGTATCGGATCGCTTTTAAACTCTCATCAGGTGGTTCGACTACCTCTGGTGAAGAAACATATCTAGATTGACAATGATCCGAAATCCAAGATGGCCACCAGCCACCGGTGGCCATCTTGAAAATTGGTTTCCGAATGATAACTGTTACCGTTTATCGGATCGCTTTGAAGCGTCATAGAGCGGTTGGACTAGGTCTGAGGAAGAAACTTATCGAAATCGACACTGATCCAAAATCCAAGATGACCACCAGCCACGGGCTGCCATCTTGAAAGTTGGCTTCTTGATGATATCTCCGTTACCATTTATCGGATCACTTCCTAGGGTCATTGGAAAATGTCTGGTGAAGAAACCTATCGAAATTTACGATAATCCGAAATCCAATATGGCCACAAGTCAGCGGCAGTCATATTGAAAATTGGTTTCCGTACGATACCTCCTTGACCGTTTAGCGGATCGTTTTAACACTTAATAAGGATTACTGATCTGAGGAAGAAATAAATATTTTCTGATAGCTGTCATTTATTAGTTTTCATCATGGCGGGGTATTATGCGCCGTTTGCGGTGCTCTTGTTAGCTAAAACTTTATTTAGAGTCATGTTCTTTCCCACCAGTTCGGGATTGGTGGTTTTGGGCTCGAAATTTATCCTTTTTCATTCCCTTTCTTATCTACTTCCGGTAGCTGTCAGATTGTCATCATCGTTCTTGTCACTTTTTATATTGGTCATTGACAATTTGCCCCGTATATATTTCATTCCCTTTTGGTTTACATGGAGTTTTTCTTTTGGTTATTATATGGATCCAATACATAGATCAGTTTATTTTAGCTAATTCTATTCCCTCCCATAGGTTTACTATGGGATTTCTATTTGTCACTAAATCTAGTTAAAAAACTTTAAATAAATTTATCAATAATGTTTCAATGTCTACAACTTTTAATAAGTGCGGCAATTCTTCTATGATGCTTATTTCTCCATATGAAGATAGTGGCAGAGATTAAATAGTAGAAATCAACGTAAGTTACCGCTCTCATGAAGGGGTTAGAATAAGGATATAGCTCTTATGACTAAGATACAACGCCCTTCACTCGATTCAAGAAACATTACTTTCTAATAGTATAAATCGATGTTTGGAAGTCTATCTGTTCTCATTGTAACATCCTAAATTATTTAAATAGACTCTTGAACACTTTGGACGTATACTGAGATAACTCAAGTTGTTATTACACCACAAAACCACCGTTCAATCACTACTTGCTAAATCAATTATCTGCATTTAGCTATCAGAATATGATTCTTATGCCCACATACACACCTCCCCATGCCTATTCCTATTATTATGGACCCTCAACCAGGCTACTGGTTGAGTCCCTCTCCAGCCTACTGACAGGTATAGACTGGCACCAGTCTATATTCACCCCATAGTGACGCTTGTCGCTAAGCCCGCTTGCGCATGCGCACTGGAGCCCAAATAGGAAACAGATTCACTTTTCAATTATTCTGCTTGCAGAACAACTGCTCTAAATAGACTCTTGAACACTTTGGATGTATACTGAGATAACTCAAGAAATATCTTAGCTATCAACATCCTAACTATTATCAGCGTAGTCCTAATTGGAATATTGAGACGTTTTAGTCTTTATTCTTTATTTATAGCTTTCTTTATTCAGATATTAGGTACCATACTAGTATATCTTCCGTTGGTAGGTTTCGTATCTCCTCTCGTTATTAGGTCTTAATTTATTTTATTATATTATGTGTATAACTGATGTGCACATTTCATTTTGTAATCAGGATCGATTTATAAGCATCCTTAAAGGGGTGGTGTCTCCATATTTGTCTTACTGGTTGCAAAGTTTGCTTTTTTATACATAATATCATATTATGGAAAGGTTCCTCTGGTCTGTGTTTTTACCCTCCTGGAGGTCTCTCAACCTCTTTCAAGGGAAGTTATTTCCCTCCCTCCAAATGTGCAGATAATGGTGTCCACAATTCAACCTTTCAAGGTAGGCCAGTTAGCTTCGGCCAGATCTTTCCTTAGATTCATAGGCCTCATGGTTTAGGTATAGAAAATGATTCCTTGGGCTCCTCTGATGAAAAAACCCTTCCGGTTCTATCTTATGACCCACTGGAATCAGTAGATTTCTGAATCATTGGATTTTCATCAATTTCAACTCATGAAACATTGCCGGTTTTGGAAAGTCAGTCAATCCCTATTATTTGGGGTCCCTCTTCATCCACCATCTCCTCAGGCCATCTTTTTCAAGGATGCATCCCTGCAAGGATGGGGCCCCTTCTGGGACTCCAAGATTTCAGGATCCTGGTCCCTCACAGAATCTTCCTTTCATGTCAACCTTTTAGAACTGGGTGGTTTTCCATGCCCTAGTTCATTGGGAACCCCTGATTCTTGGTCTTCAATCTTTATCCGATCAGACATTTCACAGTAGTCTCATTCTTCTATTATCAGGGGTGGGTGGGGTGTCCAGGTCGGTCTATATCTGTCGAGAGTCACTGATCATTTTTCACTGGCACATGTCCCGCAGCTTTGTCTTCAAACATCCCACGTCCCAGGCAATTTGATTTTTCTGGCAAATTATTTATCTTGGACTTCCAGGATCCCAGAATTGGAAGGGGAGTTGATGGAGTCTGTAGCCCAGTCAATTTTTCTCAAGTTATGTCTTCCCCTCATAGGCCTGTTTGCTTCTGGCAAGAACAGAAAGATATCCACCTTCATATCTCCCTTTCCAGAAGTCATCGCTCTTTCAGTAGACGCTCTAGCTCAGTCTTGGGACAACATGTTCGCTTGGTTTTTTTCCCCTTCGATTCTCATTCCTCTGGTACTCTGAAAGATCAGGCAACTTCATTGTGTGGTCTTGTTAATAGCTCAGTTTTGGCCGACATAATCCTGGTTTCCGGGTCTCCTGGTCCTTCTTATAGATCTCCCTCTGTTACTTCCTGTTTATCACAATCTATTGTCCCGGATCAGAGGCTGGATTCTCCATCAGAATCCAGAAATCTTTCCTCTTTCAGTCTGGAAGTTGTCGAGTTGCTCTTACTTCGTCAATCTTTTCAGTCAGTTTTCAGGAACTTTTGGAGAAATCACTCAGAACTTCCACTCGTAACATTTATTGGGCTTGATTTGAGTTATTCAACAAATGGGGTTCAGTCCGTTCTATCCTTCCCTCTGTGCACTCTGTGACTCGGGTCACAGATTTCTAGGTTTTCCTTCTATCAGAAAAAGCTCTCAGTTATCACTGTCAGTTCCTATCGATTTGGTCTGAACTCCTTGTGAAATGTCTTCTTGACCTTTTGGTCCAAGTACAAAATTCATTTCACGACCTCATTAAAGGTATGGGTAATTCACGTCCTCTTAAGAAACCCCTTCCTTCCTGGAACCTTTCGCTTGTATCACAGGTTCTTGATGGGTGACATTTTGAACCCTTAGTTTCTGTTTGTTTAAAACAGCTTACCATCTTAGCAGTATTTTTATTAGCAGTAGTATTATCTAACCATCGCTCTGAATTTCATGCCTTTCTGCTGAATTGGATAGTTTTCTAATTACGGCCATTAGCATTATTAGCTCACCTGGCCAGTGAGCTTATGCCATGGCGACCGTCCGTCGTCAGTCCGTCCGTCAACTTTTTCCTTTAAACGACTTCTTCTCAAGAACCACTAGGCCGATATAAGTTATCTTTTGCAGGAAGTATCCTTAGGGCATAGGGATCCAAGTTTGTTCAAACGAAGCCGATCGGCCAATTTGGCCGGTGGCCAATTTTGATTTTGGCCGATTTTAGGAAATGTCTAAAAAATCTCCGAAACCGCTTGGTGGATTGAAACAAACCCCATGAAATATGATCTAGGGCAAGAGCTGAACCAAATTTGTTCAAGGGAACTTGATTGGTCAAATGGTTTGGTGGCCATTTTGGTTGACCTAGTTTTAGCGAAAATGACTTCTCCAGAACGGCTGAAGGGATCGAAATTTGGCAGATCTAATTAGGGATTAAGGGCCATTAAATTTTATTCAAGGGAAGTTGATCCTTTAAAAAAACATGGCCGCAGTGGGCCAATCAAAATACAGCATGTTTGGCGGCCATATTGGATTTTTTTATTTGATGGATTTTGAAGCAAAAATTTGTTTAGTACAGGGTTATGAGTATGCTGATTTCAACCATGCCATTTCTGGTGGCATGTAGTAAAATTGGCATTTAGTACAGGTGGTCTTTATAGTGTGTTTAACTGCATTCTAAAACCCTTGTAATCATTTGACAGAGTGACCAAACTCACTTAGCAGCAGTTGTTCACTAGTTCAAAATAATAATTTGACTGAAAGTCATTGCTGCCTTAGAATGCAAAAACTTTCTGTCAAATAAATATCAAAATATTCAAAGTCATATATCAGCATACACAATACATATCTTAGATATTTAGCCAGCATAGGAAAACATTTAATCTTGTAATTTAAAACCACAACTCTAATTCTCAGAATTGAAATGAAATTAATACCCTGTGAGGTAGTGAGCTGATGAACTGTACCATATTCACATACTGATTCTAAAAGATTTATTTAATTAATTCATCATTAACCCTTTAACACTCATATCAGCCAAAAAGGGCTTTTGCAGTGGTCGTGAGAAATGTCCATTTGCCGACTAAAAGAAGACGGTTTTTGAAAATTTACCACTGGAATGACTGGCTCGATAACCGAGCCAGTCATTCCAGTGATAAATTTTCAAAAACAGTCTTCTTGGTCTGCAAGTGGACATTTTCTTTGAGAAAATTTAAATTGTCTTGAATAAATTTGAGGGTTAAAGGGTTAAAGCCAATTAATTCTAGCAATGAATTTAGTTGAGTATTGCGTTATTCACAAGTTTTGTTGGATAGCATGTAGCGTGGTGACGGACATTTTGAAAATGGTTTTGCTGATGATGTCTGTTACTGTCAAGTGCAGCAACAGTTTAGGAAAACGGTTAACCCTTTAGCCATCATATCAGCCAAAAATGGCTTAGGCAGTGGTCTTGAGAAATGTCCATTTGCAGACCAAATGAAGACTTTTTGAAAATTTTACCATTGGAATGACGGACTCTTTTTAACGAGCCAGTCATTCCAGTGGTAAATTTTCAAAAATAGTCTTGGTCTGCAAATAGACATTTTCTATGAGAAAATTGAACTTTTCTTAAATTCAATGGTTAAATGGTTAATTAATGTGCAATTGGAGTTTTATTTCCACCATCCATTGACATATGACAGCTTTTATTACCATAATAGATAAAAACTAAATTAACAGGTTAACCTTTTCCCTGCAACTGCTGCCTAAATATTTAAGATATGTATTGTGTACTCTGATACCTATACTGTTAAAATATTTTGAAATGTATTTGATTCATTGAAAGTTGTTGCTGCCTAAGTCAGCTATGACTCAGTCAAATTATTTTAAAATAAACTGCAGCATCGCGAACTTGGCCATTCAGCAAGATGTACACGTGTTAAAAGGATGGTTTGGAATATACTCAGTTGAACCTGCTATAAAGACCATCTGTATTAACCCTTCTTAAATTAGTTTACCGGAAAGCCAATGTTGCCTAAGGCACAACGGCTTCGCGTCAAATTAATTTCAAAATATTCAACAAAATAAGTTTTATATCATAAAGAATATACTTTTTCCGGGATTTATGGCTGAAAGGGTTAAGAGACTTAAAGACTATTTTCTTCATTCGCTAAATGTAATTAAGCAATGTATTTGAAACTTTATTAGCCCTTTAATGGTCAAACCAGGGAAAACCTGCCTCTGCAGTGGCCTTGAGGAATGTCGATTTGCAGGCCAGCATGAGTATTTTTGAAAATTTACCACGAATGACTGCCTCGATAATCGAGCCAGTCATTCCAGTGATACATTTTCAAAATGCTCCATATCTTGGCCTGCAAATAGACATAACCTGAAAGTTTTGTTTTACTGAAAAATCATGACCATTAAAGGGTTAAGAAACCAGCTACCATAAGAGACTGTCTTCTGATTCTCACTTGAGTGGTGTCTTAATACAAGTTTGACTGCATGTCATCAATTTCTGTTGTTAGTACTGATGTCTTCTATTTTTGCTTAAATATTGTTCAAAAGAACCTTTGCAAAATCAACCATTTGACTGAAAGTCATTGGAGGTGGCACTGATTGATGTAAAACTCCATAAAGATTGGGTGAGTTGTAAATGTTCCAGATGAGCGACACAGTCCCCTTGGGCCTCTTGTTTTTTATCCCAGGGCAGAATTTCTGTCAAAACTCAAGGCAGCCAATTTCTTGGGTAATCCCATTATAATTCATAAACTTTCTTCCTTTTCAGAAGAATCTGTAAGTTAACCCTGTTAGGTCCTATTGTTTTTGCCTGGACTCTTTTGTCACATGTCTACATAGTCCTTCAGTTAAAGATCAGTAACATTTCACGATCGCTTTAGGGTTTTGGGAAATTCTCATCCTCCCTTCAGTAACCCCTTCCATCTTGGAACCTATCCCTTGTACTTCAGGTCCTAGCTGGTAAACTCTTTAATCCTTTTGGGTCTGGTTGTTTTAAATATCTTACTCTCAGAGCATCCTTGTTATTAGCAATAGCTTCAGTTAGCCGTCTTTCGGAAATTCATGCATTGTCTGCTGATTGGGATAATTTTCAAGTTACGGGTATTAGCATTATCCTCTATCCTAGCAAGCCTGGAAATACAGTAAGGTGCCTGTCAAGGATATTGTCAGGTACCAAATTATCAGATGTCAGGCACAGTCTTGCCTTTTCCTGACATTTTGTCAGGTTCAGATTTAATCAGTCCCAGTAGTTGCAGTATGCAACAAGAGTCTGCATACAAATGTTGACAAAGCCATAAAATATGCATCTACCTAAGGTGTATCATGATCATTATGACACTTGAAAAAGTTATTTCCAGACCTGTCCTAGGTCAGAATTTCTGTCCAAACTCAGTTGAGTTTTTGTTGTGTTTTTTTGGTTTTTAGATAAACAAATCATATTTCATAGGGTTTCTGCTTTATCTCCAGATGACTTTCTCTGGATCCCTGTTAGGGCTCTCTATATTTACAAATTCGGTTCAACTTGCAAACGATCCGAGGGTAGACATATTTGGGTTACGTTTGCGGTAGGCGTTGATAGTCCTGCCTCTTTAACCTCTATTTCACGTTGGTTCATTGATACTATTAAAATTAGCCATGAATTATCTTCTCCCGGGGACAATTCATTAGTTGGTGTTACGGCCCATGATGTTAGGGGCCTTGCCACCTCTTGTGCCCTTTTTTATGGATCTTCTCTTGATGATTTCATCCAAGTTCTATCTGGAAATCAGAATTCATTATTAATTTCTATCTTAAAGATTCTGGTGCTTCTTCCTTCTATAAAAATATTCAGTAGGTAGCTTCAGGGACCATGACTTATTTCTTCATCATCATCTTCTCTTCCTTCATAATCTTCATTCGTATAAGAATTTTGTTTGAGATGAGTGTGAGTTCATTACTCCTTTCTCATGTGGCTATTTCACCTCTTTCATATCATCTCTTCATCACACTTTATTTTTTATTCATTTCATTCTTGCCTGATCATCTCTTGTATTCTTGTGGTCGTTTAATGTCCTCCTTTCTGCTCTCCTTGCTTCTGTACCCTTTCTATTAGGGTTATTTATGAGAGTAATTCTGAGGATTTACCGTCATTTGTATTATCTTACTCTACTCATCTTTACTAACTTCGTATTCAGTATTTATTTTTTACATCAATTTTGCGCAAAGATTTGCCTCCGGACTTTGTGCAATGTTGAAATCTGTATTTGAGCAATAGTAATGCAAGGAGGTAGGTTGTAATGTAGTAATAACAACCAGACAACCTAGAGGGTCTGGTCTTATGTTTTACTAGGTACATATACCTACCTCCTTGCATTACGGCCCTCCTCAAGCCTCCCCTCTGTCAAATTTTTTTTGGGGTGGGGGTGTTGGGAGGGGTTGCTTGAGGCTTCATTTTAATGGTCATATCTTGTTAGAATAGTTATATGCAGCATAAGATATTCATTATATTCTTCAGGGTTTGGGTATACCTGGATATGTCAGATTTTGACATATTTGGGTGTTTCTGAAAGAAATTTCCCGTCATAATGTAGAGTATTTAGGTTAATTTTTTATTTCAGCTTTAGTCAGATATTCAGTCGAGTAATGATAGGATCATCTGCCTCTTCATGGATCTGCATAAAGCTGTATTATGTGACTGGATGCGTCGAAGGAATGAAGTTTTGGTTGCTACCAACAAGGTCATGTGATAGCTATCAGCCAATGAGGTTGTCATTGTGCTTACTGACCTACTCAGTGGCTCAGGGTATTCGATTAACTCTCTTCTTGCCTCATTCTGAGATATAGCATTCAAGCGAATTACTATGGATCTCATCATTAGAGAGGGTATGGAGAATCCTGAAGAAGCCTTCAGTCACTCTGTAACTACAATACCTTCCCTTCAGAGAAGGAAAGAGCAATAGCAATGCAAGGAGGTAGGTATATGTAATTAGTTAGACATAAGACCAGCCCCTCCGGGTCGTCTGGTCGATATGTCACAAACTAAATTGATTGGTTTTAGTGATGCTGCGTTTGTTAATCTTAGGGATGGCGGATCACAGGGAGCTTTCATTATATTCTTACTTGGACATAATGGAAAATGGAGTACTTTAGCTGCTGAAACCTTAGCTTTCTTGGATGCAGTTGAAGGCTGTTGCTGGATTCGGGCAGTAATTAATGAAATGCATGGTTATGATTTAAGTATGAACAATTTACCAATAACTTGCATCACCGATAATAAGTCTAGTTGACGCTGTGTATTCTACTACCTCTTTGACTGACAAACATCTGCGCATTGATATTAGCATTGCTAGAGATATGTTGTCAAGACGTGAAATTTCAAAGGTTTTTGTGGGTATCTAAGGAAAAACAAGTTGCAGATTGTCTTACAAAAAGTGGAGCATCGCGAAATAAATTTTTACCGTATTTTCTCTAATTTAACCGGCGAGTGGTTAGGGGTCGCATAAGGGGGCGGCTTAATTAGGGGAACAAATTTAGGGTAAATCGCCGTTATTTTGTCCGGTACCCATTAGGTGGGTCGGATATAAATGTATAATGCGCACGTATTGATTATATATATAGACAGTACATTCCGAGTTCCCGAGTCCATTAAATTAGGTCTGTAAAACGCAGACGATTTTTCCGAGTATTAATCAGCTTCCGCTATAGGCCGAGTTTATGCCATCACTCGTAGCTACTTGAAGCTACCTTCCTATGTATGTGGATTGTGAAGTATCTACCCGGGTACTAATATTAGTGTCTTGCCGCTACTCGAGTAACGACCTTAAGTCGTCCCACTAAGTAGAAGCTAATACATCACGTGATACAAAAATCGTTATTTCTCTTCTCACGTCGCCATTTTATCAAAATCTGGATTACATTTGATGAAATAAACGATGTTTAATAAAGTATAAGCACTATTTAGGCCGCCCCAATTAATAATTTCACTCCCGCGATTATGGATATATATGCGCTATACATTAAGCATTTGCGAAAGCGGTATGAAATATTTAGCGTGGAAATGTGTTGAATTTTTGTGCTAATTTTTTTTTTTGTACATTCTGTACGGGAATTTGGAGCTTAGTTTTATTTCTTCACAGGTCTCAAAAACAAGGGGCCAGTATAATTGGGAGGGGCGGTTAAAATAGGGAAAATATGGTATGTGTTTAAGGGCCACTATGTAGATAGGTCAGTGTAAATAATTTTTTTTTTAAATAAAAAAATAATACGAAATTGTCAGTTCTTTGCAATTTCGTTTTGTGCGTGTGTACTTCTCGGAAACGTTTTGTATTAGTTTCGTAATGGAGAGGAAGCGGGAATTTCATGCGTGTGTTATTCTCGGAGATGTTTTGTCTACTCGAGTGTCAACTCGAATATGGAGGAAGCGGGAGTTTTAAGTGTGGAATTCTGGGGAATGTTCTGTTGAAACAAGCGAGCGACTACACATTGTAGTCTAGTGATTCCAAGGGATTACAAGTGTTTATTCTGCGTGCGTGTAAATATTTGAACATTGGCCATTATGAACTGTAGATAATATATATATATATACCGGGCCAAAAATGTTTAGCAACAGTGAAGTTTGGTTTGTTGTATTAAAATTATGCGTCCATTTATAACCAAATTTGCAGGCATGTTTCGTCAATGTAATGTCTCGCGGATCATGAAGAAATGCAAATCATTTCTTGTATTTCTCGGCCGCACGCTTACTGCATGTGAAAATGCATTTTTCATGCACTGGCCCACATTGGCGGGTAGCGAAGGCAAAAATTCACCATATTTCAAATGCAGATAACGAATGTTAACAGAAAACACTTAAAAGTTTACCATACCGAACATGGGCCGCCGCCCAGGGCTCCCCGAAAATCAGCGCCATGAAGCAATGGGAAGACTCGCTGCTGGGCAGAGCATTCGCGCTGTTGCTCGACATTTTAATGTTCACGCCTCAACTATTTCCTGTCTCCGCCAACGTGAGCAGGAAACTGGACATGTTAATGACCGACCACGATCTGGCAGACCGAGAGCAACATCACCACGAGAAGACCGCAACTTAGTGACGTCATCATGACGTCACAGGTTTGAGACAGCGGTGCGGCTGTCCCGTAATTTGCACACCGCTACCGGCACTACAGTGCATGCACAAACTGTGCGAAACAGACTCCATGATGCTGGACTGCATGCCCGTCATCCACTTGTTGGATCGGTTTGCATGGGCAAGAACTCATCAGCGATGGCGTGCTCAACAATTGAGCCACGTTTTGTTCAGTGATGAGTCGAGGTTTTGTGTGGATGTGGCGGATGGTAGGCAACGGGCTTGGCGACATTTAGGAGAACGGTATGATGCAGCCAACATCATTTAGCACGACAGATTCGGTGTCGGCAGTGTCATGGTGTGGGCTGGAATCCATGAAAATGCCAAAACAGATCTTATTGTGATTCGCGGAAATTTAATGGCTCAACGTTACTGTGAAGAAGTTGTCGCCCCTGTTGTCATCCCTTTTATGCATCATCATGCAGACTATGTTCCAGCAAGACAACGCCCGTCCTCATTCAGCTAGGGTCACCAGTGATTTCCTTGAGGCTAACAATGTTCCGGTGTTGGACTGGCCAGCGCGATCACCGGACCTGTCTCCTATCGAACACATGTGGGACATTCTTGGCCGTATGGTGCGTGAGAACCATCCACATCTTCACAACATGCGGGAGCTGGAAGCTGCACTGCTCCAGGAATGGGATGCGATTCCTCTTCGTGACATCAGGTGCTTAATTCGAAGCATGAGAAAGCGATGTACGGCGGTGGTTAATGCGCACGGAGGTCACAACCGGTATTGACAGCTCAGTGTCATTATTTAAATTGGACCCTTCCGTTGAATGATGCCGTGTTAAAGGCACGATGCTAGCATTACAGTAACAAGAGACTGTTGTTCAAATTGGAAAATGACCTATCAATTAAATAATATATTTGAATCAATTTATGGTTTTTGTTAAATAACATTTATACAGTAATATTCTCAGTGTTGCTAAACCTTTTTGGTTCAGTATATATTTGTGGACGTAACTATTATAATGGAGGACAGCGGATTGAGATGGAAGAAGATGCGGAGGCGAATCTTCATCGTATGAGGACCACTGCATAGGCCGGTTTTGACCGGATTCGTCAAGAAAGAGTTAAAGGAATTCCAGTGAATGATATCAGTTAGAGACATTTGAACTTAACACCCCCAATTCAATGCTCATTCCACCACCCATTGCACCCAAACAGCTTCCAATTCACTCCGAGTCCAGTCATGAGCATGCATTCTATATGGAGTCAGTCTGTTTTATAGCCCAGATGAGAGTCCCTTTAACCCTTTCACCAATGAATTCCCAACATCTCATATTAATGATACCATGTAGGAAAAATGTTGAATATTTTGAAATTAGTTTAACTGGAAGCTGTTGCTGCCGACTTTCAGTTCAATTGATTTCAAAATATTCAACAGGATAAGTTTTATATATCGTAAGGATTATACTTTTTCAGGGATTTGTCGGTGAAATGGTTTATTGTATTCCGTACATGTATATATCAACGTTAGTTTGTCCCATAATATGTTACTTAATGGCATTAATTCATTTGCAATCATGAACACTCATGAATCTACAGAGTAATTAACCCTTACCACTCTGATGTCAACATTCTATCTTTTAATTGTGCCAGTAGCAAAGAAACTGCTGTAGATTTTTAAACAATTTTGGTGGACGATCTTGGTGTCTACGACCAGTTGATATTTTAATTTAATTTGAAAATTTTTAATTTTGACGTCGGTGGTAAGAGTTAATTAGCTTTTTCTAGATCGAATGTTATGTAATACAGGCTTTACAGTGCTGTAGCATAACATTTACAGGTGAATGCGAATCAGGGTATGTTAGTAATTAAAATTTAGTTCCCTCATTGAAATTATTATGCCCACATTATACTGCTCATTTGCGGACACAGAAAAAGTAGCATGCCTATGAGTGCGGGTGACTGAGGAAATCTGCATTCCCTTGGCAAATTTCACACGCATTTTCATGAGGGTATGCCCTAAGTTACAATACTGAAGCTTACATGTGCATCATCTAATCTACATTGTGTTATTAGTATGCCCAAACAGTACAAAGGTAGGTTAGTCTGTACTGAAAGATGTACAGGGATAGATTTTAAAGATTTTTTTCTACCAACCCAGACAATAGTGCAGCATTGATTTTACTATCCCGCAGCAAAGTTCACTAACCCAATGATTGTAAGCTCAAAGCTGATCACTTCTGTAATCTATTCACTGATGAATCCCTATAAAACTCAATTTCAAGGCAGAGAAGGTGTTGAATATTTTAAGGCAGCAACGACTTTCCGGACAAAATCAATTTCAAAATATTCCATAAAGCATTAAAGCTAGTGGAAAATCTGTTGTTTTTTGTCAATTTTTGGATGGTACAGACATAATGGCATTATAAGTGGTTTTTCGTATTTCCTCGAGAGCATTACTAACCCAGACAGGTTAGCGCAGGTGTAGTTTTACTAACCCGTATGAAATTCTACTATCCTCGGGTTAACTGGTTAGTGGTAAAATCGAGCCCTGATATGCATCGGTAATAATTTGCCATTTTAAGCAAGACTCGGAGGTAAATACGTTTAACTTATTAGCTGCTTGAATATCATGTTTCTGTTTGAATATATCACTTCTGTATCAAATTACCAATTCCGTGAATTCCGTTCCAATCACTGGCCTTGCATTAAACAGTTATAAAGCATCCATTGCTACAGGGTATCCACCTTTCTGCAACGTTCACTTTGAAACAGTACAAACAGTTTTAGTAAAAATTGACCCCCAAAATAATTTTGATTGTATAATTTCTAACAACCGCTGTATGTATGATCAGTCATTTCAGTGTAGATCAGCAGTCAAACATAAACGTTATTCCTAGTAATACATTTTGTCCCGCTCTAATTGTCGCATAAATTACACATAATTTACGATGTAATATTTGTCATTTATGATGTATATAATAGACCTGTAGAAGCAAATCAGTGTAAAACTGTTATGAAATTCTTGAATGCAATCATTCATGAATACCTTGCGGCCAATGAACCTTTCCATTTTTAGCTTTCCATTTTTAGCTATGCCCCGCCCATCACTAGCTAAGCTCCACCCACACCTCGTCGTGTTGGGATTGATCGATCCACAAATGCCCTATAGTTATCAATTTCCTGAAAACTATACAGGGAAGCTGTTGAATATTTTGAAACTAATTGGCAGCAACAGCGCCCAGTCAAATTAGTTTCAAAATATTCAACAGAATATTTATTAAATAGTAAAAGTAAACAATTTGTACAACAACGCATAGACCGTCTTCAAATATGCGTTCGTGACGTACTTATCGATGTCATTCATTATGATGTCACTGTACACATCATACAGTTCATTATGACGTCATATGATGGGTGGGTACTCTGGAAAGGTGAATTGCACTAGCTACTTAGATCTCTTTGATCATTCAGTGATCTACCTGGAAGTGATAAGGGCAGGGTCATGATGCTACATGTATAAGGGGTGCTTTTTACTGGAAAAACACTAATGGAGCTAGAGAATTTGTGTTTTTGCTGTCATATTCAATTAAATTGTGTTAACCTTTTAATGGCCAAATTGGGTCCAAAAAATTTAAATATCTGCCAGTTAACAGTCCATTTATAGGCCAAGAGAATACAATTTTTGAAAATTTATCACTGAAGTAACTGGCTCGGTTAACGAGCCAGTCATACCAGTGGTAAATTTTCATAAATGGTCTGTAAATGGACATTCCTTAATTCTTTGACCCTTATCACTCTGGTGTCAACATTCTATCTTTTTGCGGTGCCAGTAGCAAAGAAACTAGTGCACATTTTAAAACAATTTTGGTGGACGGTGTTGCTGTCTACGACAGCACCACTACCACCAAATTTGTTGAAAAGTGAACACCAGTTCATCTTTTAATATAAGTTGAAAATTTTTAATTTTTAACATGAGTGGTAAGGGGTAACAGAGGCCAGTTTTGGCTGCCATGGCTGTTAAAGGGGCATGGTGCTCCAAAATTAGGGCACGCTGGAGAAGCCATCTAAAAATTAATGGTAGAACACTGTCATGTCTTGTTGCCCAACTGCATAGATTTTTTGGTGTTCAAGTAATACTTTACTTGCCTCTCACTGCTGGGAAAGCTATTATAATTTTGCATCCTTGACAAAGTTTTATATTTAATAGCTCGCTTAAAAGAAATGACCTGACAACTAACACATGCTCTTGAATGATAGCTGTATATTATAATCAACCTATAGTAGTACCCAGTAAAAAAACAGAAATAAATCAGAATAATTTGAAAAAAGTAGTTTAAAATACCATTTATGTCACTGGTGGGAAGCAATTAGTGACACAGTTGGTTCTATGCGCTCTGATGTAAGCCCGGAGTGAATACATGTAAATAATACCAGCTATAGCCAGTCATATAAGCTCAGTTAGTTATATTTGGGTTAAGCTGATTAGCGACTATTTCCTACCAGTACAGGTAAAATACTGTCTAGTTTGAAAACAATGTGACTGAAAGCTGTTGTTTCCTTGAGACAGGATCTACATTCAGTCACACGAATTTCAAAATATTCAGTAGAACTCATGTTGCGACCTTTGAAACCAGCAGTGTATTTTGAAATCATTTTGACCGAGGCGTGATGCGTCCAGAAAAAGTGACTCAAATATACTGTTTTCAAAAGGATCAGTAGTGAATTAACAGTAGCGTGGTTAATCGCTCTACATCGCCTATAGAAAATACTATTCATACCGCTTACAAAACTATATTCAGGTGTGCTTTCGTTCTATTCAGGTATACGGTATACCTGCACACACAGTTGACACACGTCTGAGCACTCCTAGATTTAGTAAATGCTTTTTCTCAAATAATCTCGATTCATTTTTAGTTTTTTGCCAATAGTAATTTATTTAATATTGTGAAATTACCAATAAACATTTGTTATTCCCCTTTTCCTGGTTTGTTTGGTATTTCACAACGTTACAGGACAACATGGCAGTCAATCCAGGTCTTCTCTTTATCTCAGATCAAGAATACTGCCCATATATATATATATATATATATATATATATATATATAATACTGCCCATATATATATATATAATACTGGCCATATATATATATATATACATGTATAGGGAATGGTGATGTGATCACAGCTTGCTAACGCTGTAAAGCACTGGAATTTCTTATTTCTAAATTCTTTTTTATATTTCATATTAACAATTGTTTTTCATTCTATCCTATTATGTTTTCGCTTGTGTCTATACAGGCGAGTGATGCAGCTTTTTATTTTTGTTCAATAACATATTTTCTGATCTGATATAAAGACATTGAAATTTTACCAGAGGAATGACTGGCTTGATTTATATCAAACCAGTCATTCCAGTGGTGAAATTTCAAAAAGGGTCTTCTCGTGGCCTAACTACGGACATTTAATAAAGCAAAAAAAATTTCCAATAAGCATATCTTGTTCATTAACCCTTTAATGGCCAAGCCGGCCAAAACCGGCCTCTGCAGTGGTCCTGGGAAAGGTCCATTTGCTGGGTTTAAAGCCAGGATTGATAACCAAGTGGATGCATTTCATGTTTATTACCTTCACTCCATGCGGGGTGGGGTGGGTGGGGGGAAAGGGTATTGTGATAGGGTCTGCATCCGTTCATCCATCCGGAAAAGATCTTGCTGTGTAAGAGGATTCCCGACATTGGCTGTGATCCGGTTAAAAGAACCTGGATCGGAGAAAATTCTGGATCTGTAGATCTCTTCGGAAACTTGTCATCCGATTTGGCTCAAATTTCTTGGCAGGAAAGGGTGGAACCATGTATGCATAATCAGAAAACCCCTGAAGTCTCTAAAATGTGACAAAAACAGGAGCGTGATGATCTGCTCTGGTTTATGATTGTGTAATTGATTGATGAACTGTGAGTCATTTTATGCTTGAGCAGAGCAATCTAAAAATAGAGGCGTGGTTTCGTTCCAGAAGGCGCATCTAATGTAATGACCAGCCATCTTATTATGTCATCACAATGACTAGACTGTTACACAGACTCCACTTACTTCAGTGATTAGACAGGTCGGGACCCATTCTATCCCTGTAGTAGACTGTAAAATCAACACTGCGGATCTTGTTCATTTTGGTATCATCTTAACCTCTGTATCAGTAGCTTGATGCAAACATTAAACTTTACTCAATCCATCCAGTGGTTCATGTGATATCAGCATCTACGCAACGTCTGCAAATTCTTGACCTCATTTTGTGTGCAACCAAATTGAATTTAACAAAGAATTAAGAGGGAATATTTTTCTGTTAACTTAACTTGCTATACAGACTACTATAAGCTTTATATCATCTCGTTTTACCTGAATTAATATTGTGTGGTATGAAGAGAGGAAGTCTCATGTCCTTAAAAAAAAGAGTAA
This sequence comes from Chaetoderma sp. LZ-2023a, assembly GCA_034401795.1. NCBI lineage: Eukaryota > Metazoa > Mollusca > Caudofoveata > Chaetodermatida > Chaetodermatidae > Chaetoderma > Chaetoderma sp. LZ-2023a. Next base: position 117,983,824 of record CM067374.1, on the reverse strand, counting down.
TTCTCTACCACCATATTCTGGTGGAAATCGCTATGCCAATAGCTACTCTATACATAGGAGATCTCGAAGGAGATCTCGGGAGACAGGAATGCTGAGCAGAGGTCTATATTCCCGGGACTTCAATCTTCTGTGACTTAACTTATAATGGTTATATAATATCTACAGTAGTTCTGTGTATATGTCACCAGGTGTCTGCATACATTACCAAGCTAATGAACCCTTTAACACTCATATCAGCCAAAAACAGCCTCTGCAATTGTCTTGAGAAATGTCAATTTACAGACCAAGGGAGGACTATTTTTGAAAATTTACAACTGGAATAACTGGCTCGATAACCGAGCCAGTCATTCCAGTGGTAAATCATAAAAAATCGTCTTCTTGGTCGGCAAATCTGTACTTTCTAAGAGAAAATTGAAATTTTCTTGAACATTCACGGGTAAATGGTTAAATTCGGTCAGGAAAATTTCATATTTTTTTATTTAACATTTACCACTCTGATGTCAAAATTTTTAATTTTCAAATTAAATTAAAATATGAACTGGTGTTCATTTTTCAACAAATTTGGTGGATGTACGACAGCAACGTCGTCCATCAAAATTGTTTTAAATTGTACAACAGTTTCTTTGCTATTGACTCAGTAAAAGATAGAATATTGACATCAGGTGATAAGGGCTAAAAAAAATGTCCATTTGCAGACCAAGAGAAGACCACATATAGAGGCCATTTTTTGGCTGATATGAGAGTTAAAGGGTTAAGTTAGTCTCTCAGCAATAGCTAAGACTTATGGCAATAATTTGAATGACAAAAGCGTCACTGCTCACAGCGCTGTAGCTCAATATTTTAAGGTAGATACCATCTGGACATGTTACGGTCAGACTAATTTAATTTTTTATTTTTAAGAATGGGGGAAAAAAAAGATAATGCAGAATTTCAAGCTCTGATGTTTAAGCTATTACAACATTAATCCTTTCATTATGTTAATTGCTAAGATTGATCGAGAAAATCCAAAACGTTTTCTCAGTGAGTGTCCATTTACAGGCCAAGAAAAGACTGAAAATTTACTACTGGAATGGCTGGCTCGTTAACGAGCCAGCCATTCCAGTAGTAAATTTTCAAAAATACCCCTTTTGACCAGCAAATGGACTTTTCTCATGACCATTGTAAAGCCATTTTGAGCGGCTTGACCATTAAAGGGTTAACAAAGCTACGGAGAACAAAAAGAGTTACAGAGAATTCTGAGTGATAAGGATTTGGCCGCGCGATGGAATGAATGTAGATAATAATGCCTTAACATTCCTGCATTATTTTTTTTCCTAGATATGCTAAATTTTTCTAGGCGGGTTTATAAAACCAAAAAATAAATTGGTATGGCCTAATAATTAAAACTGAGTGCCCTCATTGAAATTAGGATGCATGCCCACGTTATGCTGGTAGTTTACAGACATAGAAAGGTAGCATGCATATGAGGGCATGTGACTGACAAAATCTGCATATCTTTGGAACCTTTTGCATGCATTTGCATGAGGGCATACGCTAAGTTACAGCACTGGCCAATCTCATGCTTCAGATCAGTGGCGTAGTGAGATATTGTCCAAGTGCACCACCAAAAAAATTTAAAAAAGGTACTAACATGCCCATATTTGGCCATGTTTAATTCTACTTCCGGTCATCAGGAGGGAGAGTATAAAAGCAGCTGACCTGCAGAGCTCAGAGCATTCAGACTTTTTGGTCTCGCATAGAGAACAAGCGTCGGGATAACAGAAAAGTCCAGATTTTAGAATATGTCTTAAGTAACCACCTACAATTTTGAGATGCCTGAGCTGGCGCAGTCAGCAGGTGCTGGGGCACATTACACTACTGCTTCAGATCAAAATTTCAAGTGTTAACTTCTTTCCAAATGCTGAAATATAATTAGCCAATCCGTCTGTCAAAACAAAATTAATGTTTTGGTGCCTTTACGCTAAAGACCTTGTGTATCAGAAAGAGCAGCTTGACTTTGTGCTATTTTGTGTACAAGTTGAGCTGCCTACCTCTAGGCAGTGTTTGCGTTTTCCAATTATTTATAATTAACCCTTTCACCGACAAATCCCTGAAAAAGTAATTTTCTGATTCATAACATATTCTCATGAATATTTTGAAGTTAATATGACTGGAAACCATTGCTGCCTTGGGAAAAAATTATTTTCAGCCGCATTATGAATGGATGTGCAAAATTTGTTGCTTTCCCAAGTTATGGCGAAAATTTCTGTTATGCACTTAGTGACACCATGACCTAGATAGTTGATCATTTGACATGAAACTCTACCCAGCCATAATATGCGTAGGATTTTATATATACTAAATTTGGTGATTCTACCTTCTTGCATTCCTGAGCAATTTGCGGCAGACAGAAAAACAGGCAGACAGATGGCATGGACCACATTCCATCCATCGGCGTGAGTAACAAGTTAAACCATCATTATCGTTCATCACAAGCAGTAAAAGGATTGACTCATTATTGGCCATTCAGCAATAATTGGCAGTCAGATGACCGTCACTAAGCAGATATGTTGATTTTCTTGACATTTAACTTTTCACCGATCAATTCCCCATATCTCGTTTTCAAGGCAACAATACCAGAAAATGGTTGAATATTTTGAAATTAATTTGACGGGGAAGACGTTGCTGCCATTACTTTATTACTTTTTCAGGGATTTGTCTTTGAAAGTGTTAAAAGGTTAATTCTGGGCAAAGCAGTGGCCTGCCTAGGAACAGCATGACATTTATAAATAATTGACCCTTTGATGGTAAAGATTCATAAAAAAATATTTACTTATGTAAATATATGTACCCATTTGCAGGCCAAGAGAAGACTACTTTATAAAAATTTGTCACGTTTCTCAATTCAGTTATTCCAGTAGTAAATTTAACAAAAGTAGTTTGTATTTTAACGCTTTAACCCTCGAATTTGTTTAAGAAAATATCAATTTTCTCGGAGAAAATGTCCATTTGCAGGACTATTTTTGAAAATTTACTGCTGGAATGACTGGCTCGGTTATCGAGCCAGTTATTTCAGTGGTAAATTTTCAAAAGTAGTCTTCTCTTGGTCTACAAATGGACATTTCTAAGGTCTACTGCAAAAGGCGTTTTTGACTGATACAAGTGTTAAACGATTAACAAAAGGAAAGGTCATGATAATGCACCAGGATTCCACAACTTGGGTATAATGATTTGAACAATATCCAGATAATCCTAAAATCTTTACAACGTAACAAAAATGGGAAGGTGAGGGTTTGTAATCTGGAGGCTCTTGTTGATTTCTGTAAAAAAAAATCATCTGATATATACAGTTAGAATGCATTTAACCGTTTTCACACTGATGTGAAACGGTGAATTGTTAAACAGGAACTACATACAGAGCAGAAAAGATGATATATATTTTGGAAACACTGATACTGAAAGCTGTTGCTGACTTAGACAGCAACAGCTTTCAGCAAGACTGCTTCCAAAATTAACAGCAGTTATCGTACTAGAAACTAATTTGTATATGGGCTTGGAAATTGAATGTAAAAATCTCAAATTTCACTGGTTTGCGTGTTTAAAATTCACACCTGAATTTCATAGAGTTTTTCTAAGCTCTGTTTTTATACATTATGCAAGGTGGGGTCAATACAAATAATATATGTTTTCCACAAAAAATTGTCACTCGACTAACCAGTTTTCCTTGAATGCATTTCAAATGCAGCTTATCTATAGTTTAGGCTCCCAAGCAAATAGGACATAAGTTTAAGGTTTTAAGCCATATTTATTATTGAGTGTTTGCTTTTAGTGAAATCCCGTGGCGGGCGTGGACATGTATATCTGTATATATATTTAGGATGAAATTATCTTGATGGGCAATGTGTTATATACATGTAGATAATTTGATGTTTGAGCGATAGGTGCATTTGTATTGGTGTGTGTGCTTCAAACAACTCATTGTGGGATCATTCGTGTGTTTTCCTTATAAGGATATAAGTTGGATTTAATTCAAATAAGTTGACTGTCTATTCCATTGCCATGATGGTAAGTTGTGGATTAATCATGTGGTTATTTAAATTACTTGTATTATAATATATAAATAAATACCGGTACAGGGTTCGTGCGATTTCACGTCTGGAAAGAGTACTGAAGTTTAAGAAGCCCTTTTCCAGGCCTTAGCCATTTAATACACTAGCTAGACAAAAAAGGCCTCTACAGGGATCTTAAGAAATAATATCCATTTGCAGACTAAGCGATTATTATTATTTTTGAAAGCTTAACACTAGAATGACTGCATTGATAACCAAGCCAGTCATTTCAGTGTAAAATTTTGAAAAAATTGTTTTCTGGAGGTCTCCAAATTGAGATTTTCTATGAGAAATGTTACATTTTGTTAACAAATTTTAGCATTAACGGGTTACGCCATATAGAGAAACAAAGATTTTGAGCTCAGTACCGGTTTGGAATATATGTGTGAAAGATTGAAGTATTCCCAGGTGTAATTCTCCCATTTGCAGTAACACTTTATTAGTCACATTAAATCAAGAAAATTTAAGAGAAAATATAAAAAGATAGACTATTATTGTTGAAAATTTACCACAGAAATGACAGACTCCATTATTGAGCCAGTTCTTTCGGTGGTTTCGAGGTGACCGCACCCCACCCCATCCGCACTCCATTTGACACACAAGAATGTATGTTAGTCTAATTCCAAGTAATTTTGCGTGTTAAAAATTAGTGGTTAGAGTGTAACTTTTGACGCTTGAAGATGGATATATCCAGGCAATATATGAATTAACCTTTTAACACTTATATCATCAAAAAACGGCTTCTGCAGTGCTTTTGAGAAATGTGTATTTGTAGACCAAGAGAGGACTATTTTTGAAAATTTACAATTATAATGATCGAGCCAGTCATTCCAGTGGTGAATTTTCAAAAATAGTCTTCTTGGTCTGAAAACACACATTTTCTTTGAAATCTTTTTTAGCAACTTTGATGGTTTAACCTGTTAACCCTCGAATTTGTTCAAGAAAATTTCTATTTTCTCATAGAAAATGTTCATTTGCAGACCAAGAGAAGACTGTTTTTGAACATTTACCACTGGAATGACTGGTTGTGGAGTTAAGGTACTGGTAGTGAATGACACATGGAACAAAAAATCACAATCAATTCTTATCTGAAAGTCCAGTGAAATGTGTGTTTGGAAATAGAGTAGTGTTCTATTTTCCAGCCAACTTTGTTGTTGAAACAACTTGTTGGTTGGCGTGACACCCAAGGTGATGTATTGCTCGCAATCTCTTGCTTGCAATTTCTTGTCCTGTCGCCTTTAGTTTAAATATATGTGTCAATGTGTCAGTCAAACTTAGTGTCCAACTGACCTCACTTTCAGATGTCACAAGATGTTATTTGTTGAATGAAAGGGAGGAAATCTATTATTTTTCCCGACATATGGTCAGTTACCATGAAGGTAAGGAGTTTGTTTGTTTTTAAAGGCTCAATCAGACATACAACACTGACAACACAACACCAAGCGATGCCATGATTATGGCGTCACCTTGTTTAGTGTCATAACATATCTCTTTCACAGCGTTTAAAAGGTCAAACTCTGTCCTGATTATTACTAAAAATAGAATGTTTGCTGCAATTTATCGATTACCCTTTCTGATCAGATGTGTGTCATTTTGGGGTCAAGCATATGAAAGGTCAACGTCTTCATTAATATGTTACAAATATCAGTTTGGTTTCGACATTTAATCAATGACTCAAGTTCTATCAAAGGCGTGTCGATAATGACGCATGTGGGTGTGTAGATGGAGTGTGGTTTCGATGGGAGTGGGTGAGGAGAAGTGAGATGGTGAGTAATTATATCATTTATCTTTATCTTCAGGTATATAGTTAGCCCACACTGCACCTAGATCACCATGTTGAATCATGCGGTTTCAATGAGTTATTATGTTGGCTGTATTAACCCTTCGACACTTAAATTTCTTCAAGAAAATTTCAATTTTTTCATAGAAAATGTCCATTTGCAGACCAAGAGAAGAGTATTTGGTTTTTTCTCACTGGAATGACTGGCTCGGTTATTGGCTCGGTTATCGAGCCAGTCATTCCTGTGGTAAATCTTCGAAAATAGTCTTCTTGATCTGCAAATGAACGTTTCTCAAGACCACTACAGACGTGGTTTTTTACTACGAGTTAAATTGTTAACTGCCGACTGACCTAATATGAATATGACTAAATCTGTTACAATATAAGAAATTTTATATTGAATATTTTGAAACTAGTTTGACTGGGAGCTGTTACTACCTATGGCATCAACTGCTTCCAGTCAATGGTTTGCTCTAAATTTGTTAACCCTATATCATCAAGCTGGCATTTCAGTGGCATTGAGGAGGGTGTATTTCATGGCAAAAAGACAAATTTTGCCATTGCAATTGACTGACTCAATAACCGAGCGTGGTCACTCATTCCAGTGGTAAATTTAAAAAAAAATAGTCAAATGGACATTCTTGCAAATTTCAGGTCTCCTGGCAAACCTTGGCCATTAAAGTGTTAAAGTGTTGACCCTAGATAAGATGGGCAGAGCCTTAAGTGCATTTTCATAGAATTTAATGAAGATTTTTGTTAGTTGTTTGAATGTGAAGTCAGCATTCCCCCTTATCAGCTTGTGAAGATGGTAGGTTTGTGCATACAAATTCCTTAGATGCTAATGCCTGTAACTCAGTAGCCTGAGTAGGTAATGTCATAACGCCACAACAGAATTTATTAAATTGTACCAGCTTATGCATGTAGTCTTTGTAATAGTGCGTGTAGGTGTGGATTTATCGTTTAACAATGGATCGTTTCAGTTTATCCATCCATCATATGACATCATAATCAACTACGTGACATGTAGGATGATGTCATAATCAATGATGTCATGAATGATGTAGATTTAAATACGTCATTTTATGTCTGCACTTTCATAAACACCATATTTGAGTATTTTGAAACTAATTTAGCCTAGCGCTGTTGCTGCCAACAGCGCCCAGTCAAATTAGTTTCAAAATATTCAACAGCCTACCTGTAGACTAGTTTTCTGGAAATTGACAGTCACATCGATCCCAACACGGTTGAGGTGTGGGTGGAGCTTAACTATGGATGGGCGAGGCATAGCTTAACCTTCCTGCAGCGTGTTTGGCAAATGACCATTTGCAAGTCATGAGAAGACGATTCTTGAATTTTTCCCACTGAAATTACTGGCTCGATAACCAAGCTTCAGTCAGGCTCAATAGTTTTTGCAGTTGTCTTGAGGTATATCGATAAATTTGTAAGCCAAGAAAAGACTTATTTTTTTTATTTATATTAAATGTGCATATCACATCACACCAGAATGCTTGAAAATAAAATTATTCTTTTATAGGCTTAAATTATGTGTCTATGTGTAATGAAACGAAATAAATCTTAAGATATGATGATTTCATTCCATATAAATTAATATAATTTTTTAAGTTGCGAAATTGAAATAGAGCCTCTAAAAGTATTTAATTTAATCAATTTTATTTTCAGTTATTTTGCTGTGAATATGTACCTTTAACCAAGCCGCTCATTCAAGTGGTCAATTTTCAAAAATACTCTTCTTGAACTGCAATTGAACGTTCAGTAAGCAAAAACACTCCTTGATAAATATTGACCATTTAGTCGAATTTTTTCAAGAAAATTTTAATTTTTCTTATAGAAAATCTCAAATTTGCAGACCAAGAGAAGATTGTTTTTGACAATTTACTACAGGAATGACTGGCTCGGTTCTTGAGCCAGTCATCCAGTGGAAAAATCTCAAAAATAGTCTCACTGAATATGTTCATCAAGCCAGTCATTCCAGTGGTAAATTTTCAAAAATAGTCTATGGGTCTGCAAATGGTCATTTCTCAAGCACACTGTAGAAGCCGATTTGAGGGTTCACGGGTTAATCGCGAAGATGACAATCTTTAAGTGGGTTAAAATACAGGGTGGCATTACTAGAGTTCTTGTAAGCTAGTACACAAATGCCATGCAAATGGTGTTCACATACTGGATGGCCATCATTAACTCTTTACTAATTTCCTGCTCAAATTGAATTTTTTTAAATCAAAATATTTCCTTTGAATGTCCATTTTCAGGCCAAGAGAAGACTGTTGAAAATTGTCAAAATATTTGCAGGTTTAGAAAGCTGCAAGTGAATAAAATAATCACTCAGTTTATCTGTCTATCCATTCATCAAGTTCAAGTTCTCTTTACTTCTTCCATTCTAAGTGTTAGCACCATCCATACAGGCTTATATATAGTATGCGGGTCAGTGCGCCCCATCAACCGTGTCCATTGTTTTATCAGGTGTTGATGTACATTGACCCCGGTGATATGCACTGTTTTTAAGTGACACTTGATAAGAAATGTAACATTTTATTTGCAGGTTGTTGATTGATCCTGAAATTAATACCTTTCCTTTTAACCCTTAAATCCTTGAATTTATTCAAGAAAAATTCATTTTTCTCATAGAAAATGTCCATTTGCAGACCAGGAGATGAGTGTTTTTGAAAATCTACCACTCGAATGACTGGCTCGATAACCGAGCCAGTCATTCGAGTGGTAAATTTTCAAAAATAATCTTCTTTTGATCTGCAAATCGACATTTCTCAAGATCACTGCAGAAGCCTTTTTTGGCCGATATAAGTGTTAAAGGGTTAACACCTATTATCATGATATTCTTTGTACCCTCTAGACACTAGCTGATAATGCATTGGTCTGCACAGTCATGCACACGCACACATGCACGCACACACACACACACACACACACACACACACACACGCACACGCACGCACGCACACACACTTCCTTTCTCACTGAATGTCATTATTGAGCTCCATTCAAATCAACTTTATCAATACACTTCACTATTGTCTATGATTATGAAAATTGGCTTTAGAATGGATCTTCAGTTTTAGCTATGCCCCGCCCATCGCTAGTTAATCTCCACCCACAGCTCACTCATGTTGGGATCAAATCAATCCCTGAACTCCCTGACTATCAATTTCCATGAATCTTTTGAAACCATTTTATTAAATTATAGTTAAGACATACAATTCTTACAACAACGCTTATTCCGTCACTAATTATGCATTTGTGACAAACTTATCTACGTCATTCATGATGTCATTGATTATGATGTCATCCTACACGTCACATAGTTGATTATAATGTGATATGATAGATGGATAAACTGGAAAGGTCCACCGCAGACACCTGAGTCAGCGCGCTTCCATTCTTCTTGTTGCCTCCCCTTCATGTATTTGACCAATGAAATTTTGAGAAAATGAGAGCAATGCTTATTGCAAGTGGAACACCGTAGATCAGACCTGTTTCAAACTTAGCATGTTTTGTTTCACTTTTCAATCAATCAAGTGATTTTTGCCTGGATGATCAAGAACAATAGATAATTTAATAATCTGTATTCTATGGGTGTTATAAAGAGGAATCCATTTCTTGTTTTGCCCCTCACATTTCTAACTAACCTCAGTATCATCATTGAGAAAATGCCACATGTACATGTATTCCATATCGTACTCCAGGGCTACATATATGACCATAGATATATTATTAGCTTACGGTACATGGCCAAATGAGCTTGTCCCATCGCCCTGTTTTCCTAACCATTATTATGACCATGGTTTGACCATGTGAATTGACTTCGAAAAACATCATTGACCCCATGCAGGTTAAATGGCCCCACAATCAGACCATGGTCAATCATGATCAACAAATTTCTCATGACCATGATAAAACCATGTTTGACGGTCAGTGACCGAGGATTGTCTGACTGTGGTCCCATTTATGGATTTCCAAAGATATCCAAGAAATTGTTTTAAATATTACTCTTAACCCGTCTTATGTTAACAGCGCCTTAAAGCACTCAAAATGCTACTTTTATCAATTAACCTTATAATGTATCAAGATTTGTCAAGAAAATTCTAATTTTTGCTCATTGAATGACCATTTTCTGGCCAAAAGAATGCGGTCTTTGTAAACTTACCGCTGGAATTTAGGAAAGTAGTTTTTAAGAGCGTGTTTTAGTCGTCTTGGCGATTAAAGGGTCATGTAAATCAAAATTTTCATTTAGTCAGTCCATTTGAAGGCCACCTGAAGAGTATTTTTGAAATTTTACCACTGGAATGACTGGCTCGGTTACCGAGCCAGTCATTTCAGTGGTAAATTTTCAAAAATACTCTTCCCTTGGCCTGCAGATGGACATTCCTCAACAACCACTGCAGAGGCTCTGTTTGAGGATTATAAGGTTAAGATGGCTAAAGTGCCTGACCACAATGTATACTAGTACATGTAAAACTTAAATTTGAGTGTGTTTCTCGTCAGAACTGTTAGATTTCTATCGAAAATGTGTAATGTTGTCGTTAATATATTAGTTATGCTGTTGAATCTAGCTTGTAGTGTTGATGAAATTGTGTATTACGGAGTAGCGGAAATTAGCCACCATAAATCGATATTAGAATTTTATGTCTGGCATTCAAATTAAATGCTTGTTTGTCTTGTGTGTTTTAGCTGAATGTGCGGGTTACGACGATGGATGCTGAGCTGGAGTTTGCCATTCAGCCCAACACTACCGGCAAACAGCTCTTTGACCAGGTAGGTGGTATACTATAGAATCAACATGTAATGCTATGAGCATTAAATAACTTTTTTGATAACCCCTGAAGCGAAGCTGGAGATTTATTTGATTGATGTGGCAATCTGAATGGGAATACAAAAATTTGATTTGACTATTACTGAGATTCGCAGCCATATTACCAATGATATCAAGACCCCTCTGTGTTACCCTTTAACACTTAACACCATGGTGTCAAAATTTTAAATTTTCAAATTAAATTAAAAGATGAACTGGTGTTCATTTTTCAACAAATTTGGTGGGAGATGTTTCTGTCGTAGACAACAACATATTCCAGCAAAATTGTTGAAAAATGTACACCAGTTTTTTTTAATTTTGACACAGTAAAAGATAGAATATTGACATCAGAGTGCTAAAGCTTAACCCACAAATTTGTTGAAGAAAATGTCCTTTTCCAGACCAAGAGAAGAATATTCTTGAAAATTGATCACTGGAATGACTGGGTTGGTTATCGGGCCAGTAATTCTAGTGGTAAAATTAAAAAGATAGTCATCTCTTGGAGTGTAAATGGTAATTTCTCAAGACCACTGCTGTGGCTGGTTTTCGTAGGTTTGACCATTAAAGAAAGGATCATTGTTTACAATATATCGTCCATGTAAATGAATGATAGATTATTCATCTGTCATTCACTTCAAATTGTATGCCCCTTTAACACTCATACCATCAAAAAACAGCATCAGCAGTATTCTTGAGAAATGTCCATTTGCAGACCGAGAAAAGACTATTTTTGAAAATTTACCACTTGAGTGACTGGCTCGATAACCAAGCCAGTGATTCCAGAGCTAAGTTTTCAAAAATAGTCATCTCTGTCTGTAGATGGACATTTTGTATGAGAAAATTTTCGTGACCAAATTTGACCATTAAGGTGTTAAATCTATAGGTATAATTCTCTATGTATTGCATGAATAAGACTGCTCATACGTCACTGTTCAGTGATTTATATTCTTACAATATGATATTGAAAAAAACATCTTTTGTTGTGACCAGAGTAAAGTTGAGACTGGAATATCAAAGATATTAACCATTATATAGTCAAGATGGATCACGAAAGCCAAACATTTTTGCATAGTGAATCTTCATTTGCAGGGTAAGAGAAGAGAATTTTTTTTAATTTACCACTTAAAAGACTGGCTCGATTGTTGATCCAGTCATCTAAGTGGTACATTTTCAAAATTAGTCTTCTTTTGGCTTGCAAATGACATTTCTTTAGACCCATTCGGAGGCTGCTTTAGTCAGCTTGACAATTGAAAGGTTAATGGCTATTTATGCGTGCTATACAATCAACATGTATACTATTTTTAATACATGTGTAAAGGACATGGATTACAGCAAGTTGAATGTTAATGTAGGCTTACAAACATATATGTATCATTCAATATTCCATATTGTTAATACAGTTTTATATAGCTTTTTCCCCAAATATATGATTATGACTAATTGACTGAGCGTGTCCGTTTACAAGCAATTCTCTTCCTAAATACACACACAGTAATGATAAAAAAATTTAATATATTCTTTATTTTGTGATATTATTATGACACACATATTAATGATACCATAGCAGGTTAACCTCTTAGCCCTTTAACAGAGAATACTATTTTTGAAAATTTACCACGGGAATGACTGGTTCGATTATCGAGCCAGTCATTCCAGTGGTAAATTTTCAAAAATAGTATACTCTTGGTCTGCTAATGGGCATTTCTCAAGACCACTGCAGGTGCCATTTTTGGCTGATATGAGTGTTAACACGCTTGACAGTCAAATTCGGTCAAGAAAATCAAAATATGTGCTTATTAAACTGAATGTCCATTTGCAGGTCAAGAGGAGGGTATTTTTAAGTTTACCGCTTGAGTGACTTGCTCTGTTATCAAGCCAGGCATTCTGGTGGTATTTTTTTCAAAATAATTTTCTCATGGTCTGCAAATAGACATTCCTCAGGATCAGTCACTATATAGGCATGCTTTGGTCTTTAAATGGTTAACTCATGTGTGACGACTAGACTTACACCATACATAAATATATATGTTGAATATTTGGGGAATAATTTGACAACGCATTATATTGACACACTAAAAGATATTAAAATATTCAGGGTGTTGAGGATACATTTCCAGGGCTTGAAAATTAGAAAAATATTGCGTTGCCCCCAGGGGCAAGTATGCCATTTAAATTAGGTTTCCCAACTGTACTTCCAGATTGGCCCATTTCTGTAAATTGTGTTGAAAATATGTATTGTTGTTAGCTTGTAGGACTACAGAATCCTTGTAAATACCAACTCAATCATTATATTAACCGTTTATCCCTTATATCGACCAAAACCTGGTTCTGCGGTGGTCTTGAGTAATGTCCATTTGCAGTTTTTTGAAAATTTACCACTGGAATGACTGTCTCGATAACCGAGCCAGTCATTCCAGTGGTAAATTTTCAAAAACAGTTCTCTTGGTCTGCAAATGGACATTTTCTTTAGAATATTGACATTTTCTTGAAAAAATTTGAGTGTTAAAGGATTAAGACTAAATAAAATACCTAGTCGCCATGACTACATATACAGGCCCTGAAAATAACACATTATCTGTTGTCCCCCCCCCCCCCAGGGCAACCAGTGTGTTAAAATTTGGTTGCCCTGCAGTAAAAAGTGGTTGCCCAGGACCGCAGGAATGTGTAATCTTTGTGGCATGATTTCATAATGCCTGTCCATCAGTCTCATTTCAAAAGATTTTCAAAAAGTTGCTGTTCTTTCAGATTTTATCATACTCTATATACTTCCTGTAGTTTCCAGATGTTGGGACAGGGTCTATGTTAGACAGGTGTGAGTATAGATAGATGCTGAATCAGACAGAGGTTTAATTATAAACACCTGTATACCTAGGAGGATGAAGATTAAAGATCACCCTTCATTGACCCTTTATTCCTCAAATTGTTCCAAGAAAATTTAATTTTTCTCATAAAAAATGTCTGTTTGCAGACCAGACCAAGGTAAGATTATTCTTTAAATTGTACCGCTGGAATGACTGGTTTGTTTATTGAGCCAGTTACTACAGTGGTAAACTTTCAAAAATATACTTATTTTTGTCCGCAAATGGACATTTCTCAAGACTATTGCAGCAGCATTTCTTTGGCAGCCTTGAGTGTTAAAGGGTTGACCCATTCAGGCCTATGAGACGGATACAATTTCATTTGTGATGTACCATAGTTAATATTCTGTTAAATATTTTGAAAATAATTTGCCTTGAAGATGTCACTGCCTAGCTATAGGCTTTCATTTGAATTATTCTCATAGTCAACAGCTTTTCTGTATGGTAGCAGGCTACATGTAAGCTGCCATGAGGCTACATGTAAGCTGCCATGATATTGTGGATATTGAATTTCCTCTATATATGGTTAAATACTAACACATGTGCATCTATGTATTCTAAATGCCAGATAGCAGTATAATTATAAACATGTGTAGAAGAAAATCATCAAAGGTGCATTAGAATATATGCATGAGCATGAGCATTGGTTCATCACACAGAATATGCATGAGCATTGGGTCATCACACAGAACATGCGTGAGCATTGGTTCATCACACAGAATATGCGTGAGCATTGGGTCATCACACAGAACATGCGTGAGCATTGGTTCATCACACAGAACATGCATGAGCATTGGGTCATCACACAGAATATGCATGAGCATTGGTTCATCACACAGAACATGCGTGTGCACTGGTTAATCACACAGAACATGCATGAGCATTGGTTCATCACACAGAACATGCGTGTGCATTGGTTCATCACACAGAACATGCATGAGCATTGGGTCATCACACAGAACATGCGTGAGCATTGGTTCATCACACAGAACATGCATGAGCATTGGGTCATCACACAGAATATGCATGAGCATTGGTTCATCACACAGAATATGCATGAGCATTGGGTCATCACACAGAACATGCGTGAGCATTGGTTCATCACACAGAACATGCATGAGCATTGGGTCATCACACAGAATATGCATGAGCATTGGGTCATCACACAGAACATGCGTGTGCATTGGTTCATCACACAGAACATGCGTGTGCATTGGTTCATCACACAGAATATGCATGAGCATTGGGTCATCACACAGAATATGCATGAGCATTGGTTCATCACACAGAACATGCGTGTGCATTGGTTCATCACACAGAACATGCGTGTGCATTGGTTCATCACACAGTACATGCGTGTGCATTGGTTCATCACACAGAACATGCGTGTGCATTGGTACATCACACAGAACATGTGTGTGCATTGGTTCATCACACAGAATATGCATGAGCATTGGTTCATCACACAGAACATGCGTGTGCACTGGTTAATCACACAGAACATGCATGAGCATTGGTTCATCACACAGAACATGCGTGTGCATTGGTTCATCACACAGAACATGCATGAGCATTGGGTCATCACACAGAACATGCATGAGCATTGGTTCATCACACAGAACATGCATGAGCATTGGTTCATCACACAGAACATGCGTGTGCATTGGTTCATCACACAGAACATGCATGAGCATTGCTTCATCACACAGAACATGCATGAGCATTGCTTCATCACACAGAACATGCATGAGCATTGGTTCATCACACAGAACATGCGTGTGCATTGGTTCATCACACAGAACATGCATGAGCATTGCTTCATCACACAGAACATGCATGAGCATTGCTTCATCACACAGAACATGCATGAGCATTGCTTCATCACACAGAACATGCATGAGCATTGGTTCATCACACAGAGAGAGAGTGTGTGTGTGTGTGTGTGTATGCGTGTGTGCGTTGGTTCATGGTGCATTGGTTCATCACACTGAACATGTGTGTGCATTGGTTCATCACCTGCATGAGCATTGGTTCATCACACAGAACATGCATGAGCATTGCTTCATCACACAGAACATGCATGAGCATTGGTATATCACACAGAACATGCGTGTATACACACCCATATGGGATCGTGTCATACGGTAAGGCTCATACAGCTAGCCAAAATTCTAAAATATTTGAGAGGTGGATGAACAGGTGGATAGACAGACTTACAGTTTCAAGTCATGGCTAAAAATCAAGAATTATGCTAACTAGAGTGAAAAAATTGCTCTAGTTATACCAGACTGAACATGTATGAGGATAATAAAATCCCAAAATAGTCTAAGTTACTGGCTAATCTATTTTTATTGGTAGAACAGGTACAGATAGCGTACCAAAATGGAGGAATCCAATTTTAGCTATGCCCCTGCCCAGCTTTAGTTAATCCCCAGTTCCCCACTCACACCTCGCCCATGTTGGGATCAATCGATCCCTGAACTCCTTGACTATCAATTTCCAGAAAACTATACAGGAAAGCTGTTGAATATTTTGAAACTAATTTGGCTGGGTGCTATGGCAGCAACAGCGCCCAGTCAGAATAGTTTCAAAATATTCAACAGCATATTTATTAAATAGTAAAGACATATAATTCGTACAATACCTCTTAGTCCGTCATCAGTTAAGCGTTCGTGATGAACTTAGCTAAGTCATTCATGACATCATTGATTATGATATCATCCTACACATCACGTAGTTGATTAAGACGTCATATGATTGACTGAGAAACTGGAATCCTCCCTTGTCTAGGAACCCTTAAGTGCTCACCATATTTAGAACATCAGATCTGATGGAAAATTCAGGCCGCGAAAATTACACATTCCTGCCGTCCTCACAGGGAAACAACTTTTTAACACCTGGTTGCCCTTGGGGACAACAGATAATGTGTTATTTTTGGGGCGTGTATATGTACTCAGGGTGACTAAGTATTTTATTTAGTCTCAATCCTTTAACACCCAAATCTTTTCAAGAAAATGTCAATTTCTCATAGAAAATGTCCATTTGCAGACCAAGAGATGACTTTGAAAATTTACCGAGCCAGTCATTCCAGTGGTAAATTTTCAAAAAGATTCTTTTGTTGGTCTGCAAATGGACATTTCTCAAGACCACTGCAGAAGCCGTTTTGGCTGATATGATGGATAAAGGGTTAACATAATGATTGAGTTGGTATTTACAAGGATTCTGTAAGTCTATACATATTTTCAAGAGAATTTATAGAATGGGACAACCTGGAAGTACAGTTGGGCAATCTAATTTAAATGGCGTGCTTGGCCCTGGGTGAGTCAAATGTTCTCATAGACATGATTGAAAATATTCATTTGCAGACCATTTTATGATTGGTTTTTTTAATTTTCCACAGGAATGACTCGGTTATCGAGCCAGTCATTTTCTACAGTTGCATTAATTAATAGCACTGCAGTGGCTGTTTTGGCCGACTTCACCATTCAAAGGTTAAAAAGTAATTTGTTATAAATTGATTTGTCACCAGCCGATAATGCAAGGCTTTTTAAAACTATTTTACTTCCTTATTCAAACTTTTTTTTTCTTAATTTTAAATATAACCATAAGTGTAATCTATGAACATTTTGAAATTAGTTGAGTCTGGTACTGCACGATTAAACAGGTTAACAACTGGGTGTTGTCGCAAAACAGCTAAAATCATGCAACAATTGTTAGTGACGGTTGAGAATATTACCTCTTGACAGTATGTCATCTATATTAAAGTTCAATACAATTTGTACAGTTAGTTTGACAATAGTGGTTACGAGCAATGTGTTCCGTTAGCGATTATATATATGCCATAGATAATAAAACTTTTACAATGCCTAAGCCTTTAGTCATCAAGTTAACACTTTACTGGTCAAATTTGTGAAGAAAATTTTAATATTTGCTTATTGAATGTCAATTTGCAAGCCAGAAGAGGACTATTTTTGAAAATTTACTACTGGAATGCCTGGTTCGATAACCGAGCCAGTCATTCTAGTGGTAAAATTTAAAAAATAGTCTTCCCTTCGCCTGCCAATGGACATTCCTCTAGGGCATTGCAGAGGCCGGTTTTGGTCGGTATGAACATTTAACCCTTAGCATACTGATGTCAATATTCTATCTTTTACAGTGCCAAGTGGAAAGAAACTGGTGTACATTTTTCAACAATTTTGGTGGAAGATGTTACTGTCTACGACAGCACCATCTTCCACCAAATTTATTGAAAAATAAGCACCAGTTCATCTTCTTTAATTTGAAAATTAAAAATATTGACATCAGAGTGGGAAGGGTTAAATGTTTAAATACAAGGTTTGCTTAGATATCATCTCCCCTTCTTAAGGGCAGAGTTGTGGAATTATCATTGTGTAAACACTTGACTTTCTTATAACTTCAGTCAGGATCTAATTTAATTCGACATTTGATTGGACTCGTTCCCTATATCTAGTGGGCCAATTCTTTTTTCTAGACCCACCCAATAAAATCCTGTTTGTTTAAAGACATCGAGCTTAATATATTGAGTTCTGATATTTAACGTAGGCTGATGAATGAAATAGTTTAGTTATCAACTCATTCTTGAAATTCCGTAACATTTACCACAATTTCAAATAGACCGTACGGTTGTACATACTGTTGAATATTTAACCAGTTTAATGGTTAAGCCGGCCTTGAGGAATTCCCATTTGCAGGCTAATAAATGATTTTTGAAAATTTATCATTAAATGACTATCTCCATAACCGAGCCAGTCGCTGTAGTGGTATATTTTTTTTTTAGACTCTTAGCACTCTAGTGTCACTATTCAATCTTTTTACTGTGTCAGTAGCAAAGAAACTGGTGTTTATTTTTCAACAATTTTGGGGGAAGATGTTGCTGTCTACGACAGCACCATCTTCCACCAAATTTGTTGAAAAATAAACACCAGTTCATCTTTTACTTTATTTTGAAAATTAAAAATTTCGACATCAGAGTGGTAAGAGTTAATGGTATTGGCCTACAAATGAACATTCAATAAGCAAATATTTTGTTTTTTCCTGACCAAATTTTGAGCATTAAATTATTAATCCAGGGGTGTGGCCGGCATGTCGATTCATCCATGTAGATTTAGATTTTTCATTCAATAACTTCTATTTCAACTTGGAAAATGTTTTTAAAACTTTATGAGCTGGGTTGCGGTGTAGGTTGGTCAATGCCTATTATTTTTGGTCAATCTATGCGCACGTCTTAGCGATCATGTGCATTATGTTTTTGTGCTTAGCTCTGGATGTCATCCTCTCTGTCTTAGTGTTTAGGGAATCCAACTTCGATACAGGGCTACTGCGGGGTAGATGAATGAGCCATTCGCTAATTTTGTGCTCACGGTCAAAGGTCAAGATCATGTTGAACTTGGGATAAGAATTAGTTTGACTCTTACCTCAAATTGTATCTTCTTCATGTCATGTTTGTTACCTTTGAGGATAAGAATAATCATCTTAACTTAGTTGTCACGGTCAAAGGTCAAGATTGTGCTGAATTTGATACAATGCTAAGCTTCAAGCATTTAGTTTTATCTAATTATTATAAGAACATCACCATATCATATTGGAAACAAAATAAATCATTTAGTTATTCTCCCAAATGACTGATGTTTATAGAAAATGAGTAGGACAGGTGAGATATATAACCCTTTCACCGACAAATCCCTGAAAAAGTAACGTCTACGATATAAAACTTATTCTGTTGAATATTTTGAAATTAATTTGACGAAGTGAAAATGAGATATTGGGAATTCATCGGTGAGATATTTAATTCAGCAAAACTCTTGTTGGACCAATAATGCGGAGCGAGTAGATAGCCAACAGACAATTACTGGAAATGAAATTAGACTATATTATGCATAGCTTTATTGCTATACATTTATAATTTAAAAAATAAATGCACTGATTCATACACAATATATTTAAATATTTTCCAATCATAATTTTCACATTATAGCTTATTTTTTATGGTTATGCAATTCAAAATGGTATACGTGGAGCCAAATGATAAGGTTAGCCGACGACAATATATACATGTATTTTTAGACTGCCTAAGTTTGCAGATTTTGTGCCTGGGGGATTACTTAATATTATTTAATATTCTTTTTAATTGCTTTTCATGTGCACCAGACTCTGCAATGCCTTGAGAAATACGAATTTTCAACCGAAGAGATTATTTTTAAAAAATTGTACTCAAATGGCAGTCATCCCAGTCATTTATTTTCAAAAAATAGGATTCTCTTGGCCAGCAAAATGGACATTCAGCAGAATTTTCCATTTTCTTGATCTTTGACCCTTTCACTGCCAAAACCCAGAAACATTATATTCTTTGCGATATAAAACTTAATTCTATTGAATGTTTTGAAATTAATTTGACTGGAAACCATTGCTGCCTTATGAATTAATTTCAAAATATTCAACAGTGTTCCTGTATAGTTGCCTTGAATGTGAGATATGGGGGAGTTCATTAGTGAAAGGATGAAATTGTTTGTGCGTGTGTGTGGGACGGAACAGGTTTAAATTAACAAACACTGAGTAATGGAGTAATACCTGTTCCGTCATACTGACCCCGCCCTACCATGATGTCATTGTAGTGATTCTTATCAGGCCTTGCATTATAACCTCCTGTTTATTAAAGTATATAAATCGATCCCAACACGCACAACGCACGGGCGGGGTTTAGTTAGAAATGTGCGTGGAAAACTGTAGCTAAAAATAGATCCGTCTATTGAGCAGTTAAATGCTCTCCACCCTTTAATGATGTCATTGTTCATACATGTAACGTGAAGGTTCTGGAAAGAGGCTACTTTTGAATTAGGTGTGTTTGTCTGTTTGTGATTGGTTGTTTTCTCGGCAGCTCCATGCTCATTCGATTTGAGTACAATTTTAAGAGAGGAATTGCTGTAAAGTGAAAAGTCAGAACTTTGGTCTTAAAGGCCCACCTTGAAAAGAAATCCAAGAAATCTTGGAAAGAAAGCAGAAGCGGCAAAGAACCAAAATTAATAATTGTTCTAGATGTTTCCATTTTAATTGTCTGATTTCTACAAACCACCAGACAATAATTTCAGCTGCATGTAGCAATGACGCTGGACCTGCTGAATATTTTGAACAAAATTTGACTGGCATAGCCACCAACAAATTTCAGTCAAATTGTTTTCACAATATTCAGCGTATTCAGAGTTAACACGCACGCACACACACACCCGGGAAAATGTAGTCTGCAGAAACTCAGCAGGCAGAGTGTTGTGGACATTTACAAATGTAGTGGGCTTGAGCTGATTTTAAATTTGGGTACTCTTACGTGTAGCAACTAGAATGGTTGGATAGAAACCGTAGCGGTCTCTGGGAGATTTTTTTGGTTTTTATTTGGGCACGCAAGCTATAATGGCACTCAACCTGTCTATTTAAAATTCTTCAGGCTGTCAATAGTATGGATATTTTTTGTCGATATTCAGAGTTTGTCTAGCCTGGTGTCTGGTATTATTGTCAATAAGATTCAAAATCTATACGCTAACCTTTCAGGATATATTTACTGATTTTTAAACATTTAACCCTTTCTGACAGATCCCTGAAAAAGTAAATTCCTTACCATATAAAATTTATTCTGTTGAATATTTTGAAATTAATTTGACTGGAATAGGCAGCAACGGCTTCCAGTCAAATTAATTTCAAAATATTCAACAGAATTCCTGTATGGTTGTCTCGAAAATGAGATATGAGGAATTCATCGGTGAACGGGTTAACGGCAAAGCCGGGATTATACAGCCTTTGGAATGATCTTGTTGTATATGTCCATATGACTTGCAGGCCAAGAGAAGACTATATTTTAAATTTTACCAGTCATTCCAGTGGTAAATTTAAAAAAATAGTCTTATTGCCCTGAAAATCGGCATAAAACTGAGCGAAAATATAATTCTCTTGACAAATATTGACCGAGTAAAGGGTTGAGTTTAACACATAGCTGTACTCCATCAGGTCATGAAGAGGTGTCATTTTTGTATAAAAGCTTGTCAAAAATCAATGATGTTAGTTTTATTTAGTACATCATTGAAATACCTTACATTATTCAATGTTACATATTACCATTCAGTCTCACTAGCTGTATGCATACAGCGGCACAATTCACTGTTGGAAACAAAATTTAATGCCCTGTATATATAATATATATAGATACACTAGGGGTGGGTCAGTGCTGGTAATTCAATAATAACTACTGATCTTATGTTCAGCTCTATGAGTCATCATATATATCATTCACCCACTCATGTGATCCAATGGGTAACGTTATCCCTTTTACAGATGAATTCCCCTTATCCCAGTTTCAAAGCAACCTTACAGGAAAACTTGAATATTTTGAAATTAATTTGACTGGAAACCGTGACCCACGGCTTCCAGTCAAATTAATTTCAAAATAGTCAACAGAATAAGTTTTATGTTGTTAAGAATATACTTTTTTGTGGATTTGTTGGTGAAAGGGTTAACCCGTTAATGCTCAGAAATGTCTGCGACTGCGAAATGTTGCTGCATAATAATATCAAAATAGTCAATGGCTTAATCCAG
This sequence comes from Chaetoderma sp. LZ-2023a, assembly GCA_034401795.1. Lineage (NCBI taxonomy): Eukaryota > Metazoa > Mollusca > Caudofoveata > Chaetodermatida > Chaetodermatidae > Chaetoderma > Chaetoderma sp. LZ-2023a. The sequence continues at coordinate 117,961,675 of CM067374.1, read as the reverse complement.
TATACAATGTAGTCGTTTTGAAATTGAAATGGTGTGAAAGGGTCAGTGTACTCGTTGTATCAGACATGTTTTTAATAACGAAAAAATTATATTACATAATATCTATTTTAATCCTTTGACCCTCTCAAGAAGATTTTCAATTTTTCTCAAAGGAAATGTCCATTTGCAGACCAAGAGAAGATTATTTTAGAAATTTTACGACTGGAATGACTGGCTCGATGTTCGAGCCAGTCATTCCAGTCGTAAAATTTCTAAAATAGTTTCCTCTTGGCCTGTAATTTGACATTGCTAAAGACACTGCTGGTGATGGATTTGACCAAGTGTTAGAGCATTACTGCTGTTAAACCTGTCTATTGTGGTCACTTGCATTTGGGGCCACAAGATGTTGATTCTAAAATCTTTATGATGAGTGGTCTAGATAGCCACCATTCTTAGCCCCCTATCAAGCTTCTAAAGTCTTCTTATTTTCATTCGCTGATCATACCGCAAGTCCTGTAAGTGACTATCGACATGATCATAAGCTTCTAAAGTGATCTTGATAAATGTTGATTTCCCGGTCAAGCAGATTTTTTTGAAAATTTATCAGTTGATGACTGGCTCGATAATTGAGATCTTTTGTCTGCGTCTCCCTCCTACTCCATCACTCACTTTGTCCCACCCACCCCGCATTTGTAGTTGCCTTTCACTGATTCCACCCATATCTCTCTTGTTCCATCTGTATCTCTTCAACAGTCTGCATCCATGCCTCTCAGATAATAATGACAAGACAACAGCTTAGATCACCATTGTTTACTAAACGTACACGCCAGTCTCCCCCTGACATTGATCAGTAAAGAAATGTGAGATTGTATAAAATAATGGGTTGTTTTTTTTTTGCTTAAGTTGCGACTAGCAAGTTCAGTTTGTCTGGCTGTCAAATTTGTGACATTTCTAACAAAGGCTGTCTATAAGTCTCAACTATAGCGTGTCTACATACATGTATTCACTTGCTTTGGAAGGTGTGGGGTGGTGAGGTGGTTGGTGGGGGCACATGAATGTACTCTTACAACCACCTACCGTATCTTCATGAGCAACCATCATTTCTTCCAAAAAGCTTTATTAACCCTTTAACTGTCTACATGTACTTGCTGAATTTCTGCAGATTACATTTTCCATGGGGTTTAACTCTGGAGATTCTTAATATTTTGAAAACAATTTGACTGAAAGTTGTTGGTGGCATAGCCAACAACTTTCAGTCAAATTGTTTACAAAATATTAAGAATCGCCAGAGTTATTGCCCATTGCAATTATTGTGTGGTGGCTTACAGCAATTGGACAGTTAATGCTCGAGATTGATCAAGAAAATTTGAATTTTTACCTCATGAATCTCCATTTGCAGGTCAAGAAAAGATAAAAGATTATTTTTTAAACTTTATCACTTGAACTACTGGCTCGTTTGTCCAGTCAGTCAGTCAATCCAGTGGTAAATTTCCAAACTAGTCTTTGTCTCAATGGGCCATTCACTGTAGTGGGCAGTTTGGCCGGCTTGACCAATATCAACCCTTTAACGTTCAAGCAGACCAGAAACGCCTTGTGCAGAGGACTATGAGAACTGTCCAGTTGCAGAACATGAGAAGACTTTTGTAAATGAATGACTGAAATGACTGGCTCGGTAACTGAGCTTGTGATTTCAGTGGTAAATTTTCAAAGATACCTTTCTCTTGGTCTGCAAATGGACATATTTATGAGAAAATTTAATCTTTTAAAACAAATTCGGGGGTTAAAGGGTTGATGACTACATTTTGATGGCCTGTATCGTTTTGTTTTAAACATATTTTATTGTCAATTAATAAAGATGGGATTAAGTCACAAGTCAAACTGACTTAGATTCGACTCTTTCCATGTATCATTATATCTGTTATTGTAGGTAAATTAATACCAGCTTCTTTTTCTTCTTCGCAGGTCGTCAAAACAATAGGACTGCGTGAGATTTGGTTCTTTGGCTTACAGTATGTTGATAGTAAAGGATATTCAACATGGCTCAAACTCAACAAAAAGGTAAGATGGTATCCAGAAATACAATTTACGATTTACGCTTTCTGAAGCCGCCCCCTGATGTAATGAACATCTGGAACATGTTGTGAGTAATGACTTAAGTCATTCACTGACTGGTTATAAGTCTTTTGTTGTTTATGAAGTCTGATTAGCTTCTATCAGTTCCCTAAATGTACCAAGTATAAGCTATTTTTATGCACTTACCATTCACACCGCGTCTAAGCTATTTTTGTAAGCAGGTGTGAGGGATGGTTTTGTGCGCGGCTAATTGCGACATGTAGTAACGCTATGGGTGAAAACGGCTTCTACAGTGGTCTTGAGAAATGTTCAGTTCTAAGATAAGTTTATTTTTGAAAATTTACCACTGGAATGACTGGCTTGGTAACCGAGCCAATCATTCGAGTGAATTTTCAGAAATAAACTTCTTTTGATCTGCAAATGGACATTTTCTATGAGAAATTTGAAAATTTCTTAAAGCAATTTGGGGGTTAAAGGGTTGATAGAGCTCTGCCAGAATACACCCACCCACCCCGCTTTCTCCCATTGACGTCTTTAGCATGGACTTCCCCAAAAAGCAAAACTCAGAGTACCTATGATAAACGAAATCACAATATTATTAGCTCGCCTCGCCTGAAACGCCAAGTGAGCTTGTGCCATGGTGATCGACCGGCGTCTGTTATCAACTTTTGTTTTAAACCATCTTTTCAAGAACAACTTGGCTGATTTTAATCAAATTTATCAAGAAGCATCCTTGTGTCATAGATACCCAGGATTATTCAAGCGGAGCCGATTGGCCGATTTAGGTGGCAGACATCTTGGATTTTTTTCATCCTAGTATTATCCTTCAGGATAGCTAAGTTAGTTACCCTTGGAAACAAATGCTAATTTAACAGTTTAACATTCAAGTTGGGGAAAAATGGCTTCTGCAGTGATCTTGAGAAATGTCCATTTACAGGCCAAGAGAAGACAATTTTTGAAAATTTACCTCTAATGACTAGCTCTGTTATTGAGCCAGTCATTCCAATGGTAAATTTTCAAAATTTGTATTCTCTTGACCAGTAAATTGACATTCCACAGGACTATAGCAGAGGCCGCTTTTTGGCCAGTATGACCATTAAAGGGTTAACAAATTTGAGAATGATAGGGTTTTTGAGAATGATAGGGTTAATGCTGTCCTAATGTATATGATAAAGCTGACATTGCATTAGTAAAAGAGCTCAAATGAAAGCTAAACTTCTCCAGGTAGAACATGCTAGGTGCGTGTTTGTAGTAAGTATACTATATCTACATGCCGCTGTGCATAAAGTGGGCCACGCAACTCTGGCATGGACACTGACTGAAAAATGACCTCTCGCATAAAGGTGGACACTGCGGGGACAGCTGGTCTGCCTTTTCCTTATTGATTTTGTCCTCATCTACTAAAGTATGGATTGCACACGCACGCACGCACGCACGCACACACATTTGTATACTTGTACTGTATTATTATCAAAGTTAAATACAATAAGCTGCTTTCCCAGGCTACTGCAATATCAATATCTACCTATACTAAATTACATTAATGTGGACATTATGATGTTTGCTGACGACATTGTTGTCTCCTCTGTACAGATGTTGACACAGTTGTGTGTATTTGTTTGTCAAGGCACTTGTACAAACCATAACTCTTGTCACCCTGATGTAAAAAATCACTTTTTTTAAAAAACTTGTAGAAGTAAAACTTGTGTTTATTTTGGAAATAATGTTGCTGAAAGCTGTTGATGGTTTGGACAGAAACAGCGCGCAGCAACACTGTTTCCAAAAATGAACATGAGTTATCGTATGAAATTGGATTAAATCTAGAAGCTTGCTATTTTAAGTGTTAAATCTGGTGAGCACTTGCCGGCTATATTCCATACAATTATGACCTGAAATCGGTGAAACTTATTTTCAGAGATAAAATATTGTATGATCTGTCAATATGTGCGTTAGCCATTTATCACTCATCAGCTAAAAATGGCTTCTGCAGTGTTCTTGAGAAATGCTCGTTTGCAGAGGAAGAGAAGACTATTTTTAAAATTTTACCACTGGAATCGAGCCAAGTCATCCCAGTGGTGAATTTTCAAAAATTGTCTTCTCTTTCTCTGCAAATGGAGATTTTCTAAATTGAAATTATCTTGAACAAATTCGAGGGTTAAAAAGTTAATGTTTTGTCAAAATGTTTTAGAATTTCACCTCCTCCATCTCATGCATTTGTTTCATGCTTTAAGCTCTCAAATTCCCACAAGAACATTTCAATTTTCTCCAGTTGCAGACCAATAAGAGTATTTTTGAAAATTTGGCACTTGAATGAGCGTCTCAATAACCTGTACAGAAGTTGGTCTTTCGTCATCTTGAAAAACAAACGTTTACATACCAAGAGAAGAGAATTTTTGAAATTTTACCACTCAAATGACTGGCTCGCTAACCGAGCCAGTCATTCGAGTGGTATATTTTCAAAAAATATCTAAACATGGACATCTACTAGGTTGAAGAATTTAAATTTTCGTGACAAATCTTGACCATTACACTGTTAATAAGATCATCGAAAAAAATGACGTATTTTTAGCTCACCTACACGTGAAGCGGAATCTGAGACCACAGTGACGTCAAGGGAACAGGATACTGGATTTTCAACATTGCATTTTTGCGGTTAAGCCAGACCAGTTTAACCCTTTAATGGTCAAATTTGTTCAAGAAAATTAAAATATTTTCTTATTGAATGTCCATTTACAGGCCAAGAGAATACAATTTTTGAAAATTTATCACTAATGACTGGCGCGGTTATCGCGCCAGTTATTCCGGTGGTAAATTTTCAAAATTTGTATTCCCTTGGCCTGTAAATGGACATTCCCCATAGCAACGGCCGGTTTTGGCCGGTATGACCATTAGGGTTAATGTTTTGTTTTACGAAAATTCCCACAAAGCACAAGATCGGAAATGGGTAAAAAAATATTACACAGTTTCAAGCTCAGAAGTTATCATGTGCATGCCAAGAAAAGACTATTTTTGAAAATTTACGACTGGAATAGCTGGCTCTTGGCCAGTAAATGGACTTTTCTCATTGCCATTGCAAAGCCCTTTTGAGCGGCTTGACCATTGACATGTTAGCAAAGTTAGAGAGAACAAAGTTAGAGGGAATTCCAAGGGATAAGGATTTGGCTGTCAAAAATCGCTAGATGGAAAGAATGTTGAAAATAATGCCTTAAATTCCAGCAATACTTTTTCCTCGATATGGAAGAATTACTTTAGTAGGGCTTATAAAACCAAAACAAATCACTTGATATGACCTTAGCGCATTGTCTAGTGACCCTGTCTTTCAGAATTGACACTTAAAACTTGATTTACTTGTCACCAAAATATAAAAATAAAGAGTTCTTTAGATTTTATAGCCAAAATGATGGTTTGTACGTGCATAATGCAGGATTCCAGTTTCTCAGTCAATCTGATGACATCATAATCATGCTGTGTCATAATCATTCAATTGTGTCACGAATGAGCGAGCTAAGTTCTTCACGAACGCGTAATTGATAACAGACTAAGCGGTGTACGAATTAGTATGGCTTTACTATTTAACATTTAATAAACATGCTCTTGAATATTTTGAAACTAATTTGACATACGGTAGGCGGCAACAGCACCCAGTCAAATTAGGCGCAAAATATTCAACAGCTTATTTGTATAGTTTTCTGGAAATTGGGATTCAGCTGCAGGGAGCAATCGATCCTAACATGGGCGATGTGCGGGTGGCGCTTAGCTAGAGATGGACGGGACATAGCTAACACAGGATTCATCCAGACGATATATTAGCTCATCACTTTAACATAAATATATTGCAAACAGGCTTTATTTAAGCTCTGATGTTTATCCACAGTGAAGGGAATAGATACAGTGTATGACATTAAACCCTTTACGGGTCAAGCGGCCAAAACCGGCCTCTGTTATTGTCTTGTGGAAGGTCCATTTACAGGCCAAGAGAATAAAAATTTTGAAAATTTACCACTGGAATGACTGGCTCGATAACCGAGCCAGTCATTCCAGTGATAAATTTTCAGAAATTGTATTCTCTTGGCCTGTAAATGGACATTCAATAGGCAGATATTTCAATTTTCTTAATCAAATTTTACTATTAAAGGGTTAATTCTGATGAATTCTTGTTTGCTAATTTAATTTACTGTATAATTTTTTGCTTTTGCCTTTAAAAAATAAAATTCTAAACCTTACGCCTTAATGGTCAAGCTAACCAAAATTCACCTCACCACTGTTCTTGACGAATGTCCAATTAATTGCAGACCAAGATAAGGCTGTTTTTGAAAATTTACCACTGGCGTGATGCTCGGTTATCAAGCCATTTATTTCATTGATAAAACATTTTTAAAAAGTCTTCAATAATGGCCTGTAAATGGACTTTCCTGCGGTGGAGGGTTGTGGCTGGCTTGACCAAAGAGTTCATATTAAATATATGTTAACAGATATTCCATGAATTAAAAAATATAGAGTTTTTTGGCAGTTTATGTAAGTTTTCCCTCCCACCCAGAATCTCTCATTTTGACATTTCTAACAAAATTAGCATTTTAAGGTTTCACTGTAACATATGTATAACTGTGATTGTGAGCGTTCATGCAAATCAGGCCAGGCGTACACCCAGACTAACTGTAAATTTTCTTGGTATATATGTGCACAGTTTCTCCACTCAGAATTTACAGAAATAATAGTACTGACCTATATCTCTGTTTATTGAATTTTCTTTGCTTATTATCAGTCCAGGATTCAAAGGAAGCTAAATGTGAATAATGGTTATTTTGTAAATAATTTGGTTGGAAGTCGTTGCAGCCTTAGGCAGCAACGACTTGCAGTCAAATTGTTTACAAAATAATTACCAGGATATCTGCCACAATAACAATTAACTCTGTGACATTCAAGATAAAATTGGTTAGTATCATTTGAAATGTCAGTTTTCTACGCTATAATCCTAATAAATGAAATTATCAAGGACTGTGGACATGTATAAAGCAAAATAGCTGGCGATTTGTGCACGTAGACTAAAGCAGCAGTAGGTGGTAGGTATATTATTAACATGTGAGAGCGGGGATATGAACTCCGTGACACTCATTCCGTGTCAAGACAAGTCTGAAAAGATTTCACGGATTTCAGGCCCTATATTCGCTATTTTTGAGTGCGATCCGGGTATATGCATAACTTCATGCACCATTGTTGTGTCGAATCCGGAAAGCGGACCCAATTTCTTGGTACATACTCCAAGCCACAAGCAAGAGATAGGTACCTAGTGTAGTGCTTGTATGGTATGTATGCGTGGGTGGGTGTGTAAGACAGGAGCGGCAAAGCAATTGACACTGGATAGGAAGTTGTGCACTAAAATAGAGGGCATTTTTCACTCCCCTATTCTTAGGAAACATTGAATAGAAAAGTTATGTCCACAATGGATAAAACCACTTCTAACCAGATGATATGACTCTGGACAGTAAGACACTTAACCCTACAAACCTTTAATGGTCAAATTTGGTCAAGAAAATTGAAATAATCTTTAATCTAATGTCCATTTGCAGGCCAAGAGAAGACTTTCTTTTTAAATTTACGACTGGAATGACTGGCTTGGTTATTGAGCCAGTGATTCCAGTAATAAATTTCCAAAAATAGTTTTCTCTTGGCCTGCAAATGGGCATTCCTCCAGACCACGGCAGTGGTCAGTTTTGGGTGGCTTGACCATTAAAGTGTTAATGGTGAGGCCAGTCTTGTGGAATGTACATTAACGGGCCAAGAGAATAATAATTTTAAAAATTGATCACTGAAATGACGGCGCGATAATCGAGCCAGTCATTCCGTTGATAAATTTTCAAAAATAATCTCTTGGTCTGCAAATGAAACATATTCTATGAGCAAACTGAAATTTTTCCTGAACAGTTTTTATGGTTAAACACTTGCTATGTACGTGTTATCTTCGTATTAACTCTAGCAGTGCATACAATACAGATTATAAATAAGTTAAAATGTTTCCAAAACAAAGATGGAAACATAATAGTTAGTACAATTTTGAACATAATGTCAGAAATGTTCTGTTGAATATTTTGAATGTAATTGGAGTAACGTCGTCTTCCAATCCAATTATATTCCAAATATTCAACAGCGCGTTTTATTTCTGAGTTGGACTGTAGGTGGCATTCATTACTTTATTACTCCCGCCGCTACATACATGTAGGTTTTGTAACACGTTTTATATTGTCGTAAGTATTTTCATTTTTCATGGCACATAAAAAAAAATTGTGTTTCACCGCGGGAACTAGAGCTGCTTTGATCTAGATGCTTTTGTGAAAAAAATACCCTTTTAATGCGCTGGAAATTATGTAAATAAAAGAAATATTTACTCTCCTGTGGTGTTTAGAACGACAAATAATTGAATTAACCTAATGGCTTCTTATTTATATCAGATCGAGCGGTAACAGAATGATGTTTTATTTGGAAGTTGTGGTGTAACGTTTTAAGGGCCAAAGGCGGCCATTGCCGAGCTCTTGAGGAATTTCCAGACCATGATGGGACTATTTTGAAAAGTACCCAATGGAATGACTGAATATATGAGCTAGTTATTTCAGTCGTATGTTTGATCAGAAATTGTTATGTCCTGTACATCACTAAGCCCATTAACTGTAACCGTTAAATTTAGTCATGAAAATGTACATTTTCTAATAGAAAATGTCCATTTGCTGACCAAGAGATTATTTTTGAAATTTGATTTATGAAATGACTGGCTCAGTTATGAAGCAAGTTGTTCTAGTGATGAATTTTCAAACATAATCTCTTGTCCTGCAAATGGACATTCTTCAAGACCATTGCTGAGGATTAGTTTGACCGGCTTGGCCATTAAATGGTTAGGATAGTAGTGACCCAATTCACAGAACTTGTGTTTTGGGATAATTCTACTGACATGACTTTTCACCAGTCTGGACCTGCATATTGCCCTTGGCCTCCTAAATGATCTTCGCGTCCAGTTCGTTGAAATTTAACCCTTTCACCGACAAATCCCTGAAAAGATCAATTCTTTATGACATAAAACTTATTCTGTTGAATATTTTTTAATTAATTTAACTGGAAGCTGAACTGCTGCCTTAGGCAGCAACTTCCGGTCAAATTAATTTCAGAATATTCAGGTTTTCCTTTATGGTTGCCTTGAAAATGAGATATGGCGAATTTATTGGTGAAATGGTTGACCTCTGGATGATATTTTGACTTCTACTGAATGGATTTTATCTAAATTTAGCATGCAGACTGCCCTTGATGACACAAGGAACTCAATTGATCAGGGGGTTATGTCTTGTGAACCCAATTATAGACATTGGAAATAAAAAATCAAACTAGTATAGAAATTAAGGTTGACTGAGAATACAGACACCCAATCTGTATAAATTGTATAGTTGATTATTACTTTTATTATTTACCTAGGTCCTCGGTCAAGATGTCAGGAAAGAAACGCCACTACAGTTCAAATTCCGCGCTAAATTCTTCCCAGAAGATGTCTCCGAAGAACTCATCCAAGAAGTCACACAGGTATATATGTAGTAAATGTGATATTCCCCTTTCACCTGGCAGGTCAGAAATAACCTATTATGTTTCCAAAATAAAATACCTGGTAGAAGATTTGGAACATAATGGACTTTTCTAGTTTATCCATCAATCATATGATGTCATAATCAACTATTTGACGTGTAGGATGACGTCATTATCAACGATGTCATGAACAATGTAGATAAGTTTATCACGCACGTTTAATTGATGACGGATTAAGCGTTGTGGTACGAATTATATGTATGTTTTTACTATTTAATAAACATACTGTTGAATATCTTGAAACTAATTTGACTGGGCGCTATGGCAGCAACATCACCCAGTTAATTTAGTTTCAAAATATTCAGCAGCAATTGTATATATGTTTTTACTAATTACTATTGAATTTTTACTATATTATAAACATGCTATTGAATATTTTGAAACTAATTTGATTTGGCGTTGTTGCTGCCATAGGCAGCAACCACCCAGTCAAATTAGTTTCAAAATATTCAGCAGCTTACCTGTATAGTTTTCGGGAAATTGAGATGCAGGGATCTATTGATCCCAACGTGGGCGAAGCGTGGTTGGAGGCATAGCTAAAACTGGCTTCGTCCCTTGGATTGGAAGACATTGCTGCATGTTTTTTGTTTTTGGAAACATGATCACTTGTTTATGAGCTGTTCTGTAGTACATAGTACCGCTAATAACGCACCCGCAAATCAGTTTTGGGAGAAAACATTATTTATTTGAAAGTTTTTTGCCAAAGCTGTTTTTGCCTTCACGCGTGTTACCCATTAGCACATGTCAAATTGTACAGAAAATTGTCAATAGCGACAATGACTCTCAAATATACATGTAATGAGATTCTATTTCTATAGTAAATTTATAATATATTGAAGGCTGTATGTACATGTTATTAATAACACGGCAAAAATTTATTTGCTCCATTTTAATCTGGCAGGCCCAATTTATATGATTGAAAATTAAATAATGGAATAATCCTGAATAATTTCTATTGCATGAAATATTAAAGGATATGTTTTTATTACTTTTTAATCCGATCGGTCATGAAAATTTACATTTTGCTCAGTGAATGTATGTCCATTTGCAGGGCAAGAGAAGACTATTTTGAACCTGTGTCACTGGAATGACTGGCTCGAGAATCAAGCCAGACATTGCAGTGAAACATTTTCCAAAATAGTCCTCTTGTCCTGCAAATGAACTTTTCAAAATTGCAGCAGCTTTCATTATTGATATTTTTGGTTGTTATGTCGTGGTAATTTGTACGCAAGCTGATTCATCAAGTAATCATGATTATTTTTAACTAATCGATCATGATCACTCAATGCAATAATCGCACAAGCCTAGGATAAGTATTTACATTTTCTAACAAATATTGACCATTGAAGTTTTAAAGCCCCTATAATTAATTTTTGTGTCCGGGTATCCCTGGCCTGGTAGCTATGGTCATGCCTGGCCTGGTAACTGGCCATCCCTGGCCTGATAGGTATGGTCATCCCTGGCGTGGTAGCTATGGTCATCCCTGGCCTGGTAACTGGTCATCCTTGGCCCGGTAGATATGGTCATCCCTGGCCTGGTAGCTATGGTCATCCCTGGCCTGGTAGCTATGGTCATCCCTGGCCTGGTAACTGGTCATCCCTGGCCTGGTAGCTATGGTCATCCCATGCCTGGTAACTCTGGTAATCCCTGGCCAGGTAACTGGCCATCCCTGGGCTGATAACTATGGTCATCCCTGACCTGGTAACTCTGATCATACCTGGCCTGGTAACTCTGGTAATCCCTGGACTGTTAACTATGGTCATCCCTGGCCTGGTAACTCTGATCATCCCTGACCTGGTAACTATGGTCATCCGTGCCCGCCTGCTACATGAAGTTGTTTTGTTCTTTGTAGCGGATGTTTTTCTTACAAGTGAAGGAAGCGATATTGAGTGATGATATTTACTGTCCGCCCGAGACATCTGTGCTGCTCGGATCATACTCTGTACAAGCTAAGTTTGGCGACTATGATAAAGAAAAGCATGCTTCCCCGTTTCTTGCAAATGAGCGACTATTACCTCAAAGGTAAGGCGATAGTGTAAGATATACAGGTAGTTATATTGTTTATTTGTCCCTGAAGTTAATGGTTACGCCTGGGGTTTATCTCTGGGCCTGCTAAATATTTTGAAACAGTTTGACTGAAAGTTGTTGGTGGTAACTTTTCAGTCAACTTGTTTTCAATATATTCAGCAAGTCAAGAGTTTTGGCTCAATATAATTATTGTTTGCTGGCTTGCAGCAGCAACGAAACAGTTAAAACATTACCCTACGTGAGGTATTTCAATATAATCCAGGAAAAAGTATGACATAAGTAGACAAGTTTCGAATTACGTTTTTTCATAACATTTTACTGGTTTCAGGAAGTCAAATATAAAAAGATTAGTAAGCATAAACAGTTGAACCTGGTTTCATATATATGTGCATGGTAAATACACGACTTTAAAGTAGCAAGGTCAATATATATTACCACCAGGGATAAGGCCTGCAACAAACTGCGCACCAATCTTCTAAAGCCACAGACAATAACAAAAAACAAATCCACAAACGGACCCATCTTCATTTGTGATTTCAACAGAACAGGCATATTTTAAAATATTAAATCGATAAATACTGACCCATTCTCCAAGCCAGCCAATGTTGCAGACAAGCATTTCCTGAAAAAACACTTCGGCTACCGCAGGAACAAAACCACCAAAGATTCAATAGTCAGAGCCAAAATGCCCACCAAGAACGAAGACGAGCGCATACACAGAAACTTCATCATAGATTGCAACACGAAAAACTACAACATCTGCAAAAACATGGAGAAAAAAGGATTCTTCAAAAGCAGCCACACATGACTCCTATAGAGCCAAAATCATAAGCAACTGCCAGACTAATATGTAAATATTGCACGAAACAATATGTAGGAGAAACACTCAAAAAGCTTTAAAATCAGAATACAGGAACACCTCCGTTCGACCTCCTAGTACATGGCAATGTTTATTTAAGTATGCGCAATATTTAGGCGATCCCAATTAATAATTTCACCCCCGCGATGATGATAGTGTTAATAAAACCTATGATAGATCTACAGACGCACAAGAATTAGATTAGCTGTCTAGCCAATTATGGTATTTATCATATAAACAAGCCTTCTAACCCGTTCCATGTTCTTCGATATGAGCACACGTGCCATATTCAACGGAGTATTTTCATTGGCTGTTGGGTGCGCAACCCATTTAAATTGACCAATTAAAACATTGATTGATGTGAGCGTGACGTGTAGGGATTACTACGCGATACTGTTTTACTTCAATTTGTTTACGACGATTTGTCATTCATGAAACGTCATCGCAAAATGTCATCGTTTAACAGTTTATCAGTCGGCAGCGAAGTAACGATTGATGGCCGTGGCTCTGCTATAGTCTTAGAAGAAAAGTGTAGTTTACGGCTGACATCGCCAGATTTTGTGTTTGTCACTATATTTTGCCGTGCATTCAGTATCTGTTATCAACTAGTGGTGCGTCACAGCGGCGGTATTGATTTCACGAAAATCAACAATGAGAAATCAGATAAGTCACATCAGCAACTATTGGCAAATATTTCAAAATTACAGTTTATATGATAAATAAAATCTTAAACTCGGTCACTGAGTGCAAAATTGATCATTTTCAACTCACTCCATAATATTGATATGAAAAGTGACATCGTTCCAGATTCTCTATTTATTAGGCCGTCTAAGCACACAATTACTTACATGCATATATGGGGCACAGCACGATGGTGATGTTCAAATGTGTGCTACATCATCAGACAACCCATGATATGACATATTTTTCTGAGAATTATTAACCCTTTAACACTAATATCAGTCGAAAAAGACTAATGCAGTGGTCTTAAGAAATGTCCATTTGCTGATCAAGAGAAGACTATTTTGTAAATTTACCACTGGAATGACTGGCTTGATAACCGAGCCAGTCATTCCAGTGGTAAATTTTCGAAAATAGTCTTCTTGGTCTGCAAATGGACATTTTCTATGAGAAAATTGAAATACCTTGAACAAATTCGAGGGTTAGCGGTTCAAGGTGTTGAGTAAGCACTAATTTCAGAATATAGATACATCTGAACACGCTGTTTATCAGTCTTCAGTGAGTCTGTGTGATAGGAAAATAGTATGGACATGATATATCTTATTATTTTTACTTCAACATTGGACTATGCTATAAAGAAAAAACAGATGTTGTATATTTGTTTCATTTTTTACCAGTAAAAAACACAAAAATTATATGCACTAAAAAGCCATGTCACAAAATATACCTTTAATTTGAGTTATTTTGTGTGACATTATATACGATATCTTTGGAAGTATTGAAGATAGCTTTACAAAATTTTCAGGACTTGCCAGGTTCTACAATAATTTTCTCATCGTCATACAGATATATTAAGATAGGTATTTTCAGATTTCATATGTGACTACAGATTTTTAAAGTACATGTACATTTCCCAGGTTATTGTCAAATTGACCAAAGGTAAATTGTTGAATATTTTCAAACTAATTTGAGATCCCATCGAATTAGTTTTAAAATATTTAATAAAATATTGTCAGGAATGTGAATTTTCAGCCAATGATTGGAGACTTAATTTTATGAAAAATACAATTGTGTCCGTTTCTCTGCCCGAAATGTCGCAGAAGTGTACTGCTACAGGGTAGAATCGGATAGATAATTTCATGCTCTTTCAGATTTTTGCTGTGGGTCAAATCCCTTACAGTATAATTGTTGTGTCGGGTGTGCTGTTGTTGAAATTATTACAGTGTTATATGTTATACGTTTATTTGCAGGGTATATGAGCAGCACAAGTTGAGTAAAGAACAATGGGAGGAACGTATCATCAACTGGTGGGGAGAACACGGAGGAATGCTCAGGTACTAGATACAAGCATGAGAGCACGAGATCTGGTGCTTTTCATTCGCTGGTTTACTGTCTGCCGACAGCGCCCAGTCAAATTAGTTTCAAAATATTCAACAGAATTTTTATTAAATAGTAAAGACATATAATTCGTACAGCAATGCTTTAGTGTCACCAATTATGCATTAGTGACGAACTTAATTACGTCATTCATGATCTCATTGACTATGATGTCATCCTCAACATCATGTGCAATGGAGTTGACTATGACATCATATGAAGGATGGATAAACTGGAAGGGTACTTTAACGAATCAGCTGTGAATCCTTTAACCCTTTAATGACTAAATTTTTTAGAAAAATTAAAATATTTACTTATTGAATGTCCATTTGCAGGCCAAGAGAAGACTATTTTTGAAAATTCACCACTGTAATGACTGGCTCGGTTACCGAGCCAGTCCATTTCAGTGGTAAAATTTTAAAAATAGTCTTCTCTTGGCCTGCAAACGGACATTACTCAAAACCACTACAAAGGCCGGTTTCGTCACGAAATGGGTAAAGTACTTTTAGCAAAATAACTTGAACATGCTTAACTTTAGAATCGCGGCAACTGTGGCTGAACCGTGAAAAGTAGGTCACACTGACATACTTTTGTTACGGTACATTTACCTACCTTTAGCTTACAATGCATGCATATACAGAGTTTGATTACTGTATATGAAACTTAAAACCACAGCCTGGAATAAGTTTTTGTGACTAACATTTTTCCTGACTACCCCTTGCATTTAAGCAAAGGTTGGAATAAATTAATTTCGCATTTTCATTTTTCTTGTTGAAAATGTAGCATTTTAACCCAACCCAAGATTCCTGTATAAATTCCGTCCAAGCGTGTCCATTCGATGCCAAAATTTGTGCTTTACTGTCACAATTCTTTTTTGATTTTAATCCTAAATTTCTGCATTTCAGGCCCAAATCTTTGTATTTCTGGCCTAAAACTTTGTGTTTGGATGATAATTTTCCATGGTCCGAATATCGCTGTTCCAGGTGAGCGATACAGACCTTCGGCTTCTTGTGAAAATTTCTGTACATTGGTTGAATAATTTTCCAAATGCAGTGTTTCATTCTCATTGACAGACAGTGTGTTACTATGACAATGTTCTGTCCTATGATGCTGCTTATAATAACCTCTAGGTGAACTCGTTGCTTTCTGAGCTCCGTATCTCAGTCACGCTTCATATTCACCTTACAAGTAACACTCAGGAAAGCCTTTAAAGTCGTTTAGTCTTTAACCATCGAATTTGTTGATGAAAATGCCCATTTCCAGATAAGAGGTTATTTTTGAAGATTTATCACTGGAATGACTGGCTCGGTTATCGAGCCAGGTATTCCAGTGGTAAATTTTCAAAAATAATCTTGCACTGCAAATGGGCATTTCTCAAGACCAGTGCTGAAGACATTTCTGTCCCACTTGGGTGTTAAAGGGTTAACAGGTTAAATTGTTTGAATTCTGATTGGTTGGTCGTGTGGAATCCTCCTGCACAGATTTCAATGTAGCAGCCTGGTAACAAGTGAAAAAACACAGGGGATAGACCACCTCCCTGTGGGGAGCCAATTGATATCTCAAACTATACAGACTTCACTCACTTGACTCATACTCATACAGACTAACCACCCCGTTATTCATACTGAGTATGCTACTAGAGATGGAATATGCAGATGATGTGGACTTCATAGACGAGGAGAATAAAACCTTTGACGAACTACTCCCAATAGCTGCAAGCAAACTAAATATTGAGACTTTATGAATGAATCGAAAACCGAGAATGACGATCCACTTTGTGGCGGCGAAACATGGAGGAAAAGTACACTCCTGGGCTCACTGCTCTGCAGTACTGCTGACATTGCTGCATGCTGTGTCATGGGGAACATCAACAATGCCTGTGACAAAAAGACTACTCTTATACAATGCAACCTGTTTATCTTTGATGGTGTATAAGTGTAGCAGGTCTAGATAAACTTGATGCCTGCCACCGCAAACACCTACGCACTATGACTGGACACCGATGGCCGGACAGCATAGTTTCCAACGAAACACTGCAAGATGGGTGATACATGTACATCGCTGCTGTCCGTAAAAGTCATGCAGCAAAGATAGTCCATGTTTGGCCATTTTCTAAGGATCCCAGAAGACACACCAGCATAGAGCCTTGGAATTTACCCTACTGGGAGCCAGCAAATACAAAGCTGGGAGAGGATGTTATTGCATAAATCTATTAAGCGTGCTGTGGGGTGGTGCCAAGAAATCAGGACTCGGTACACTCAGATCAAGAATGGACGTGAGGAAGCTAAAGATTTTGCCTGAGGACAAGACACTGGTCAAAAGCGGAGAAGGACTGATTGGAGCTGTAAGATATTTCTAGCACTACAGCCGCAGAATACTGTAATCATACATTACAGTGGTCAATTTTCAAAAATTGTGTTCTTCGTCTTCAAATGAGCATTTCTCCAGACCACTGCAGAAGGGGTATTTACCCAGCTTGATTGTTGATGGGTTAAAGCGCTTGAATTATGAATGTGATTTTCAAGGCAGTTAAATGAGCTTGCTTTTAGCAAATTGTCTTTAAATTCCAAAGTTTAACAAAAATCTGACAGTTGTGCGAAACTTTTATTCCAAGTCCATTAAATATTCACAATAAAATTTCAGAAAATAAAATTTGTTTAAATTAAACACTTTTAGAGGCTTAAACTGTGAGCCTATATGTAATGAAACGAAATAAATCTTAACATACGACGATTCCATTCCATATCAATTAATATAATTTTTTAAGTTGCGAAATTGAAATAGAGGCATGGACCTCTATTTCAATTTCACAACTTAAAAAATTATATTAATTTATATGAAATGGAATCATCGTATGTTAAGATTTATTTCGTTTCATTACACATATGCACATAAGTTAAGCTTATAAAAGAATGCAATTTTTACAATCTTATTTTCAATCATTCTGGTGTGAATATGCACCTTTAAAAGTACATAGCGTCATACAATCGTGTCTTATGAGATCTCCATTGATACGAGGGCCTGTCATTTCAGTGGTAAATTTTCAAAAATGTGCTCTTCAAAACTGCAAATAGATATTGCCCATACCCAAACTGCAGTGTTTCATTCTCATTGACAGACAGTGTGTTACTATGACAATGTTCTGTCCTATGATGCTGCGTATAATAACCTCTAGGTGAACTCGTTGCTTTCTGAGCCCACGTATCTCAGTCACGCTTCATATTCACCTTACAAGTAACACTCAGGAAAGCCTTTAAAGTCCTTTAGTCTTTAACCATCGAATTTGTTGATGAAAATGCCAGATAAGAGGTTATTTTTGAAGATTTATCACTGGAATGACTGGCTCGGTTATCGAGCCAGTCATTCCAGTGGTAAATTTTCAAAAATAATCTTGCACTGCAAATGGGCATTTCTCAAGACCAGTGCTGAAGACATTTCTGTCCCACTTGTGTGTTAAAGGGTTAACAGGTTAAATTGTTTGAATTCTGATTGGTTGGTCGTGTGGAATCCTCCTGCACAGATTTCAATGTAGCAGCCTGGTAACAAGTGAAAAAACAGGGGATAGACCATCTCCCTGTGGGGAGCCAATTGATATCTCAAACTATACAGACTTCACTCACTTGACTCATACTCATACAGACTAACCACCCCGTTATTCATACTGAGTATGCCACTAGAGATGGAATATGCAGATGATGTGGACTTCATAGACGAGGAGAATAAAATCCTTGACGAACTACTCCCAATAGCTGCAAGCAAACTAAATATTGAGACTTTATGAATGAATCGAAAACCGAGAATGACGATCCACTTTGTGGCGGCGAAACATGGAGGAAAAGTACACTCCTGGGCTCACTGCTCTGCAGTACTGCTGACATTGCTGCATGCTGTGTCATGGGGAACATCAACAATGCCTGTGACAAAAAGACTACTCTTATACAATGCAACCTGTTTATCTTTGATGGTGTATAAGTGTAGCAGGTCTAGATAAACTTGATGCCTGCCACCGCAAACACCTACGCACCATGACTGGACACCGATGGCCGGACAGCATAGTTTCCAACGAAACACTATGCAAGATGGGTGATACATGTACATCGCTGCTGTCCGTAAAAGTCATGCAGCAAAGATAGTCCATGTTTGGCCATTTTCTAAGGATCCCAGAAGACACACCAGCATAGAGCCTTGGAATTTACCCTACTGGGAGCCAGCAAATACAAAGCTGGGAGAGGATGTTATTGCATAAATCTGTTAAGCGTGCTGTGGGGTGGCGTCAAGAAATCAGGACTCGGTACACTCAGATCAAGAATGGACGTGAGGAAGCTAAAGATTTTGGCTGAGGACAAGACACTGGTCAAAAGCGGAGAAGGACTGATTGGAGCTGTAAGATATTTCTAGCACTACAGCCGCAGAATACAGTAATCATACATTACAGTGGTCAATTTTCAAAAATTGTGTTCTTCGTCTTCAAATGAGCATTTCTCCAGACCACTGCAGAAGGGGTATTTACCCAGCTTGATTGTTGATGGGTTAAAGCGCTTGAATTATGAATGTGATTTTCAAGGCAGTTAAATGAGCTTGCTTTTAGCAAATTGTCTTTAAATTCCAAAGTTTAACAAAAATCTGACAGTTGTGCGAAACTTTTATTCCAAGTCCATTAAATATTCACAATAAAATTTCAGAAAATAAAATTTGTTTAAATTAAACACTTTTAGAGGCTTAAACTGTGAGCCTATATGTAATGAAACGAAATAAATCTTAACATACGATGATTCCATTCCATATCAATTAATATAATTTTTTAAGTTGCGAAATTGAAATAGAGGCATGGACCTCTATTTCAATTTCACAACTTAAAAAATTATATTAATTTATATGAAATGGAATCATCGTATGTTAAGATTTATTTCGTTTCATTACACATATGCACATAAGTTAAGCTTATAAAAGAATGCAATTTTTACAATCTTATTTTCAATCATTCTGGTGTGAATATGCACCTTTAAAAGTACATAGCGTCATACAATCGTGTCTTATGAGATCTCCATTGATACGAGGGCCTGTCATTTCAGTGGTAAATTTTCAAAAATGTGCTCTTCAAAACTGCAAATAGATATTGCCCGTACCCATACTGCAGTGTTTCATTCTCATTGACAGACAGTGTGTTACTATGACAATGTTCTGTCCTATGATGCTGCGTATAATAACCTCTAGGTGAACTCGTTGCTTTCTGAGCCCCGTATCTCAGTCACGCTTCATATTCACCTTACAAGTAACACTCAGGAAAGCCTTTAAAGTCCTTTAGTCTTTAACCATCGAATTTGTTGATGAAAATGCCAGATAAGAGGTTATTTTTGAAGATTTATCACTGGAATGACTGGCTCGGTTATCGAGCCAGTCATTCCAGTGGTAAATTTTCAAAAATAATCTTGCACTGCAAATGGGCATTTCTCAAGACCAGTGCTGAAGACATTTCTATCCCACTTGTGTGTTAACGGGTTAACAGGTTAAATTGTTTGAATTCTGATTGGTTGGTCGTGTGGAATCCTCCTGCACAGATTTCAATGTAGCAGCCTGGTAACAAGTGAATAAACACAGGGGATAGACCATCTCCCTGTGGGGAGCCAATTGATATCTCAAACTATACAGACTTCACTCACTTGACTCATACTCATACAGACTAACCACCCCGTTATTCATACTGAGTATGCCACTAGAGATGGAATATGCAGATGATGTGGACTTCATAGACGAGGAGAATAAAACCCTTGACGAACTACTCCCAATAACTGCAAGCAAACTAAATATTGAGACTTTATGAATGAATCGAAAACCGAGAATGACGATCCACTTTGTGGCGGCGAAACATGGAGGAAAAGTACACTCCTGGGCTCACATGCTCTGCAGTACTGCTGACATTGCTGCATGCTGTGTCATGGGGAACATCAACAATGCCTGTGACAAAAAGACTACTCTTATACAATGCTACCTGTTTATATTTGATGGTGTATAAGTGTAGCAGGTCTAGATAAACTTGATGCCTGCCACCGCAAACACCTACGCACCATCACTGGACACCGAAGGCCGGACAGCCTAGTTTCCAACGAAACACTATGCAAGATGTGTGATACATGTACATCGCTGCTGTCCGTAAAAGTCATGCAGCAAAGATAGTCCATGTTTGGCCATTTTCTAAGGATCCCAGAAGACACACCAGCATAGAACCTTGGAATTTACCCTACTGGGAGCCAGCAAATACAAAGCTGGGAGAGGATGTTATTGCATAAATCTGTTAAGCGTGCTGTGGGGTGGCGTCAAGAAATCAGGACTCGGTACACTCAGATTAAGAATGGACGTGAGGAAGCTAAAGATTTTGGCTGAGGACAAGACACTGGTCAAAAGCGGAGAAGGACTGATTGGAGCTGTAAGATATTTCTAGCACTACAGCCGCAGAATACAGTAATCATACATTACAGTGGTCAATTTTCAAAAATTGTGTTCTTCGTCTTCAAATGAGCATTTCTCCAGACCACTGCAGAAGGGGTATTTACCCAGCTTGATTGTTGATGGGTTAAAGCGCTTGAATTATGAATGTGATTTTCAAGGCAGTTAAATGAGCTTGCTTTTAGCAAATTGTCTTTAAATTCCAAAGTTTAACAAAAATCTGACAGTTGTGCGAAACTTTTATTCCAAGTCCATTAAATATTCACAATAAAATTTCAGAAAATAAAATTTGTTTAAATTAAACACTTTTAGAGGCTTAAACTGTGAGCCTATATGTAATGAAACGAAATAAATCTTAACATACGATTATTCCATTCCATATCAATTAATATAATTTTTTAAGTTGCGAAATTGAAATAGAGGCATGGACCTCTATTTCAATTTCACAACTTAAAAAATTATATTAATTTATATGAAATGGAATCATCGTATGTTAAGATTTATTTCGTTTCATTACACATATGCACATAATTTAAGTTTATAAAAGAATGCAATTTTTACAATCTTATTTTCAATCATTCTGGTGTGAATATGCACCTTTAAAAGTACATAGCGTCATAAATCGTGTCTTATGAGATCTCCATTGATACGAGGGCCTGTCATTTCAGTGGTAAATTTTCAAAAATGTGCTCTTCAAAACTGCAAATAGATATTGCCCGTACCCATACTGCAGTGTTTCATTCTCATTGACAGACAGTGTGTTACTATGACAATGGTCTGTCCTATGATGCTGCGTATAATAACCTCTAGGTGAACTCGTTGCTTTCTGAGCCCCGTATCTCAGTCACGCTTCATATTCACCTTACAAGCAACACTCAGGAAATATCGAACCAGTCATTCCAGTGGTAAATTTTTCAAAAATATCTTCTCTTGGTCTGCAAATGGACATTTCTCAAGACGACTGCAGAATCCTGTTTTTTGCTGATATGAGTGTTAATTGGTTAATGTTGAATCATTATCCGTGCGTCCATTCATGATTTTTTGTCGGGATCATAATTTCAGAACTTTTTCAGACATTTTGTATCACAGTCAGTAGCAATTATAAACATTTAGGATGGAAATTTGCGCACTTTGGATCCACATTTCTTGATTTTCAACCTAACTGTCCAGGCTTTAAAAATTGTTATTTCTAATTTCCATATTTGGTGTACAGAAATCTTTGTCTTTTTAGCTATCACGCAGCCTGCTGCGGCGTCTCGCCCAATACCGATTTCAACACACCGTGGACTCGTACAATAACAACCCATATTGCACCCAACAATGTAAAATAACCTAATATTATTTCGACCGCCGGAATACTGATGTTGCCTCTGAACGACACAGCCACTTTGGTCCTCTTTTTGTGCTATTTTTGAAGTGAATGATGCAAGATGCATGCTGTTTGACTGCATGAGAGCTAAATAATAAATATTTATGTTTTTGCCTCTATTTCAGAGAAGACGCTATGATGGAATATTTGAAAATCGCACAGGATCTGGAAATGTACGGTGTAAATTACTTTGAAATTAAAAACAAGAAGGGCACAGAACTCTGGCTAGGAGTCGATGCTCTGGGACTAAACGTGTACGGAAAAGATGACAAGTAAGTTAAAGATTAGTGGTTGACGATTTTCACTCTCTCATAATTCAAGGTACATGTACTTGTAAAATGTGATACATACTAAACTTTAACCCCTTAGCATTAGTGTTATAATGTTTAATACTTTTGCATCAGTTGCAGTAAGAAATGCTTTTTGGAGACGCATGATAGCTATTCTTTAAAATACATATATCACAATTAACCGTAACTTATCATTCCATAACACGGCCAGTTTCTCGAATTTTGCAATTTTAACTATTTACTAACAAGCTGTTCAACATGGTAGACCTTAAAATCTGTATGCTTAACCCTTAGCACTCTGGTGTCAAAAAAAGTTGAAAAAAGTTTTCAAATGAAATTAAAAGATGAACTGGTGTTCATTTTTCAACAAATTTGGTGGGAGATGGTGCTGTCGTAGACAGCAACATCTTCCAGCAAAATTGGTGAAAATTGTACACCAGTTTCTTTGATATTGACACAACAAAAAACGGAATATTGACATCAGTGTGGTACGGGTTAACCCTTGAAGTTGTTCAAGAAAATGATAAAATTAATTCCAGCATGCATATAAAATGGGCGGAGCTTGGCTAGAAATGGGCGGGCGTGGCTAGAAATAGGTGGGCATGGCTAGAAATTGGCGGGCATGGCTAGAAATGGGTGGGCATGGCTAGAAATGTATCACTCTAAGTTGTCGCAGCAGCTAGTAGATAAAATACTTCTGTTAATTTTGAAAATGCTGTTTCATGTCCAGATGTGTTTTAAAACACAGATTTAAAAACATTTTCTTTTTCAGACTTAATCCCAAAATTGGCTTTCCATGGAGTGAAATCAGAAACATCTCCTTCAACGACAAAAAGTTTGTGATCAAACCTATTGACAGAAAAGCTCCAGTAAGCCATTAACATTGTCACTGATGTCATCACTAATGTAGAGTACTGAGTGTTCCATATAGACTCCATAGACACAGTATTCTGTTGTTTATATCCTATTAATATCCTTTTCATCATTGTTTGATGTTGTCGCCTTAAAGTCTCATCTTTTAAGAAAAACTTCATATCAAGAATAAACAAGTAATGGTATCATTTTGTAGTTAGACTCTTGTCCAATGTACTACTAGTTAAACATCCGCCATTTTGAATATACGTATTGTTGTCAATAGACACCATAATGGCTCTGCATATATAAACCATTCTGGGCCCATGTTCTCGAACCTATTGTTAGCTAGCGATATCATTACACCTATTGCTTTAGTATGGTGTAACGATATCGCTAACATAACGAGAGCTCCGGGAACACGGGCCCTGGAAATACTTGGGGATTTCATTTGAAATCTATCCAAGCATCAACACTAGCTACGTTTCGTTGATTTGGAAACATATTGTTCATATGTTTCGGCATGTCATCCCATGTAGAAAAAGTAATTATAATCCATTTAGTGTTTCAACACCATTAGACAAATACATGTATGTACAGATATAAATTTTATAAGTCACATTTTGTCATCATGTCCAAGAACAGAAAATACCACAGACACCACAAATTCTACATTAACAAATGAAATAAACAGCTGGTTGTTCACGAGTACCGGTAATTTAACCCAAGATTTGTATAAATTGTTTAATCTTAAAATTTCAATCCCAAAATTTCAGCCGTGGTTGGATGTGTGTATGGTTGAGTGGTGTGAGCTGTTGGTAAAGTATGTGAGTTTATCTGAAAGAAGATCCATGTTTATTCATTTCTGCTTCCCCCCCCCCCCCCCCCCCCCTCCATCCAGCTCCACCCACGCAAGTCTCGGAATATTCAGCAGCTTTCGTATATCGTTGTCCCGAAGTTAAGACTAGAATTTTATTAACCCTCAAATTTGTTCAAGATTTAAAATTTTATCATAGAAAATGTCCATTTGCAGACCAAGAGAAGACTATTTTTGAAAACTTACCGCTGTACTGACTGGCTCGGTTATGGACATTTCTATGAGAAAGTTTTAAGGTTTTCTTGAACAAATTTTAGTGTTAAAGGGTTAATAACTAACTTATTTCAGTGTTTTGTTTTGGAAACTTGTTACGTTATTTCTAAACTACTACATGTATAGCATTGAGCTCCTGTATGTTGTGTATTTTTCAGGATTTTGTATTCTATGCACCACGATTGAGGATAAATAAGCGTATCTTGGCACTGTGTATGGGTAACCATGAGCTGTATATGCGCAGACGAAAGCCGGATACAATAGAAGTCCAGCAAATGAAGGCACAGGCACGAGAAGAGAAACAGAACAAACAAATTGAAAGGTGAGTCTAGGTCAGGGCTTGAAAGTAATGGACCGTTACAGTTTTAGCTATGCCCCGCCCATCTCTAGCTAAGCTCCATCCACTCCTCACTCACAGTGGGATCCCTGAACTCCCTGACTATCAATTTCCAGAAAACTTCAGGTAAGCCGTTGAATATTTTGAAACTAATTTGACTGGGTGCTGTTGCTGCCTATGGCAGCAACAGCGCCCAGTCAAATTAGTTTCAAAATATTCAACAGCATGTTTATTAAATAGCAAAGACATACAATTCGTACGTGTCGGACTATTAAGCGTTTAAGACAGACTAAATTGAGTCAACCATGCCGTAATTGATTATGACGTCATCCTAGTGACGTCACAAAGTTGATTATGTGATATGATGGATGGATAAACTGGAAAGGTCCATTATTCAGCCCTTTAATAGTCGAGCCGGCTAAAACCGGCTTCTATAGTGAGCTTGAGAAATGAACATTTACTGGTCAAGTGAAGACTGTATTTAAAATTTGACAAGTAGATTGACTGGTGCACGACTTACCGAGCCAGTCATTTCATTTGTAAAATTTCAAATATAGTCTTCTTTGCCTGCAAATTGACATTCTTGGGGCAAAAATTCCAATTTTCTTTACAAGTCTTGACCATTAAACATTTAATGGTGAGGAATATCCAAATATTTACTCTAATTTTATATGAACAGCCTTTTGTAGGCCAAGAGAAGACCATTTTTGAAATCCTACCACTGCATTTGGTTGTCTGTCTGTGTTACCTCTGAAAAAACCTTATAATTTACAAACAATAACTATTCATATTTAGCTTCTTCAGTCAAACGTGTGTTTTGCGAGAGTATGTTGAGGTTCACTAAAACTCGTTTTGTTGTGAGGCAGAATGTTAGCCTGATCTTGCTCTATTAGTGACATGGTCACGTATTAATCGTCGTTTCTTCTGCCAGAATAAAATACAGATACAGGCTTTACTGCTCCTCTGTTCATAGAGTAGTGAAGAGCTTTTCTGCTAACATGTGCATGTATATATGCACGAATGCGCCATCGTCTTATGTATGCATAAAACAGGGACCTAAACAGTTTTAGCTATGTTCCGCCCGTGAATGAGTTGTCTGCATTTAGAGGCTGCTTACCTCTGCATCGATCGTAATGATCCTTTAACCACTGGAATGACTAGCTCTATAACCTACGATAATCTATGAGAAAATTAAAATGCTAAAGAAAATTTTATTTTCTCATAGATAATCGACGGTTATAGAGCCAGTCATTGCATTGGTAAATTTTCAAAAATCTTGTTCTGCAAGTAGACATCTCTCAAGTCTACTACTAAAGACATTATTTGAGTCAACTTGAGTCTAAAAGGATTAACTTCAATAAAAGTTTCTGAAAACCTGTACTTTTGCGAATTTTTTACTCCTGGTGCGTTAAAAATACATAACTTCTTAGCGGTTGAACTTGTTTAAAACGTCTGTAAAAATGCTCAAAGATTGTTAAAAATCCTTGAAAATGGTTGAACAAAATTTATAAAAGTACAATGTAGTTAAAATTGAACTTAACTTGAGACTGAACCCTGCTTTATTCAGAATGTCTGTATTCCTGAAAATGGATGATTGAATGAAATACCTGATCTTAGCCGTAGTGTTGTTCCGATTAATCGGAATTGACTGGTTTGCATGTTCAACCAACCGATCGATCATGATTTCAGAGATCGATTTTGGTTGTTTATAAATTGACTTTATTAATATATTTTAACTGGTCAAGCTAGAAAACGAATGCTTTTTAGAAAAGAATGTAAATTTAATTGTTACAACTATATAGTATTACTCATTAGTCTAAGACATTAATTCTTTCAGCACTGAAATAATATGTTAATTTCAAAGCAACCATACCAATAGCATGTTGAATATTTTGAAACTTATTTAACTGGGAGCTGTTGCTGCTCATTTCTTCAATTATTAAGAATCTGTCATACCTGCCCCCTGGTTTGAAAGGGGTAATTATCCTTGAATATGCTATAATTACTGCATTCAAAATGGGTAAAAAATGAGAACCTGTTATGATCAATCATTAATTGAGCATCGGTTAGGATATAAAACCAGTCATCGATCGCAAAAATAGTACCAATTCCCAACACTAATTCCTGAAATTGGATGATTGAATGAAATACTGATCTTAACCATTTTAAAAACTGACCACGAGAATGACATTTTGAAAAATAATCTTCATCAGCATATGGGTATGAGAAAATTAAAATTTTCCAGTGGTAAATCTTCAAAAATAGTCTTCTTTTGACCCGCAAATGGATATTTACTATGAGAGAATTTAAATTTCCTTTGAATAAATTTGAGGGTTAGTGGGATATACACTAAGCAGTACTGATCATTATGTATTGTAATTTGATGACAGATCACGCTTAGAGCATGAGAAACAGGCGCGAGAGACAGCCGAGAAAGAACGCTCCGAGTTAGAAGATAGACTCCGGCGCTATGAAGAGGATAATCGGAGATTCCTTAGTGGTAAGTGAACTCATGTGATGTTTTATTCAGTGCAATGTTTAAGGGTAAAAATTGGTCAAAGAAGTAGTTTTCTGTTTTATTTGGAGGGCATGAGAATAATTTAGAAAGTCTTTCTAGAAAGACTGAAATATGCTTTTACTGTGCAAATTGGCATTTCTATGACAAATTTGATATTTTCTTGAACAAATCTAAGGGGTTGTCCCGATATACAAAAACTGGATGATTATATTTTCAGGTGCATTGTTACATGTAACGATGCGATGGTTAATGCATGCATGAAGTGCTTGTTGTTATTGTTGGTGTTGTTATTGTTGGTGTTGTTGTTATTGTTATTGTTGGTGTTGTTGACCATCTTTATTCTTAAGACATTTTTTAATAACACAGGTGGTATTGGAAGGCTTTCCAGACTTGGGTGGAAGTTTACCTGTAGGGTCACAAAGACGTACATGCGAATTTTTGGGGTCAAAGTCTAAAACGCAGCATTGTTTCGAAAATAGATACTTTTGAACTCGCAGCGGCCCGATTGAAAAATATATCAACGATGTGGGTATTGGACAAATTTGTCATTGTTTGCTTTTATCCATCTGTCCATCCAGGCATGCCAGGAAGATTTTTGTTTTCCATGCTTCTACTTGGAGTATGTTGATGTAACTTCATTGTTGGGGTGGGGGTGGGGATTATGCATTTGTCAATCTGTCTTGCTGGCCATGTGTGTGTGCAGATTTTGGTTTTTCGTTTTCGATAGTTTGGATTCTACTTATATTATGTTTATAAAACCTCAAAGGTAGACTGGCCAGGTGGCTAGGGAGAAGATTGCATACGTCTTGCTAACCATGTGTTCATACATATCTCTTGCCAGCCACCAAAGGATAAAGGGTAATTTTATTGCTATTTTCTTGACAGAATTGGACGAGTCACGGAGAAAGGTTACTGATTTAGAGGATCTTAGGGAGGAGAATGAACGCCAGAGACTAGAACTTGAGGAGAAGAAACGTCTTGCTGATGAATTGCGCGAAAAGGTTGCATATGATGAGGAGATTACGAAAGAAGAACGAGAAAAATTGGTAATGATGCATTTTGAAGATGCTATAAAAATTGAAATGTATTTAGTGTTCTGTATTGTCAATGTTATAGCTTGAATTGTCCATCTTTACTGATGTCGTTGCTCCAATATAGGAATCCAATCTGTCAGTCAAATATATAATGTTATAATGAATTACGTCATGTGTCGGTTGATGTCACAATCAATTATGTCCATCATAAATGCTTAATAGTCTGTAAAGTTGTACAAATTTTATGTTTACAATTTAATAACCATTCTGTTGAATATTTTGAAACTAGTTTAACTGGGTGCTGTTGCTGCTATAGGCAGCAACAGCACCCTGTCAAAATAGTTTCAAAATATTCAACAGCTTAACTGTATCTGTATATAGTTTTCTGG
The DNA here is from genome assembly GCA_034401795.1 of Chaetoderma sp. LZ-2023a. NCBI lineage: Eukaryota > Metazoa > Mollusca > Caudofoveata > Chaetodermatida > Chaetodermatidae > Chaetoderma > Chaetoderma sp. LZ-2023a. The sequence goes on along the minus strand of CM067374.1, from coordinate 117,932,735 downwards.
AAGTTGGGATCAAGGAGTGCAGGGATCGATTAATCCTGAAACGAGCAAACTAAAACTGGAATCATCCATTTTCTGTAGTTTCATTCCTCCAATACTGGCTCCATTTCCAGCTAAGCTCCACCTACTTTTTACACGCCTTTATCGTGATTTTAACAGTTTGCACCCAGAATTCTCAGGATGTCAATTTCAAGGTAAATCTACTGATAAGCCCTTGTTATTTTGAAACTGATTTGACTGTGAGCAGTCATATACTGGTGTGACAGATCGTATTCCGCCTTTTCCCTTTTGTCGCTTTGAGAGATTTACCCAAGGCTATCAAAACAGACCTGAAGACATAATCCAATGCCCATCATTTGAATAGGTCAAAGATTTAGCCAAGTTATGTTGCTTCATCGATGTGGCAGAATGTTAAGCTGACCTTGCTTTATCAGTGACATGGTCAGGTATTAATCGTCGTTTTTCTGCCAGAATAAATTACAGATACAGGCTTTACTGCTCCTCTGTTCATGGAGTAGTGAAGAGTTTTTCTGAAGACAAGCAAGCGCACGCGCACTGACTCACACCCAAACACACATGCGTGCACACGCGCACACACACACCTTTGGACAAGATGTCGCAGAATTCAGTATTAAAGCATTCTATGTCCTGAGAAATGAGTCGTGAACTTATTTAGTCACTAGGTGTTCTGACAAAATTTAAGATCATTAATTTGTCAAAGTTACTAATTTTACAGCCAATTTCTAGTAAATTATGAATCTATTGATTTTCCACATATCTCCAGAATGTGCTTTACCATTTGCTTTCTATGAATCAGACTTCTAAAACTTTAGAAAGCTTCAGGCAATACAGTTCCCGAGTTACAGTTTAATCCTTTAGTGACGATACCGGCCAAACCCGGCCTCCTTAGTGGTCTACAGGATTGCCGATTTGCAGACCCATAGAAGACTAATTTTTGAAAATTTACAACTGGAATGACTGGCCCGAGTTAACATTGATGAATACATGTTTCATAGAATAGATAATTCACATGTTTTGTTGCGCAGTGTCCTCCTGATTTTAGAAATATACAATTATAAATTATTTCGAGGCAGAATGTTAACCTGACCTTGCTCTATCAGTGACATGGTCAGGAATTAATCGTCGTTTCTTCTGCCAGAGTAAAATACAGATACAGGCTTTACTGCTCCTCTGTTCATGGAGTAGTGAAGAGTTTTTCTGAAGACAAGCAAGCGCACGCGCACTGACTCACACCCAAACACACACATGCATGCACACACAGGATGCCAGTATTCTTACATTTCCTTTCCAAGTCTGCTTGTGAGCATTGCCCCATTCGTAAATGACATTTGTTATGTGTGCCCAGTGAGCCAATGCACCTTTCTCTGGTGGTCAGTAGTGTCAGTTAATGTTTACAGTTCCTTACCAGCTAAGTGAGCACTATGGCCCTTGCTCCATTTATTTGTTCTGGCATGGCTGTTATACGGTATCTGAGTTGAACATTGATTCTTCTTCTTCTTGTCGTTCGCTGATGATACCGCCAGTCCTGTAAATGACTGTCGACATGATCATAAGCGTTAAGTGCATGGCTCCATGGTTTATTAGAGTGCGCCGTGCGGCCTGGAACCTCCGTCTTCGGTACTCGAGGTTTCTGTCAGGGTTACCTCACCCTTACCTCCTTTAGTCGCCTCTTAAGACACGCAGAGGATACGGAAGGTGTATTCTAAGCCCCACCTACAGGGCAGGTTGAACATTGATGAATACATGTTTCAGTTAAGGAGTTAATTCACATGTTCTGTTGAGCAGTGTCCTCCTGTTGTTAGAAATATACAATTATAAATTATTTCGAGTCAGAATGTTAACCTGACCTTGCTCTATCAGTGACATGGTCAGGAATTAATCGTCGTTTCTTCTGCCAGAGTAAAATACAGATACAGGCTTTACTGCTCCTCTGTTCATGGAGTAGTGAAGAGTTTTTCTGAAGACAAACAAGCGCACGCGCACTGACTCACACCCAAACACACACATGCATGCACACACAGGATGCCAGTATTCTTAGATTTCTTTCCAACTCTGCTTGTGAGCATTGCCCCATTCGTAAATGGCATTTGTTATGTGTGCCCAATGAGCCAATGCACCTTTCTCTGGTGGTCAGTAGTGTCAGTTAATGTTTACAGATCCTTACCAGGTAAGTGAGCACTATGGCCCTTGCTCCATTTATTTGTTCTGGCATGGCTGTTATACGGTATCTGAGTTGAACATTGATTCTTCTTCTTCTTCTTCTTCTTCTTCTTCTTCTTCTTCTTCTTGTCATTCGCTGATGATACCGCCAGTCCTGTAAATGACTATCGACATGATCATAAGCGTTTAAGTGCGTGGATCCATGGTTTATTAGAGTGCGCCGTGCGGCCTGGAACCTCCGTCTTCGGCACTCGAGGTTTCTGTCAGGGTTACCTCACCCTTACCTCCTCTAGTTGCCTCTTACGACACGCAGAGGATACGGAAGGTGTATTCTAAGCCCCACCTACAGGGCAAGTTGAACATTGATGAATACATGTTTCAGTTAAGGAGTTAATTCACATGTTCTGTTGAGCAGTGTCCTCCTGTTGTTAGAAATATACAATTATAAATTATTTCGAGGCAGAATGTTAACCTGACCTTGCTCTATCAGTGACATGGTCAGGAATTAATCGTCGTTTCTTCTGCCAGAATGAAACACAGATACAGGCTTTACTGCTCCTCTGTTCATGCAGTAGTGAAGGGTTTTCTGCTGACATGCGCATTCACAAGCTTATTGGGAGAGGGTTTGTTTAAGTTGGAAGAACTTGTACCCGATCCCATTGTACATTTTCGTACAATAATGATAACCGAGCCAGTCATTCCGGTGGTAAATTTTCAAAAATAGGCCCGTTGGTCTGCAAATGGACATTTTCTCTGAGCAAAGACCCGTTGCTGATTCACATTGTAAGAGGTTTTTTATGGTTTTTGTTAAGAACTATGTTTTTCCTTTGTGATTGTCCATTTGTAAAACAAGGTTTTTTTGGACAATTTACCACTGGCTCAGTTAAAGGAATTTGTCATTTCTTGTCTGTAAAACTTTAACAACAAAATATAAACTTTGTATTTGTCTTGAAATGGATGGATGCGATGTGTCAATCAAGTATATGACATAATCATTTGCGTCATGTCAGCTGACTTCACAACCAAGTTTGTCACATGTACGAATTGTATGTCTTTTATGAATTTACAGTTTAATAAACATACTGTTGAATATTTTGAAACTAATTTGACTGGGAGATGTTGCTATGGACAACAACAGCGCCCTGTCAAATTAGTTTCAAAATATTCAACAGCTTAGTTGTATAGTTACATTGAAATTGGGATTCCGGGAATTTAGGGTTCAAATTATGTTTCAATTTATCCCAACACGTGCAAAGCATGGGTGGAGCTTAGCGAGAAATGGAATGCTTTAGTGAGATGGTTTGAGTGAGGTCCAAGTGATATTGCAGCTTATAGAGGCTGATAACTCACATGATCAAACTACATGTGTTCTTTTCTCATAACTGATCTTATTTATATCTTCAATTTTACAAGTACAGTATTTCAGGCAGTTTCAGAGCTGCTTTACTTAGAAAAATATTCCCTCTGAATTTAATAATAGAATGTTTTAAATCAAACATGTTAGATTTTGATGACAGACATTTGTGCTTTATGAAAATATAAAAAAAGATTTAGTTTGACCTTTGCCCTTCGAAGAATTTCACAATAGCGTGAGTCGACCGAATACGGCAATTCCAATCACTTTGGATAGTCGCGGATCACGTCATTTGAACTGTGAGTTTGACAACTATAAAATAATATTTTCGAAATCAGTCTCATCCCATTGTCATGTTTTTGCAAGGCAAAAAAGAGAAATATTGACATACAAACATGTGGTGTCTATAAAAGCATAGTCGGCATACACCGCTGTGAGAGATGAGCTTGTTTTCGTGTCGACTAATGGATGATTAATCGTGACAGAGGACGTATTATGGAAATTAAATATTGGAAATCTGACACAATTGAGCTACACATTTTTATATTTCTTGGTTGTCTATAAACTGTACGAATACATAGAAAAATATTAAATCAAAGCCTAGTTCCAAAAAATTTGATTGATTAAGATAGTGATTCGAAACTGCTGTGTGCATTTGTAAATTATTTCGAGGCAGAATGTTAACCTGACCTTGCTCTATCAGTGACATGGTCAGGTATTAATCCTCGTTTCTTCTGCCAGAATAAAATACAGATACAGGCTTTACTGCTCCTCTGTTCATGGAGTAGTGAAGAGTTTTCTGAAGACAAGCAAGCGCACGCGCACTGACTCACACCCAAACACACACATGCATGCACACACAGGATGCCAGTATTCTTAGATTTCTTTTCCAAGTCTGCTTGTGAGCATTGCCCCATTCGTAAATGGCATTTGTTATGTGTGCCCAATGAGCCAATGCACCTTTCTCTGGTGGTCAGTAGTGTCAGTTAATGTTTACAGATCCTTACCAGGTAAGTGAGCACTATGGCCCTTGCTCCATTTATTTGTTCTGGCATGGCTGTTATACGGTATCTGAGTTGAACATTGATTATTCTTCTTCTTCTTCTTCTTCTTCTTCTTCTTGTCGTTCGCTGATGATACCGCCGGTCCTGTAAATGACTATCGACATGATCATAAGCGTTTAAGTGCGTGGATCCATGGTTTATTAGAGTGCGCCGTGCGGCCTGGAACCTCCGTCTTCGGCACTCGAGGTTTCTGTCAGGGTTACCTCACCCTTACCTCCTTTAGTCGCCTCTTACGACACGCAGAGGATACGGAAGGTGTATTCTAAGCCCCACCTACAGGGCAGGTTGAACATTGATGAATACATGTTTTAGTTAAGGAGTTAATTCACATGTTGTGTTGAGCAGTGTCCTCCTGTTGTTAGAAATATACGATTTTAAATTATTTCGAGGCAGAATGTTAACCTGACCTTGCTCTGTCAGTGACATGGTCAGGTATTAATCCTCGTTTCTTCTGCCAGAATAAAATACAGATACAGGCTTTACTGCTCCTCTGTTCATGGAGTAGTGAAGAGTTTTTCTGAAGACAAGCAAGCGCACGCGCACTGACTCACACCCAAACACACACATGCATGCACACACAGGATGCCAGTATTCTTAGATTTCTTTTCCAAGTCTGCTTGTGAGCATTGCCCCATTCGTAAATGGCATTTGTTATGTGTGCCCAATGAGCCAATGCACCTTTCTCTGGTGGTCAGTAGTGTCAGTTAATGTTTACAGATCCTTACCAGGTAAGTGAGCACTATGGCCCTTGCTCCATTTATTTGTTCTGGCATGGCTGTTATACGGTATCTGAGTTGAACATTGATTCTTCTTCTTCTTCTTCTTCTTCTTCTTCTTCTTGTCGTTCGCTGATGATACCGCCGGTCCTGTAAATGACTATCGACATGATCATAAGCGTTTAAGTGCATGGATCCATGGTTTATTAGAGTGCGCCGTGCGGCCTGGAACCTCCGTCTTCGGCACTCGAGGTTTCTGTCAGGGTTACCTCACCCTTACCTCCTTTAGTCGCCTCTTACGACACGCAGAGGATACGGAAGGTGTATTCTAAGCCCCACCTACAGGGCAGGTTGAACATTGATGAATACATGTTTTAGTTAAGGAGTTAATTCACATGTTCTGTTGAGCAGTGTCCTCCTGTTGTTAGAAATATACAATTTTAAATTATTTCGAGGCAGAATGTTAACCTGACCTTGCTCTATCAGTGACATGGTCAGGAATTAATCGTCGTTTCTTCTGCCAGAGTAAAATACAGATACAGGCTTTACTGCTCCTCTGTTCATGGAGTAGTGAAGAGTTTTTCTGAAGACAAGCAATTGCACGCGCTCTGACTCACACCCAAGCACACACATGCATGCACACACAGGATGCCAGTATTCTTACATTTCCTTTCCAAGTCTGCTTGTGAGCATTGCCCCATTCGTAAATGGCATTTGTTATGTGTGCCCAGTGAGCCAATGCACCTTTCTCTGGTGGTCAGTAGTGTCAGTTAATGTTTGCAGTTCCTTACCAGCTAAGTGAGCACTATGGCCCTTGCTCCATTTATTTGTTCTGGTATGGCTGTTATACGGTATCTGAGTTGAACATTGATTATTCTTCCTCTTCTTGTCGTTCGCTGATCATACCGCCAGTCCTGTAAATGACTCGACATGATCATAAACAGTAAGTGCGTGGATCCATCTTTTATTAGAGTGCGACGTGCGGCCTGGAACCTCCGTCTTCGGCACTCGAGGTTTCTGTCAGGGTTACCTCACCCTTGCCTCCTTTAGTCGCCTCTTACGACACGCAGAGGATACGGAAGGTGTATTCTAAGCCCCACCTACAGGGCGGGTTGAACATTGATGAATACATGTTTCAGTTAAGGAGTTAATTCACATGTTCTGTTGAGCAGTGAACTCCTGTTGTTAAAAATATACAATTATAGATTATTTCGAGGCAGAATGTTAACCTGACCTTGCGCTATCAGTGACATGGTCAGGAATTAATTGTCATTTTTCTGCCAGAATGAAACGCAGATACAGGCTTTACTGTTCCTCTGTTCATGGAGTAGTGAAGGGTTTTCTGCTGACATTCACAAGCGTGTTGGGAGAGGGTTTGTTTAAGTTGGAAGAACTTGTACCCGATCCCATTGTACATTTTCGTACAATAATGATAACCGAGCCAGACATTCCGGTGGTAAATTTAAAAAAATAGGCCCGTTGGTCTGCAAATGGACATTTTCTCTGAGCAAAAACCCGTTGCTGATTCACATTGTAAGAGGTTTCTTATGGTTTTTGTTAAGAACTATGTTTTTACTTTGTGATTGTCCATTTGTAAAACAAGGGTTTTTTTAACAATTTACCACTGGCTCAGTTAAAGGAATTTGTCATTTCTTGTCTGTAAAACTTTAACAACAAAATATAAACTTTGTATTTGTCTTGAAATGGATGGATGCGATGTGTCAATCAAGTATATGACATAATCATTTACGTCACATGTCAGATGACTTCACAACCAAGTTTGTCACATGTACGAATTGTATGTCTTTTATGAATTTACAGTTTAATAAACATACTGTGGAATATTTTGAAACTAATTTGACTGGGAGATGTTGTTGCTATGGACAACAACGGCGCCCTGTCAAATTAGTTTCAAAATAATCAACAGCTTAGTTGTATAGTTACATTGAAATTGGGATTCCGGGAATTTAGGGTTCAAATTATGTTTCAATTTATCCCAACACGTGCAAAGCATGGGTGGAGCTTAGCGAGGAATGGAATGCTTTAGTGAGATGGTTTGAGTGAGGTCCAAGTGATATTGCGGCTTATAGAGGCTGATAACTCACATGATCAAACTACATGTGTTCTTTTCTCATAACTGATCTTATTTATATCTTCAATTTTACAAGTACAGTATTTCAGGCAGTTTCAGAGCTGCTTTACTTAGAAAAATATTCGCTCTGAATTTAATAATAGAATGTTTTAAATCAAACATGTTAGATTTTGATGACAGACATTTGTGCTTTATGAAAATATAAAAAAAGATTTAGTTTGACCTTTGCCCTTCGAAGAATTTCACAATAGCGTGAGTCGACCGAATACGGCAATTCCAATCGCTGGATAGTCGCGGATCACGTCATTTGAACTGTGAGTTTGACAACTATAAAATAATATTTTCGAAATCAGTCTCATCCCATTGTCATGTTTTTGCAAGGCAAAAAAGAGAAATATTGACATACAAACATGTGGTGTCTATAAAAGCATAGTCGGCATACACCGCTGTGAGAGATGAGCTTGTTTTTGTGTCGACTAATGGATGGTTAATCGTGACAGAGGACGTATTATGAAAATTAAATACTGGAAATCTGACACAATTGAGCTACACATTTTTATATTTCTTGGTTGTCTATAAACTGTACGAATACATAGAAAAATATTAAATCAAAGCCTAGTTCCAAAAAATTTGGTTGATTAAGATAGTGATTCGAAACTGCTGTGTGCATTTGTATATTATTTTGAGGCAGAATGTTAACCTGACCTTGCTCTATCAGTGACATGGTCAGGTATTAATTCTCGTTTCTTCTGCCAGAATAAAATACAGATACAGGCTTTACTGCTCCTCTGTTCATGGAGTAGTGAAGAGTTTTTCTGCTAACATGTTTGATCGTGTATAATACCTTTCAGACAATGCTCAGCTTTTTTCTGACACAGTAAAGCATGTTTGATGAAACATCCAATGCTATAGCAGAAGTTGTATCACGTGAATTTGCTGAAATCACTGGTTGGTAACCTCATCCAACAATGTTTCATGCTGTATGATCATGTATAATTAACATCTATGACATACAATTGTGTAATCATACATATTAGATCGTCTATCACTGGCTTAAGACTTTTGTTTAATTTGAAGGCAGATCTTAACTAATGGCCAACGTTTGCCCCCTGATGGAGATGTCCGTTTATAGGCAGTTACGAGACTACCAGAATTTTGATCAAAGTCTATATTATTGTGTTTGTATTTTAGATGATCGCGCAGGCTGAGGCACATCATGAGTCCGAGCGATTGTTAGACGAGTTACGTTCCAAGGAACAGGCGATGAGTCAGCTTCACTACGAGTTAAATACAGCACAAGAACAAGCTACAGAGAAGGAAATTGAACTACAGAAGGCCCTATCCACACCGGCCTACCATCATGTTCCAGAAATGACGCAAGACGATAATGATGACAGCCAGCAATATGGTAGGTACCTTTATATGTACTAGGTAAACAAGTCTTTGCACCTGTTTAATATTAACCTTTTAGCAAACAACGATAGAATTTTGAAAATTTGACACTAGAATATTTCAGTGGCAAGTTTTCAAAAATAAAAATGTCTTCTACAAATGGAAATTTTTCAAGACCACTTCAGAAGCGGTTTTTGGCCAGGCTTAGTGTTAAAGGGCTAAGAACAGGCAATTAACACGAGGTATAATAATACTAGTTAAAGGATAACTAATCCCATCTCTTGATAGCTATTCAGGCGATCTAACATGCCAGTCATAAACTATCCAGGTAATTTAAAGCCTTTTATCACACCGCTAAGGAAAGATATTCAGGATTTAGTAGTTAAATGTTGGTACATTTCTACACCCTATGATGGCTGTCATGATTTACTTTTCAAGCAATCAGAAAAACCTGTGTGTGTCTGACTCGGTATATACACTCAGTCATAGAGGCTCCAGCTATAGTTTGGCAAAGTGGTATAAAAGCAATCCTAGAGGTAAGCTGTTGAATATTTTGAGACCAATTTGATTGGAAGTTGTTGCTGCCATAGACAGCAACAACTTCCAGTCAAATTAGTTTCAAAATATTTAATGGGATGGGCATTACATAATAAAGAATGTGATGCATTGGAGCTTACATGACATCACACACAATAGCTTGAGGAGACAAAATGGTGTCGATCACTGTTCAACATTTATTCGATATTACAAAACAGATAATTGCGATACAGATCAAGGCATGTGACAGGATATGAATGATATGGAATCTATAAACCATATTCTATCAGTGCAATACAACATTTGAGATGAGATTAGCATCGCTTTAACAAGAGGGATCAGAGATTGCAGACCCCCGCCAGTTTTTGTCGCATTTTTAATTTGGATTTTTCTAAAGTATCACCAATTCTTGTGTTAATATCTTAGCGTAACCCTTTAATGGTCATACCGGCCTCTGTAGTGCTTTTGAGGAATGTCCATTGGAGGCCAAGAGAAGACCATTTTTGAAAATTTACTTCCAAAATAGTTTTCTCTTGTCCTGAAAATAGACATTTAATAACCAAATATTTTGAATTTCTTGCGAAAATGTGACCATTAAAGGGTTAATCAGATCCAGTCACTTCTGAGACCCATAGATTCTGAATGTGATCCAATCCTGATCCATGGTGTCTACTCCAGATCAAGACCAATGTCTAGAAACAGGCTGTTAGCGAGGAATTGAAAGTAGGGTGTCCACAGACAATGAATATAGGTCTTATAATCCTCAAAGTTCAAACATTTTTCAAATTTCATGGTTAAATTGGTAAAAATTCTTGAACATTTTAACCTGTCCTTATTAATTTCTGACTTTACCTGTCCAAAATGGAATTTACCCAGATTATGATGTCATCAAACACGCGCTGAACTGATTATGATGTCATACGAAGTCTGATGATGGATGGATACTCTGGAAAGGTGAATTTCCAAACCAACATCTCTGAGAATTCCATTCTCTAAAATGGTTACAACTGATAGGCAATACCATGAAAATTTAACCATTTCCTGGTAGAAATTCCTGGAACCTTATGACTGTGTTTAATGTACACCTCAAAAACATTAAAGGGGGGGGAAGTGAAATTATTAAATGGAACCATCTAAATATTGCCTATCCTTTAATAAGATCGTTTATCACACCAAAATTGATCCTAAATTTTACATAAAATTTTGTGAAAAATACAAATCATGTGATATTAGGAATCTGATTAAGAATTATCAACAATATTTAGAACGATTACTCGGATATAATTATCCTGGACACGGAAATTGCTATATATTACCATTGTGTGATGGTAACCGAGTATTGTACTTTAAATCAGATCCGTATAATGGGTACCTGTTTGATAACTGGGAATGGTTATAGATCAATGCGATCTAACCATGTCTCGGCCTCATTCATCTCCAATCACAAAAGAGGTTTAACCCCCTCTTATGTCAACAGTGTGTTAAAGCACTCAAAATGCTACTTTTATCAATTAACGTTATAATGTATCAAGATTTTTCAAGAAAATTCAAATTTGACACCTAAAACAAGACGATAATGTATAAGCTTACAATTATTTATTCGAATCACATTTATGGGACTGCTGACTATATAATATACTTATTAAGATAGTAATATAGTGGTAAAATAGTGATGTTTATTCAGACAGTGATATTGTAATATAGTAGCATAGAATACTATATTACTATACATTAATATATATCACTTTAAAATAACAATCACTGTTTTGACTATATTAGTCAACAAAACTATCTCATGAATATGCTTCGAATCAATAATTGTAAATTTATACATTGAAATTTTATCATCCTGTTTCTACGTTTGTGTTTTACTCATTTGTGGGGTGCTCCAGTATATGGGAGGGATTTTCAAAATGAAATAAAGTGAACTTGTCGGGAATCTCACTCTTTCAGCAAATAGTAATTTGGCATTTCTGCTCACAACGATAAAATATCTAACTTTGTGTAGTTCCGTAGTAGCCAGAGGGTTAATACAGAGTGTTGTGCCATACTCCCTTATTTGTAAATAAGAGGTTCGCATATTATTGGGCTTTAGGAATTTCCCACGGACGTGTGATGTTTCATAAATGGTTGCTTTCGCATTTTACTTTTTACAAACCACCAACGCAGCCAAATCTGCCGAATAGCGAGATTCCAGGAAAAATATATGATCTACAACAAAAGAATGGCACACTCGCCGCCGTGTAAAAAGATGCCCTGTATTCTACAAGTATAATATCTAGTGGTCGCGATAAAATCATGTTATCCTAACTCCAATCGATCCTTTTAACATGCATCACGTGACAAATTCTGAGTTAGCGACGAGACTTAATGAGCAGTTCACGAGTTTCATTTTCAGTATAGTAAGTTCCCAGTTCGTGATTCTTGTTATTACACGAACCGCGAAACAAAATTGATCGTAATCACTGACGAAAATTAACGAGCAGTAGCTGGTTCCTGATACTAACTACTTTAGAATAGCCTTCAACCGGGAACCAATTTACGAAAATTGTCGATAATTCTCCAGACGAATACAAATGGTGACAATTCATACAAAATTCCCGGGGAAAAAACAAGTAGAAGCTTGCGATACCCTATAGTGTTATCGACACACAGGGTCCCAGTTTATGCGTCCCGGGGAAGGGTTGAAAAAAATCATGATTTTTTTCTCGAAAAAAATCGATTTTTATGATGATTTTTTAATAGAACTATAACAAAATCATTGATTTTTTTGACATGCACTCATGTTAGGAACTAACTTGAATATAATCACTCTAAACAATGTTGGCCTTATTTATACTATTAAAATGTATTATAACAATAAGCATCCCAGAATTTGTTCTTGTTGTTCTTAAAACACTTTTTAATTTGTCACATTTGTCACATTTGTGCAATTCTACTGGATGGGTCATGAGCATTGACCAAATTTATAATAAACATGCCTATACTACCGTAACCATGTCTTGTCTACACTTGATGGGCTACATTTTATCCGTCTTAATATTTTGTGGATAAAATTTGTATAAGGCTGTATAAATCTGGACATGGCATAAAATACTTTGAATATAATTTAACTGAATGTAGTCGGCAATAACCGTCAGTCAAATTTGTTTGAAAATATTCAGCTGGTCTAGAGTTATTATTGTCTAGTGGCTGGCAGCAGTCAAAGTCAAGTCAGTTAAAAATAATATCCACAGAACTGTTATAAATACTAGTATTGGTCTGTGGTGTGTTTACGCATCAAATAACAACTAAGGAAAGTTTCCACTAACTGTACTGATAGAAATAAAGCTTCTTAGTTCTTATATTAGCATAATAATGTTTAACCAGGCTTATTAACTATCTGAAACAATAGCTACAATAACTTAACAAATCAAAAAAATTCTTTAGAAATTTTATAGTTCAAATGAGTCAATGAGATGAGTTGAGGAGGAAAAAATCAAAAAAGTTTAATTTTTTCAGCTTGATTTAATCATATGATTTAATCGATTTGATTAAATCAAAACAACCCTGCTCCCGGGGCAGATTTTATGCGTCGATACACGCAAATGAGGAACACTGGTATCAGGTGGGCTGTACCTTTCATCAGTGCTCAACATTACATGAAAATTACGTTTGTAGTTTGGTGTGGGTATCCTGCATCACTAAAATTTTAATTTATTGTCTCACCTGCGAAGCAGAAAGTGTGACATAGGGATCACTAATTCCGGCGGCGACGGCAGCGTCCGTCATTTGTGCAGTTCTGGTTAAGGTTTTTTTAATCAACTTATTTTTCAACACTGGCTCATCCGATCTCAATGAAACTACGGAAGTGATCTATACTATACAGGGATGTGATCTACATAACAACACATTTAATTTGGGTGCATTTTAACTATTTTATTCATGGTTTTGGACTTGGACTTTTTTCATGTATTTTGCAAGTGCAGTTTTGGTTAATTTTTTTAATCAACTTATTTTTAAACACTGGCTCATCCGATCTCAATGAAACGTTACAGAGGTGATCTATACTATACAGGGATGTGATCTACATAACAATACATTTAATTTTGGGACATTTTAACTGGTATTTTTCACGGTTTTGGACTTGGGCTTTTTTAATGTGTTTTGCAAGTGCAGTTCTGGCCAGTAATTATCGATTGTAATGCAACTCCTCCTAGACGATTTCAGATGGAAACTTTAGGGATGATTGCACATATGGACAGGAATGTGCATGACACTTGGAATTTTGGCATGCCCCAGGGGCCTGGGGGTGGGGAATGTGGGGTAAAAAATGTAATTTTTCCAAAGGTCATGTCGCATCTCATTTTCAAGCCAATGATGAGTAGACTACAGTACAAGGAATTATATTGATCTTGGGTCACAAACCGAGGGTATGGGGTGGGGGTTGGGGTCAAAAGTGGGCAGCAATCTATTGTAATGCAACTCCTAGACCATTTCAAAATAGAAACTTTGGGGATTATTGCACATATGGCCAGTGATGTGTATGACACTTGAAATTTTGGCATGGCCCCAGGGGGGCCCCTGGTGGTGGGAAATGTGGGGTAAAAAATATAATTTTTCCAAACCTTGTCATGTCGCATATCATTTTCAAGACAATGATGAGTAGACTACAGTACAGGGAATTATTTTGATCTTGGGTCAAACTGAGGATGGGGGGGGGTGTGTGTGTCAAAAGTGAGCACCAATCTTTTGTAACGCAACTACTCCTAGACCATTTCAGATAGAAACTTGAAACTCTGTATGATTAGACATATGACCAGGAATGCGCATGACACATTGCAATTTTGATCTCACGCCCAGGGGCAGGGGTGGGGGAAATGGTGGGCAGAAAATAAATTTTAGCAAATTTTAATGTGATCATGTCACTTCATTTTGAGGCTTGTAGTTAGTACAACTACAGTACAACAAATTTTTTTGTTCTTGAGTCAATCTGAGGGCAGTTTTTTTCATGGTTTTGGACTTGGACATTTTTTCAACAATAACTCACCAGATATCAAGAAAACTTTACAGCAGAGTTATATACTATGCAAGAAGTACTATCTGCATCATTACTAGTTTCATTTGGAAAGAAATTTCAAGATCAGACTATCCAGAGTTTGGTAAAAGATTTCCATGTTTGATTGGTTACACTTGTTTGTTGGTGCATTACTGAATATGTGTATTACGAACCATGCCACGTTTGCCTTACCAATCAACACTATCCATGCCTTTACAGGCGATACATTGTACGCTTCAGCATTCTTGTTTTTTATTTGTGTTAATTAGATGCTGAGCTAACTGTGAATGAGAACGAATATTTAGCACGACCTGAGGAAGAACGTATTACACAAGCTGAGAAGAACCAACGTCTGCAGGCACAACTCAAGGTAGTTATATAATATATGATCTGTCAATCAGACCTACATCATATTAGCGTACTAACCAATCAAAGTACATTGGCCCCAGGGTTCTACCTTGGATGAAATTAGTGCCGGACATTTTTACAGCAATTTTACAAAGTCCCTTGAAATAAAGCTTAATTTCAACAAAATATGTGAAAAGTGGTGGTTAAAAAAGATAATTTAGTCTTTAGTGCTGGTTAAAATTGTTGAGTGGTGGCTAATTCCGACCAGTGTGGGTAGAACCCTGATTGGCTATCGGAGGAATGCGACAAAGCAAAATGAACTTTAATCATCTAACACTTGAATTTGGTTTTTTAAATTTCAATTTTCTCATAGAAAGTGCCCATTTGCAGACCAAGAGAAGACTATTTTTCTAAATTTACCACTGGAATGACTGGCTCGGTTATCGAGCCAGTCATTCCAGTGGTGAATTTTCAAAAATAGTCTTCTCTTAGTCTGCAAATGTACATTTCTCAAGACGACTGCAGAAGCCGTTTTTGGCTGATATGAGTGTTAAAGGGTTAAAGTATTTGAATCTAGCCCTTTATTGTTAAAACAGATGTTCAAGAACATGAAAATCTTTTACAATTGAATTTCTTTGCAAATGGACATGATTCACGACCACCGCACAGGCCATTTTTGGCCTGCTTGACAATACACCTTTCCCACATTGATGTCACTACACCAGGATTCCCCTAAATCAGTGCGGAACTGTTGGCTGGTAACGCCACCAACAAGCAGTTGACCCATATTGAGTTACTATTGCACTAAAATACACCGCAATTTAAACCTATGATAAACTAAAATCACTATATTTATTATTTTTTGAAAAGTTTGTAAGATGCTTAGTTGTCATGACGCTAAAATCAGTATATTATTGAAGTTATACATCATTGGAATGTCTATTCAATTGTCTAAACATTAATGCATTATTTTTAATGTTTTTGTAAAATTTTCACTGTTATTTACGTATATAAAATACACCATTATACCTAGATTCATTAAATCAAGAGGACAATAGGGGCTATTATAAAACCATAATCAACTGTATTAAATTTTACAAAACTAAAAAATGAATACAAAAATGAATAGAAACTTGCCTCAGTGTTCCAATGATGTATGGCTTCAATAAAATTATGATATTAATTCTTCATATAAGTTGCTTAAAGTGCATTGTATCGGATTCCAATAGTAAAATAATGGTGTTTGCGCATCTGCTATCGGGGTTACCAGCCAGAAGTGGTATGCGCAATGCATTTGGGAAAGGTCTGTTGGTGTTAATAGTAGGCTATAATGGCTAAAACACGTTGTGCACTGATGTCAATATACGAGCGCAAGAACGCAATATCTAATTACACAGACGTTATCTCGATAAAACAAATTACAGCATTTCACTTTTCACAGAAACGTTTAACCCTTTTATGTTCAAGATTGGTAAAAAAAATCACAATTGTTGCTTAGTGAATGACCACTTGGAGGCCAAGAGACTATTTTTTTAAATTTTACTGCTGGAATGACTGGCTCGATAGTCGAGCCAGTCATTCCAGTAGTAAAATTTAATAAATAATCACTTGTCCCGCCAATGGACACTGCTAATGTCCACCACATAGGCCGGTTTTTTGTCCGGCTTTACCATTAAAGGGTTAATAATAAAAATTGTCTCTTAATTTTTTTAATCATTTTATTTTCGTTTAGTCTCTTGGCGCTGAACTGACTGATAAACGCGATGTTGAAAAAGTGACCAAGAATGATATAATTCATGCGGAAAACATTGTTCAGGGACGCGACAAATACAAGACGCTGAAGCAGATTCGGCTAGGCAACACGAAGAATCGAGTGGACCAATTCGAGGCATTATAATCCATACATGTATTGGTTGGGTTGGTGCACGCGATGGGTGTCGGCGCAACAGAACTGGCTGGTTTATAGATAGAACAAGGTTATAAATACATGTACTCTTAACGGCGTCATCAGCACTAACTACATCGTGTGCGTATATGCGACCGCTGATACACGCTTATTAATTATGATTCATGATACATTGTGTACAACCCATTCGTTATAACTCGTGTCAAATTTACCGTGTATCGTTATATAGAGCTGGATGGAGATTATCGAATAGCCGTTAGTGTTTGAAGGGAGATAACTCTTGCTCATTGCAAATCACCATGTGTAAGCGAGGAAAATGTATTTTTTTTAAACTTTACACTTAAATTAGTGGCCAGTTATAATATCAGTAAAATAGTTTCAGAAATATTTTCTTACCTTCAAATATCTGATTTAGGGTTCGCACAAGCTTGAAAAGTGTTTGCTATTTGCAGTGAATTTGAACAATACCTAATATATTGAAAATCAAATCAAATTAACAAATTTCTGCCAGTATAATGCTGATATTTATTGATGCTGAAAATGTAGTATTAAACTAATTTCTCGTAGGATCAAGTTTCCAAATTTTCCTAACAGGACTGCTGGGACAGATTAACTAGGCAATGCCCTACCCTCCAAGGCTCTCCCCACCTACATAGAGCCTAAATTTTAGGCCCTGGAACATTGGAAAATTGATTTCCTGAAAGTCGTTAAAAAATTGTCGCCGCTAAGTAATTGTCAGTTATATAAACCAGTAATGCTTTACATTGTAAGAGTTATGTCCCTTTGGGTAGAGTTATGTCCCTCTGGGTAGAGTTATGTCCCTTGGCTAAGAATTAGCCAGGTGTGTATGTGTATGTACAGTCAATCAGAATACTTAGTTAGTCATGTAGAACAAGAAAAACCGCCCACAGTTAATTAAGCAGAGAATTTCCAGACAATATAAGAAACTGCTCCTGTAGTGAACACTTTAATGGTCAAGCCGGCCAAAACTGGCCTTTGTACTTGTCTAGAGGAATGTCCATTTGTAGGGCAAGAGAAGACTATTGTCGATGATCGAGCCAGTCATTCCAGTGGTAAAATTTCAAAAATTGTCTTCTCTTGCCCTGCAAATGGGCATTCAATATGAAAATCTTCTTCACCAAATTTGACTATTAAAGGTTTAATTACCTTAACTCTTTAAACCCGAAAACACAGATCTCTGAAATATGATGAATATTTTGAAGCTAATTTGACTGGGAGCTGTAGCTGCCTATGTCAAATTGGTTTCAAAATAATCAACAACTTAAGAGTATGCTTGGTTTTAATTTGAGAATCCTGGACTTGACGGTTTGAAGTGTTAACAAGTCTCTAGGCTTCCGCGATTACGTGATTAATTTGAAAAGCGCGATTATTTTTTAAATCGTAAATTCATATGATTAAAAATTAAATAATCGAACAATCGTGAAAAAGTTCTACTGAGTAAACATTTTCACTTGTTCCACTCTACCTGTTAATTACTCAAGAAAATTAACGTTTTGCTCAGCGAATATATGTTCATTTGGAGGCCAAGAGAGGACTGTTTTTGGAAATGTATCACTGGAATGACTGGCTCGTAAATTGAGCCAGGCATTCCAGTGATGCATTTTCAAAATGAGTTCTCTTGGCCTGCAAATAGTAATTTCTAAACACCGCTGTACCTTTGGCCATTGATATACTTTTGTAGGCTGATTAATCGAGTAATCGTGATTATTCTGAGGTAATTACACTAAAATCAATAATCGCACAAGTGTCTCTGTCTGGTGCTTCTAACGACTTACAAATTATTATCCAACTTCCGAGACGTATGGTCTCAAGGGAATAGAATGTGTGCATCGGGTTGAACACTACGAGATGGAAGAGATCCTTTGACGGCTCTTAGATGAATTCGCTTTAAACTAACTGCGTACGAAGGACACGCCTAAATTATGTTGCAAAAAATGTAAAGTTATAAATGATAATTACAATAATTGTATAATTAATCAGCTTTTTCATGATCTAATTACGTTATTAATCTGGAATGAAATAATGCATGTAAATGTGTTGGAAGTACGTTGTTTATATTCATTGACTGAATTAGCCCTTCCACAACGAAGCCAACCAAAACCGGCCTTGGTAGTGGTGTTGGGGGGGAATGTCCATTTGCAGGTCAAGAGAAGACTATTTTTGAAAATTTACCACTGGAATGACTGGCTCGTTAACCGAGCCAGTCATTCCAGTGGTAAATTTTCAAAAATGTTCTCTTGGCCTGCAAATGGTCACTCAATAAGTTAATATTTTATTTTATTTTTTTTCAACAAATTGAGTCATTAAAGAGTTAAGATTGTGAGCCGGACGTGCTCAGGTTTGTAAAATATTATTGTTGCTAGTTTAATAACTGACGAATGCGTCATGGGGATAGTGTATTCATGCGCCACGAGTGAGTTGATGATGTATATACTGCTTTTCCCAGAAAATAGTTCTAGTTTAAAAGTTACATTGCATTTACAGGTGTAGAAATTTGTCGACAAAACAGGTATCCATTTTATGAATTGACTTGCTGAAAGGTATTGTTGGATGTTTCTTTCACACTTATCACATTGTTGTGTGTGTCGGAAATAAGTTTGCTGAATGCTGTTGCCGTCGTCTTACCATTTTAAGAGTAGACTAAAGCTTGCAACAACTTAGGAGTTTAACACTCGTGCCAGCCAAAAGTGGCTTCTAAAGTGGTCTTGAGAAATGTGCATATGCAGACCACGAGAAGACTGTTTTTGAAAATTTACTACTGGAATAACTAACTGGCTCGACACCTGAGCCAATTATTTCAGTGGTACAGTTTTGAAAATATTCTTGACGAGTTTAGGAGAAGATTTAGGTTTTCTAGAAGAAATTTGATGGTTAACCCTTTAGCACTCATTTCAAACAAAAGCGGCTTCGGCAGAGAAATATTGATTTGCAGACCAATAGAAGACTATTTTTGAAAATTTACCATTGAAATGACTGGCACGATAACAGAGCCAGTCATTCCGGTGGTAAACTTTAAAAAATAGTCTTCTTTGGTCTGGAAATGGACATTTTTGTATGGGAAAATTGAAAAAAGTGAACAAATTCGAGGGTTAAAGGGTGAATTTTGTATTTGCAGACCATACCGACCACTAGGTGGGGTTTGGTGGAGATTGAATACTTTGTTCTTCTTTAGCATAGGGAAGCAGTGGTAGCAGCGTAATTTACCTTTCTAAGTTTATCCATCGATCCTATGATGTCATAACCATGTGAGGTGTATACTGACGTCATAATCATTACGTTATAAATGATTCTATTTGGCCACATGTGAATTGTGTCTCTACTATTTAATAAACATGGCAGCAACATCAAATTTGTTCCAAAATATTAAACAGCTTACCTGTATAGTTTTCTGGAAATTGATAGTCAGAGAGTTCAGAGATCGATCGATCCCAACACGAGCGAGGTGTGGGGGGATTAGTTAAAAATGGAAAGGTCCATTGTTATAAATGTGATATTGTAACATACATTCAAAGCTTACGTTCAAAACGTGAAAGCGGGAATTGCTTGTTAATAATAGAGGTGATTATTTGAATAATTCATAAAAAATTTCAACTATTCCAAAAAAATTATATTTTCACCCAGAATATATTAATCTTCTTCTTTTCGTTCGCTGATCATACCACCAGTCCTGTAAGTGACTATCGACGTGATCATAAGCGTATAAGAATATATTAATAAAACTAATACTTTGTAATTAATTAATCAATCAATTAGTAAATGATGTGGGTTAAACGCATTAAATTATCCCTCATGTATAATAAGTATGTCATAGTGATTGAGATTTCTTCGTTCCGTGAACAATTCTCTGCGTTCTCTTCATTATCATCACCATTATCATCACCATTATCATCATCATTATCATCACCATTATCAATAGAGATCATTACTCGATATTATTATGATCATTAATGCCAGACCACTGTATTGACAGAACAACCAAAATTTGCTTTATTACATGGTCTAGATTAACCCCTAGGACTAAACGTTCAAATTTCTTATGAAACTTATAAGAAATATTCGGTTAATGGTCAAGTCGGCCAACTCTGGCGCTTGTAAACAAAGTGAAAGTGAAAGTTGTCCTATGGGATGTGATAGGTGTCGCCTCGGCGGTCAGACATGTCAGAGTTATCCCCTAGGAAACTATCAAATCTTAATTTTGCATCCTGCAATAACCCACTTATGACCACGCCGGCCATAAATTGCTTCTGTTATGGTATTTAGAAACATCTATTTTCAGTCTAAGACTTTTTTGGACAATTTACCACCAGAATGGATGGCGCAATCACTGAGCCAGTCATTCCAGTTGTAAGTTGTCAAAATTAGTCTTCTCTTGGCCTGTAAATAGATATTGTTTAAGCAAAATCTATTCTTATCTTGATCATTAACCCGTTTACACTCGTATCAGCCAAAGACGGCTTCTGCAGTGGTCTTGAGAAATATCCATTTGCAGGCCAGGAGAAGACTTGGACAATTTACCAGTGGAGTAACTGGCTCGATAACTGAACCAGTCATTCCAGCGGTAAGTTTTCAAAAATAGTCTGCTCTTGTTTTCATTAACCCGTTAACGGACAAGAGGCGTAAACGAAGTTTGCTTAGCCATTGTCCATTTGCAGGTCAAGAGAAGACTTTTTGAAAATTTACCAGTGAAATGACTGGCTCGGGTACCGAGCCAGCCATTCCGACTAAATTTTCAAATATAGTCTTGACCTGCAAATGAGTATTGCTAAAGACCACTGCAGAGGGTGGTTTTGGCGAGCGTGATCATTTTAGAGTTAATACACATAAGATAGCGTATCAAATGTCTTTTGGGCGGCGTCAAAGAATGGGCGTTCCTTCAACCACCTTTGGCCATCCATAAGTCAGTGGTCTTTATAAACAGGTTTGAGTGAATTATTATTATTATTATTTCTATATGAATATTGTGTACAGTTATATAGCGCTCCTATTTAGTGCTGAGAGGCATTCTATATTTTTCACTAGATTACCGTATACTAGTTCCATGTTAGACAGTTTTTTAATAGAATATTATAATGATATAATATAATTAATAAAATTGTTGCATTTTGTATGAAGATGATTCTGTCTATGTATAGTAGTATTATTAATATTATTATTATTATTATTATTCTTATGCAGATGTACAAATTGCTCGACGTATATATAAATAATATAATGCTGATTTTTCCACATATCTGGCTTTTGTAGTATAATTCCCATTACTTGTACTATTATTATTTTAATATATTATTACTAATAATATATAAATTCAAATTATTAATACTTTAACTCTTTCACGGCGAAGCTGGCCAACATCGGCCTCTACAGTGGTCTTGAGAAAATGGCTATTTGCAGGTCAAGAGAAGACTGGGTTTTTTAAATTTACCACTGGAATGACTGGATCGATAAATGAGCCAGCCATTCCAGTGGTAAGTTTTCAAAAAAATTATCTAGGCATCCAAATGGACATTCACTTCACTAAACAGCTGCCAGTCAAAAGTAATTTCAAAATATTCAACAATGCGCCATAAATAGTTCACAATTTTCCGATTAAAAAATTGTTTAAAAATAAAATCATGCACTTTTACTTTAGAAGTCACTAATCTTGATTCTATGAATTCATATGAAATGCCCATTTGAAGGTGTTTTTGCATCGTCATTATCAGTCATTGCAGTCTATGTGCTACAGCTTTTTATTTTCAATTTATAACAATGAATGTTGAGTGAGGTATTTCGCAGCTGCGGGTTATTTTACAGTCTTGCCATAAAAATAAACATAAGAATTACTTTTGAGACATCGAATTATTAGTTATAAAATTTTCTGAGTTTTACGCCACTAAGTGAAACTTGCTATGTAACGTTATAGTCTTCGGAAAGGGAATTTTTCAACAGTTGTATGTTTTATAGGAAAACGAGAAGTTGACTATTCAAGTCAAATACTTTGTTTCTGCTCGCATATGGCTAATCTTACAGGGTTCATAATGATCTTTAAACATGCTTTGAGTGTTTGAATTCAGAAATTGTTTGTCACGGCCTTTAAAAAGTGCTTAATCTTAGTAAAATGAGTTAAAACTGCTTAAATTTTGTTAAAATCTGTATAAAAAAAAATAAAAAATTATATTTTCCAGAAACATTTATTCCTGGTATGTGAAAAGTAATAATGACATAATGAGGATACTTTTAACCCTTTAGGGGTCACGATTTGTAAAGAACAATAATTTTGCTTAGTGAATGCAGTGCAAAGAGAAAACAATTTTTGAAAACTGACCACTGAATTCACTATATAACCAAGTATATCAAGTAATAAAATTTCAGAAATAGTCTTCTCTTGCCCAGAAAATAGATATTCAATAAGCAAATATTTTTACCTGTATCGCTAGACACAAGTGTTAAAGCGAGCATGGGGAGCTTCTTGTTAAGACATTTTTTAATAACTCATTCTACTGATGCGATCTCCAACCCTGAGTTAATGTTTGTCCGTTGTGTCCCGAAGATGTGTATCATTTTGGGGGTCAATAGCTAAAATGCAACAGCTTTCAGCAACATAGTTTCCAAAATAAATACTTTTGATCTCATGGCAGCCCAGTTGAAATATATCAAGTGGGATATTTGGACAAATTCTTTTTTAACAAATTTTACTATTAAAGGGTTAACAGTTAGATCAGTGCAATTTTAAATCAAGTTTAGTCTTTTATATAATAGATGGTAATTTATTTTGGAAACAAAAGTGCTGCGTAGGACATCAATAGTATTCAGCATAGCCATTTCTAAAATAAGTATAAATATATTGTTAGCAAAATGTGCATGATCATTTCTTCTACAGATGCTGCAGTGGTTAACTGTATTATGTAGCGATGCGTTATAATGACACATGTTAAATATAGATTTTGTGAGTCATTCATTTATATTGCGATCCATTAACACTTTAACTCTCAAATTCCTTTAAGAAAAATTAATTTTTTTCAAAGAAAATATCCATTTGCAGATCAAGAAAAGTCTATTTTTGAAAATTTACCACTGGAATGACTGGCTCGGTTAACGAGCCAGTTATTCCAGTTGTAAATTTTCAAAAATAT
The DNA here is from genome assembly GCA_034401795.1 of Chaetoderma sp. LZ-2023a. Taxonomy (NCBI): domain Eukaryota; kingdom Metazoa; phylum Mollusca; class Caudofoveata; order Chaetodermatida; family Chaetodermatidae; genus Chaetoderma; species Chaetoderma sp. LZ-2023a. The sequence continues at coordinate 117,908,977 of CM067374.1, read as the reverse complement.
TCTCTGTTTTGCAAAGGGTCATTTTCCAAGACCCTTGCAGAAGCCATCTTGGAGTTTAAAGTGTTATGTGTATACTTTCAGAAGGCCAGCTGTTGCCGTTTGGAGACAACACATGTTTTATGACTCATTAATGTTGATTATTAACCTTTGTTGCTCCACTGTCCAAGAGGTTGATTGATTTAGTAACCATGGAAGCAATAGTGCTGAAAGCTGTTGTTGTTTTATAAAGCAACGGTTTAAATCAACATACTTTCCCAAAACACTCAGCTGTCGTAATATGAATGAAACCTTGGAATGTGTAATTTTTAGTGCATTCAGGGTTAATAGTGGGTTTGGGGGTGGGGGGTGTGTGGGTGTGAGGAGAGTTGGAGAACGAATATTAACACTAATGGTCAAGCTGGAAAGAAATGGCTTCTGCACTCGTCTTGAGAAATGTCCATTTGCAGGTCAAGAGATTATTTTAACAAATTATCACTGGAATGGCTGGCTCGATAACCAAGCCAGGCAATCAAGTGGTAAATTGTCAAAAATAGTCTTTTTTTACCTGTAAATGAATATTCTCTCACAAGAAGGTTTTTGTAACCTATTTCGACAATTAACCCTTTAACCCACAAATTTCAATATTCACATAGAAAATGTTCATTTCCAGACAAAAAGACTGAAAATTTACCACTGAAATGACTGGCTCGGTTATTGAGCCAGTCATTTCAGTGGTAAATTTTCAGAAATTGTCGTCTGCTAGTGGACATTTATCACGACTGCCGCAAAAGCGTTAATGGATTGAGGAATCTCCATTTGCAGGATGAGAGTTGATTTTTTTTGGACAAATTACCACGAATGACCGGATCAAAGTTTCAAGCCAACCAATTCCAGTGGTAAATTATCCAAGTCTTAGCATGCAAATGTTCATTCACTCAACAGAAATTGTTTATTTTCTTGTCATATCCTGACCATTAAAGAACCAATATATACCCTATCGATAGTAGTAATAATGATAATAATACTTATAGTAGTGATATGCCGATAAGTAGATGTAGAATCCTCACCACGCTTGGCCTTACAAATCACTGGTTAATCCAGGTGTATTTTAGTAGATATGTTCACTGCTTGCATCTGGCAATGCTCATTTTCTACTGAATGGTGATATAAGTCCTATTGCGTCCTATCCTCCCCTATTTGCATACACACACACATGTACCTGATAGTCTCCATCCATAATAAGCAGTGTTTGAGCAGCGCTGACTGGTGGATGAATTGTATACTATTCAGATTTAAGGTCTGGTCAGTGTTATTACACTATCAATGATATGTATGCAATATTCGATGATTAATAAAAAAACCAATTACAATCAACTGGCGTGTATGTGGGTTCTCTGTTCATCCAAAGAATAGTTACCATGATTTCTCGACTAAAGGCTGCCCTCGAATATAGGACGCTGTCCCAAATTTGACCAAAATCCGGCCAAAAAGCTCTTGTATTCAAGTATAGGACGCTGTTAAATATAGAAAGACGTAACTTTAAAATTGTTTAATGTATGACTTAAAAGTATCATGGTGGAAGAAAAATGATTAAATAGGACCGCCTAATATCGTGTATCTTCAATAAAGATCGTTTATTACATAAAAATCAATCTAATTTTGGCATAAAATGTCTCCTTGAAAATATAGAAATCACGTGACAGAAATAGACTGTAATGGCTCTTTTGCGTTTGGAGGCGCTGTGTGATCTTATGCACTAACGGGAGTTGTTTATCTGGCTCTTTTGTGATTGGAGGCGCTGTGTAATCTTATGGGAGTTGGTTATCAAACGGGTACGGGAACATTCAGTTCCTATCGCGCAATGATGATATATAGCAATTTCCGAGTCCAGAATATTTAGATCTGAGTACTCGCTCTAATTAGAATAAAGATCTTTTGCGATTGGAGGCGAATCACTTGATTTATACATGTATCTTTTCTCGACGCCAGTTTATGTCAAATTCTGGATTACTTTTGATGTAATAAGTGATATTTATTAAAGAATAAGCAATATTTAGGCGCTCCAATTTAATAAATTCACTTCCGTTTGGTGTTTTTGGAGTGTACATTAAACAAAGTCGTCAGGCAGCTCGAATTGTGTAGGGTAACATTTAGTTCAATTTCTGTGGTATAATCTTTTACTTTTTAAGAAAATTTTTGACCCAAAAATGTGCTCACGGAATGTTCTCGATTATAGGATGCACCCCCTATCCTAGAACATGTAATTTGACACACAAAAACTGCGTCCTTTAGTTACGTTTTTATGGTGTATGCACTGTCTATTGAGATTTTTGTATTACTAAGTAAATTTCCATATTCAAGGTTTCAGATAGATTTTTAGCATCTCAATAAACTACTGTGTCCCTTAGTTAGTCAGTCAGTCTCACAAAAACTTATTCCAGGTTGTAGTCTCAGGAGTTTTGCAGTAATCAATCTTGGGGAGGTTGGCTGTAGAATCCTAAAGATGTGTGATAAATTTGGGGTCAAATGTCAAAGCCATGGTGACCAGATTAAAATCTTTATTTTGAATGTTATATGCCTGAAAGACACATTTGTCAATAACTAGTTTTACTGGAGAGATCTTGACCAAACTGGGATGGAAGGTTGCCCAGCAAGTCCCAAAGTGGTATAAATTTTGGTGTCAAATATCAAGATCACAGTGACACCTGCAACTACCACGATTCTATCGACCTTGTTGAGAATGGAAGCGGTGCCCAAGGAAACATTTGTGATAAATAGATTATTTTCTCATTAAGTTAATTGTCGTCCTTGGGCGGGACCTGGTACTAGGTGGAGGAGAGGAAGGGTTAGATGGGAGTAGGGCTGGGGAATTTTGAATGTCTAGATGCTCTGCATTTCTTGAGTTAAATATGTACATTCAACTTGATATGTAGCTATCTTATTTCTAGCTCACCTGGCTAGAATGACCATGTGAGCTTATGCTGTGGCATCCATCCATCTGTCCATCAATTTTTGTTTTAAAATGCTACTCCTCTTGGCGTATTTCAACCTTATTTGGCGTGAAGGCCCCTGTGGAGGTAGGCTTCATAACTTGTATACAAAATTTTAATTAGTCATTGTTTGCGGGTGAAAATCTGAGATTTTATGAAAAATTTACCGGAAATTGTCAAAACACTTGTCCTTAGCTGTCAGACAGATTTTAACAAAATTTTGTTAGAATGACCCTATCATGCAAGGTTTCAGAATTTTTATTAGCTCACCTGGCCAGAATGGCCAAGTGAGCTTATGGCATGGCGACCGTCCGTCCGGCCATCAATTTTTGCTTAAAATGTTACTCCTCATTAACCGCTTGGCGAATTTCAACCTAATTTGGCTGGAAGGACCCTATGGGCGTAGGCTTCAGAACTTCTATACAGAATTTTGATTGGTCCATTTTTCTGGTGGCTATCTTGAATTTTCCCAAAAATGGCAGGAAATCGTTTAAAACGCTACTCATTAACTGCTTGAGCAATTTCAACCAGACTTGGCTGGAAGGATACTAGGATGGTTGGTTTCAAAACATGTATACAGAATTTTGATTGGTCAATTTTTCCGGTGGCCATCTTGGATTTTCTGGAAATCACTTAAAAGCCTACTCAATAACCACTGTGCCAATTTCAGTTAAACTTGGATGGAAGAACCCTAGCCTAGTATGCTTCAGAACTCCTATACAGAAATTTGATTGATAAATTTTTCCGCCAACCATCTTGGATTTTCTGAAAAATGGCAGGAAATCGTTTAAAACACTACTCATTAACTGCTGGAGCAATTTCAACCAGTGGAAGGATACTAGGCTGGTAGATTTCGGAACTTGTATACAGAATTTGAATTGGTAAATTTTTCCGGTGGCCATTGGATTTTCAGAATATTTTGGGAAATCAGTTAAAATGCTGCTCCTCATTAGACGCTTGGCCGATTTCAACCAAACTCAGCTGGAAGAACCCTAGGTCCATATGCTTCAGAACTTGTATACAGAATTTTGACGGCTTGGTTTTGATGGTGGGCATCTTGGGTTTTCCGATAAATGGGAATTCATATAAAATGTATACTCATTAATCGCTGGGCAATTTCAACCAAATTTGGCTGGAAGGATCCGATTGTCGTAGCCTGTAGAAATTCTATTCAGAATTTTGATATGTTAATGTTTTGGCAGCAATCTCTGATTTTCTGAAAGTTTTCAGGAAACATTTAAAAACGGTACTCCTTCAATCAGTAACCCCAATTTCACCAAAACTTGGGTGGAACGATCCTATGAGGGTAGGCTTTCGACAAATTAAACGAGTCTTGATTGGTAAATTTTTTGGTGCCCATCTTCGATTTTCCGAAAATCATCCATCATGTCTATTTAAATGCAAGTGAGCGCCACAGGCCCTTGGGCCTCTTGTTCAGAATTTTGCTTGTTCAAGTTTTGGGGTGAAAATCATAAATTTTATGAACAATTTACCAGAAATTGTCAAAGTGCATCTCCTTAACCGCTTAGTGGATTTGATCCAAATTTGGATGGAAGGATTCTATATAGTGGCAGGCTCTAGAACTTAAAATACAAAGACCCATCTTTGTCTGTGAATTTACTCGCACAGGCATCTTTCTAAAAAAACACCATTAATAAGTACTGGCCTTAACTGGAAGCTAGCAATAGGTGCAGGTTGGCCTTCCCTGAAAAACCACTGGATTCAGAAAAAATAAGACTCAGACACGATAGTTAGAGCCAAACTACCACCCCTAATAGTACCGCCAAGGGAATCACACAGGAACCCATTCATGCCGTGCCCAATGAAAAATTGCAACATCTGCAACCACATGGACAAAAGACGGTTCTTCACTAGCACCCATATAAAACTATCCTACGCCGCCAAAATCATCAGCAACTGTCAAACCAGAAACATTTATCTCATAACCTGTGACGTCTGCCACAAACAATACGTGGGCGAGACGCTACGTACGTTCAAAACATGCATACAAGAACACCGCCGTTAGTGCCACAATTTCAGTGACTTGTGAACTGTTACTGTACCGATGACCAATAGGTACTCAAGTAACCATACTATTGTGCATTTAGTTATTTCTGTAATAGGCACTGATGACCAATAGGTGCTGTCCCAGTCCTAAGACCGCATTTTTATACTGTCTGTTTCATACTGTACATATTATCTTGATTTCCGTGTGTGTCTAACTAACTAGCACCGCAAGGTCCTACGACCTGATATACTGATATACTAGTTAGTTATGTATATATGGCAAATAGCCATCCTAGTTATCATGTTTTGTTTATATATATATATATATATATATATATATATATATATATTTATATAGACTCTAGGACGCAGTATGCTAGGTTATACTATACAGCAACATTATATCTGCATCACTATATTCCACCAGCATCAATTTTACACTAAGGTCACTGTTCATGCTCATATTGCTCGAACCTGACATGTGACCGACTAAACCTGGCTATTCTAGCTCGATACACTGTACTAGTTAGTTATGTATATATGGCAAGTAGCCATCCTAGTTATTATGTTTTGTTTATATATATATATATATATATATAGACTCCATGACGCAGTATGCTAGGTTATACTATACAGCAACATTATATCCGCATCACTATATTCCATCAGCATCAATTTTACACTACGGTCACTGTTCATGCTCATATTGCTCGAACCTGACATGTGACCGACTAAACCTGGCTATTCTAGCTCGATAGGATAGGTTTAAAGTAGCAAGGGAAATCTCTCCATAAGAGACACATTGTGTATGCCTCTTTTCCAGCTGTAGTGGATATGTAACACCACGCACCAGCTAGATTGTGTAAAATTGGCCAATTACCTTAGGGCCTCTTATTAATATCGAGTTGTCTCTTTCCACGTTCCACCAGCCGCAAGCCTTAATAATTGTTTGGATTCCCCATCGACGCGTTAGCAGGATCCAACTCTGGGAAACTAGCAGAGGTTCCGAGCGGTGATAACTAAAGTTCTGATTTACACACACCTTCCCATGTATCTTCGAATACTAGTTAGTTAGACTCCCCCGTCAATGTAGGAAGCACTGCGAAAAGAGAATTAATTATGTTGTAACGCCGGCCTGCAGTGCATCTCTGGGCATTATGGAACTTAACCCTGATGACAGGTAAAATGTTAAGTCCATAGCATGCGTTGATGTATGAGATGCGGAACTCCATCCAACTCATTGTAATGTCTGGGTACGATCTTAGAACCCACCACGCCATCACGGGAAGGACACTGGTGCTGTCTCTTTCTCCCCACCATAAATAACATATCGCTTTCTAATTTGCTTTTGTGAACTGTAAACTTGTCCTAGTGATGTTATATGTGGTTGCGGGACAATGGTGACCGGATCGTTATTTGATTCGGGAGCTGTTGCTCCGCAACATGTATGCACGCTATCTTTCAGAGGTAGATGCTATGCAGGGCGACCTACGGGAAGCTGAGCATCTTCGCCTGTTAGATGAATGTGTCTAAAGTTAGGTAGGAATCCCTGCAACTTGATGCCAAAGCGTGTATTCGTATCTAATAACCAAATGGTAGGATAGAACGTAGCAGAAGGCCCGCATAAATAAAGCGGAAACTACCAATGCAGAATCTTTGGACCTACATAAGACGGTGACCTATGAATTCTTCGGCAATCATGCGTCCCACCTTCACTTAAACCAGTGTGCATCACATTGATTATGGCTTCACTAGGATTGACCAGCACTTAGCTTTTTGTTTGAACAAAAGAGTGCCCCTTTTAGCCAGCTTTTTTCCTCTGCTTCAGCGTTGAAGGCATTTTCCTGTGACGGAGGCCCGAGCGAGGCACTTTCCTCTCGCAACAACAATGTTTTGTGTGTGTTAGTGGTGTATTTAGTTTATAGTAAGCTATCAAGTAGCCTCGTTGCGATGCTCCCTTGCAGGGATACCTCTGCAGATTTACGGATCTGTGTGGTACCTTCGGCGAGACCACGTAGAAAGAACACCAGGTAGCTCCATGTACTGTATTATTTGCTCATTACTGTCAAAGGAGTGATATTGTTTGTATAGTGAACTGTTCGTGACTGTTTAATTATACCATCATGTCCAGACTTTTAAGTTACTAATGGATCGTCATACTGGTGACACCAACAGTTGGGACGAGACGGTGCGGTTCAATCTCGGCGGGAATGGTTGCGCGGCCCCACTGGAACGTAAACATTCTACCGGCTCTAGAGGCTGGTCTTTGTACCTTCCGGAGAGACGCGATATGGGATCTGCAACCCCGAGAACTGCAGCTAACCAGCCTCCCGCGCATCCTGTACATGCAGTGTGATGGAGTGGAGCGACATGACGGACCAGCACGTACCCCCGTAAGCTACAAGTGGCACACGATGTGGAACCCAAATGAGAAGCGAACCCACCCCAACTCTCAACATCCGCAAGTTTCAGTCTCCTTCATCGGACAGTCAGCTAACCCTCGACATGGAAGTAGCATTATATGGCGGACGAACTGCTCGCTTGCTGACCGACAAGGTAACTAATTTCCCCGGTGCGGAACGACCAGCACCACTTTTACACAAGTTTTCGCCGATCAGCGAGGGAACATTCCATGATGCCTCGCAGGCGGTAACTCAATATATCACACTGTCGGATCTCTGCGATAGGCATCCTCCATCCACGCCGGATTGCAGATGATCACGACACAGACCCCTATGGGGGCATAACTATCCTTCTGGACCATTATGTTCGCCAACATCATCACAGGGTGACCAGTGTCCGGACACTCATGTACCTTATCCGCATCTCCACCGCTACATACGTCGTCATCATATTATCCCATGGTACCATGATATGAGCCAGAGGATGCGGCAACACCATTCCAGCAATACACCAGAAGAACATCACACGGCACACACCATCCCCGTCAGTCACCTGCACCACCACCATACGAGGAACATCCATCACAACAACCAGTAGAGCATCCGCGTCGTCTACATAGCACACCTCCACCAGTCTATAGACCAACACCTGTCTATGGACCCACGTCAGGTGGGTATTCAACATTATCAGGGACATAGGCGGGAAACACCACCAACACGCAGACCAGCATCCACGTTTTCATCAGTCTCCCAAGCACCACCACCTGGATTCGTGCCAATCACTTCACCTCGTGGACATGGCCGGATCATTCTCCCCCCGCCCCGCCCCCCCCCCACCCCCACCCCCGTGTGAGTTGATTGGGCAAACTACAAAGTGCAATTTGAAATAATAAGTCATATGAACCGGTGGAGAAATCGACAAATGGGAAAGTATCTGGCCACAAAACTGTCCGGGAAACCCTACAAGTCCTGGCAGATTTGGGTACACGGAGTTGGAGAGCGCGTTGTTGGAGAGATTCGGCGACACTGCCCTCGGGGAGACAAGTCAGCTGCAACCAAAGAACTTGTGGTGATGTTGAGGAGAAACACTACAGGAATTGGCTAGTCATATTCGCCGACTAGTTACCCGCGCATACCCCAGTACAAATCACAATCACACATTTGCATCTAGACACCTTCATCGACGCATTGAGCGGTGAGCCCACCCTAAAAGAAAAATTTTTCTGTAAGGAGCACTGTAGTTTGCAACAACTTACAGTAACCGTGGTTCATATTGAGAACTTCTTAGAACGGGAAAAGAATAATCGCCGCCAACTGCACCCCATAAACGAAGTAAACGATGTCAATCTCGCCACCACCACCACTGACAACAGGACTGCATCAGCACCCACACCAGCAAACACAATCAGATCACCCTACCGGTCAGAATCACGTGTCTAGAGGAAGAGGGCGTGGCCAATCCCATCGTGGGGGCCACAACAATGTCCGAGGATGCGGGAACCAGCACAATAATAGCAATAGGCAAAACATGCATGATAGTTTAGAAGAGATCACTAAACAAATCTCAGCACTCACCAATTTAGTCACCACTCTCAGTACAATAGTAGCCACGCAATCAACAACACGACCAGCAACCAACATGATTTCCACACCGCCACCAAACACATGTTTTGGATGTGGTCAGCCGGGCCACTGGAAGGAGCGTTGGCCTAATCGCCCTCGGTCGACAACTCCGACCGCTACCAACGAACCCTGCAGCCTGAGAGTTGAGTTGAGTTGAGTCAAACTAACAAGGGCAGCGATTACAGAGTCACCTCAGTGCCCATTCTCACAACCTGGCTCAACTGCAACCTCTGAATAACAACGTCAGGTGGCCAGCACAACTACTCATTCTCCTACGATATCATGCATACACATGCACCCAGCTTCTTATATGTCAGTACCTACTATGCATACCGCATACGCAGCACTGACATTTCCCCCTGATGGAAATTGTGAGCACGCAATTTCTGCATCTAACAAACCTTCCTTCCTATTTAACTGAAACAATGTTTATACAAGCGCCACGACCCCCAGCCAAGGCACTTAACACTCGGTGTACCTTGGTGGTTTGCAATTCACAGGTCCTTACAGCATCTTCTATTACATCCAGCAGAAGCCGCAGTGATTCGGATGGCAGTAAACATTCGGCATCATGGACCTGCAGGAAGGAGCATCGCACAAAGAACGGGAAAATCCCACGCTGGCATTGCTTCTTCTGTTGTGCATCCACTAAACATCCCATAATGCATTGTCAAAAGTGGGTCACACAGGTCGCCCTCATCCATGATCGTGACAATCCTATCGGCACTGCTGTTTACACCAACTCAAAATACACAGAAACTGCATCAACACCACCACCATTGCTACCCCCAGTTCCGTCATCGCCTAAGCAATCGTAGCAGCAGCGACGACAGGTTGGCCCTTTCCACACTCAGCCACCAATAGCACTCACGGAAGCTATTCGGAAACAAGCCGACTACATACAGGATGATACTGCACCAAAAACACTCCCGCAGATGGTATCATTGGAAACTCTTCTGCAGGCACACCATAAAGTGATATATAAGTGTGCTTGTCTGTTTAGCAGTATTTCTACCAGTGTCACTGTTGATACTCGCGCTTCCATCACCATTTTAACAAGCGCTTGTATGAGAGCATCCCACCTCATAAAAAGCCACCCCTTAAACCTACGAACATATTTTTGCAAACAGCTACGGGACCTGATGTTCCCGTGGCTGGTACGGTAAACCTCGTGATACAGATAGAGGAGATGCAATTCATCCAACGAGTTGTCATAGCCTCTATTCAAAACGATGTCCTGCTTGGTTCTAATTTCCTCAGTGCCAGCGAGGCCGTCATACATTGCAGACAACAGGAACTAGACATACATGGCCGACATATACCCCTTGGATCGGCGTCATCGCTGTACGACACATGTGCAGTGATTTTAGCATAAACAGCCACAGTTGACCCGGGACAGGAGAAAATCTTAAGGGCCACTGCACCACAGTTAGGAAACAACACCTACATGGCCATGCTGGAACCTGACCCTGAGTATATAATCGCCTCACAGTGCGCCAGTCCCCAAAGGATCGTGGACACCACCAATAAGAATCACATACCGTTTAGAGTATTCAATGGCATGACGGGACCAATAACTCTTGGACCGGGAGTTCGTTGTGGCCATCTGGTGGATGTGATATCACTGGAGACACCCCCTACTACACTTACACCAGCAACAACTTCTGATGATTTGCCAGAACATCTACATGACATATATCTACGTGCCACAGTTGGGTTGATGCAATCCCACAAACAAGATATACAGAAAATCTTATACAAATATTGCCATAGTTTCTCGGCCGGAGACATGGACCTCAGAGAAACTCATCTCGTGCGACACTCCATTGACACCGGAAACAACCAACCCGTTCGACAACACGTTCGATGTCTGCCCATTCACAAGGAAGCAGAGGCACACCAACAGGTGAATGGCAAGTTGCGGACAGGCATAATAGAGCCATCAGCACCCCCCCCCCCCCTCCTAGGCCAGTCCCATTGTACTAGCAGGCAAAAAGGATGGATCTTTGCGGTTTTGTATAGTCTACTGCCAGCTTAATGATCTGAGCATCAAAGACGCGTATCCGTTCCCAAGAATAGATCAGGCCTTAGATTCCTTGTCCAGAGCCAAGTGGTTTTGTACACTTGATTTAGCTAGTGGGTACTGGCAGGTGGCCATGGATGAGGCTGACAGGGAGAAGACTGCATTTGTATGTAGAGACGGTCTTTTCCAGTTCCGCAAGATGCTCTACGGATTGTGCAACACTCCTTGAGTGTTTGAGCGTCTCATTGAGCAGGTATTAACTACCCTGCAATGGGAAATGTGTCTCTTTTAGATCGACGACGTAATCGTCTTTGGCTCCTCGTTTGAGCAGACTTTATCCAACCTGGACAAAATGCGTTTTCACACAGCCAATTTAAAGCTCAACCCGAAAAAGTGTCATCTCTTTAGACAGAGCGTTGAGTTCCTGGTACACGTGACCCACACTTCAGTCACGGATACCCAGAGTTTCCTTGGTCTTTAACAGTACTCTCGTGATACATCCGTCACTTCAGTGAGATTGCGTCACCTTTATTCAGGATCACCAAAAAAGATCGACCATTCGAGTGGATGAGTGAGTGTGAAGGTTCCTTCAGGGCACTGAAGAAACTCTTGACGACTGCCCCAATTCTTGCTCATCCTAACCCTGACCTCGATTTCATCTTAGACACTGATGCATTGGCTTATGCCATTTGCGCAGTTCTATCTCAGGTCACAGAAGATGGAACAGAACAGGTACTGGGTTACGGTTCGCATACTCTGAACAAAACAGAGAGACATTACGCGACCACAAAGAGGGAGTTGTTAGTTGCGGTCCATTTCGTCAAGTATTACAAACACTCTGTACAGGCGCCCATTTACTCTGCGTACAGATCATGCCTTCCTACGCCGGCTTAGAAACCTAAAAATCTGGAGGGCCAGGTAGCAAGGTGGCAGAAATCCCTGCAGGCCTTCAACTTCAATGTTGTTCATAGACCCGGCAAACTGCATGGAAATGTTGATGCCTTGAGCAGAATCGAGCTTGAGGATGAACAAGAAGTGGCCACAACGTGACACATACTACACAGCCATCTCCGGTGTTCTCGGAAAAGCGGTGCGCAGAGTGGAACATGAAGACAGTCGCTCATGAACAAGCAACAGATGCGCAAACACGGAATATATACACGTGGATCCAGGAGGGGGTACATCCTCCTAAGCACTCTGTTACACCACTTTCCACAATGACAAAATACTACTATCAGCGGTTTGGAGAATGCCAAATACCAAATAACGTTCTCTACATTAATAACCAAATAGTAATCCCGGAGCGTTATCGTGAAACTATATTACAACAACTGCATGATAGCGCTGGATACCTCGCCGATGAACGAACAACAACGCACATAGAACAGAGATTCCACTGGATCAGGATACACAATAGTGTGAAGGCAAGGGTCGCCAAATGTGTCCCATGTCAAAGGTGCGCTGTTGGCCAGCACTATTCCGCACCTCTACAAGTTAAAATTGTTGGTGCACCATGGGAGCGAGTGGCTATTGATGTGCTCAGACCCTTGAATACGACGGATAAAGGAAACAAGTACATCATCGTATTACAAGATTATTTTACGAAGTGGGTGGAAGCATTTGCTTTGCCAGACCAGGAGGCATCCACAGTGGCAGAGGTTCTGACAAGCAATGTGTTCTGCCGATTCAGTATGACCTATGAACTGCACTCCGACCAAAGAAGTAATTTTGAGAGCCGGCTGATCTCCGAGCTCTGCAAATTATTTCACATAGTCAAAACATGCACAATGCCCTACCATCCATGTAGTGACGGGATGGTGGAAAGGCTCAACCGCACCTCGGCGGAAATGCTGACAAAGGAAACATGCCTTGATTGTCACGATTGGGATCTACGAATCCCATATGTGCTCATGGCATACCACACTTCGATACATTCCAGCACGGGTCATACCCCTGCTCAGTTAATGTTAGGCTATGAGTTAGCTTTACCTCTGGATCTGGCCATGCCAAGGATTCCAGGAGAGAAAAATTCACCTTCTCTCTACATAGAGTTCATGCGGCAGCAGATAGAACAGACCCATGAGCTAGTAAGAGCAACCTTATCCACTGCACACTGGCATCATAAAACGTGGCATGATGGGCTAGTGCATGGAGATCCATATGAAGCGGAAAAAATGGTTTGGGTTCATGATTCGCGACGTTCTGCAAACGTGCTGAGTAAACTGAGTTGCCAGTGGAAAGACCCCTATGGGGTAGTAGGTAAGAAGTTGGACACGACCTACCACATCCGCGCCTCAGATGGCCTGACCTCAGTCATCCACTCCGATCGGCTTAAACCTTATGTCAGTGACGACCCAGTACAAGAGTTCGGGCTGGGCATTTCATGTGACACCAGTACAGATGAGTACAGATGTCTCTGCGCAAACAGGCATTCCCGACATTAGTCCCAAGAACTGCGGTGCCAGTTCTACCCCTTCTCCTACCAAGCAAGGAGTCCGGTGAACACATGACTAATGCTGAGGACGATGACGAGATACGTACTCTCCCTCTCCCTCCTCAGAGCGGGTCTACTAGATCTTTGAAGTCGTATCTGAAGACTTTCTCATTTGTGATGTCTAAGGGGAAGGACGGAAATGTTGTTCCGCCTACCTATTCCCATTCCCACCCACTTCATGCTATTACCCCAATTATAGAGTTACCACAAGTGGTAGCTGAGACTGCCCCAGGCCATGCTTCCTGTGGAGTAGAACATGTAATAAATAGCATGGAAGTGAAGAGGCTTGATGAGGCCTTAGCTTGTTTTGAAGAACAGCAAAACTGCACAACTCGGTGTACCCCCAAATCCAGAAATAGCGAGACCACCGCCTCTCCAAGGCACATCCCATCCTATAGCACCACCACCCCCACTCCAACTTGCGTCACTCGTCTATGCACCAAGTTCAGACATCATAGGTCCTGTCCATTTCACACACCACTCGTCATCTGTTGACTGTCAATCTTCAGATATGAGAGAGTCAGCTGCTACAGAGGAGGTGGCATTCCACACCACACTCAACCCCCACCCTCCCCCCACCCCAAACCACCACCCACTCCCCACACAAACCCCCCCCCCTCCTTCCCCCACCACCACACACCCCCACACCACAACATTCCCTTCCGCACGAATGCGGGGAGTTCATCACTTTCCACAACCTGAATTTTCTGCAATAGCAACAGACTCAGCATTCCCCAGCTTGGAAACCTGGATCTGGCCAAATTGCATTATGCCAGCGGCACACAGCAGCCCCGACTTCCCTACAACAGAACACCACCATCATCAACATGAGTCTACATTTTCCGCAAACATCTCCTTATCCAGTTTGTGGAAAACTGATCATACGGAAAGGACGAACAACACCACCGCCATCTACAGTACACGCTATGTGGAATTACCCACTCCCCACCTCCCACCCCACCCACCCCACCCCCGGAAACATCATACGTAAACAGCTAAACTACCTCACATTAGTCACACGTAATAACAGTCAATATTATTAAGAGAGCATGATGCCTGCAGTCTGTCATCCGTATCAAGTAGGATTTTGCTACCGAATGCAATATCGATAATGGATTGATTCAAGTTACAACAGCACTCTTCTTGCTCATCCGTTCTCTAAAGTAACTCTGTCCCATCTCCGGACTCGGCCATTACAGAGTGAAATACATCATGTCCGATAAAGTTGACACCACCCACATGCAGCTGCCCCGCCTCACTGCCATAAAAAACGTCACACCTCACAATAGCACAAGAATCATCCGAAGATAAGCAGCCACGCGTATCAATCAAATTCACCAGCATGACAGAGACACAGACACTCAGGATGACTGTATTCACAATCTCCATACGACGGTACTGTAAATTGTAAAACTGAGGCACGCATTTTCCGAGCTGTACCGTGATAATTAAGTTTGGTATAGGTGACATTAGACTAGTCCTACCCAACATGGAACTGTTTAATCCAAACAATAAATTACCTACAGCTATACTGTCCTAATTTTGATTAAGAACACGACTGTTCTACCACTTATACAAATCATTAGTGCACGGGCTGATGAAGTAGCATCAAAACTTCGACAGTATAACATCATGGAGAATTTCAAATATTCTCTTACCTACATATTCCAGCCGCTAATCAACACGGGCTGGAATAAATCAACTACACACAGGAAGAGTTGCATGTATAGGATCATGCGCATATAAAGGGACGATGTTCTGAGGAACAGGTAATGAAAACATATATTTCCATTTTTCACATCAGCTACGAATAGTCAGCAGCATCAAAGCTCCACCATTACGTAGAGATTGCCTAAGTTTCCAATCAACCATGTGCTTTCAAAACAAGAATCTCGTGATCATCACTTCTAATTTCCAGTAAATTGGATCAAAGGCTATAAACAAAAGAACTGCCCTATGCTTATCTACCGCAGAATGATGGAAGAGGCGAGAGGTGGTTAGTCAGGACTTAGCCGCTGACGTCATCATGCTCTCCAACACCCCATCGGCCGTTCCAGCCTGAAATTTGAACTGGGGAGTATATAAGCATCCAACTTGAAAACCTGCTTCATGCTAATTAAAAGGTGAGCTTCCACAGGAATAAGTAGTTCCAGATTTTGACGTTGATCGGAGACTCGATTTTCCGCTGAGTGGGAATGAAAGCGGCTATCCTTCCTTCTTATATTTATATTTGCCTTCTTTACATGAAGGGAATATATAATCCGACACCAGGAGAATTAAAATTAAATATTTCCATGTTTGGCGGGACTGACTCACCCTAAGACTTACGGATGTGGTCATCCGCCCTCCTGTGATGTCACCAAGAAGTATAAAAGGAGAATGCACGCACTGAAACTTCATCTTCCCATCAAACTCGACACTAGTGAAGATCGAGCATTAGGCTACTTTCGTGTCAGAAACCAAATTCTGCTGTTTCTTATTATTACTTTATTATCTATTATATTGGCCAGGAAAGTTATGAAGAGTTAAGTTTAAATTAGGTTAGTGCAGTTTCCTAAAAAACAACATCATGCGGAAATAATATGTCACATGGGGAAGATCCCGCCTTGTCCGATAGCTCGAAAGAATCAGCACTTGCTCATCTCGGAAAGAAGTATCCGTGTACAGCCTTACAGCATAACGGACAGTCGTGTAAGCATGCATTCTCCAGGAACTCGGACTTGACTCTTCACGTCAATCGAGAACATTTATTACAAAGAGCATTTTGTGCGGACTGCAAGTAGCTGTATTCAGCTACTCGGTATGGTGTAACACACGCGTTAGCTTTAAAACATCGTGTGTTAGTTGTGGCATTAAAACCTGGTGAACAGAATGAGGACATAGATATCATCGCGCCACGTTTCGAAAGTAGATTCCCAGTACAGTGATTTCAATGGGAAAAATGGCCAAAACGAAACGAACCAAACGATGACAAACTGACTTTCCGCAATTAGCTAGACCTTTGACACCAGTACTCCAGCACCCAGCAGCACGGCATCGGCAGCATGTGCAGCATCAGTATTTACACCAACTGTAGTTTCCGCACCAGAAGCACCCGCAATGAAAACAATGACAGCACGCAACACCACCACCACATCAGCATCCGTGATAGGCCAGCCCATATCAGTGGTGATAACAACTCCTGTGAAGATATCCGAACCAGGTTTACAGAACATTTCCGATCATTCCATATCTCCGTGCAGCTTAGTAATATCTGAGGAGATCCGCTTCACTGAAGCCGTCATCACCACCACCGTACCGCAGACCAGCACACCGACATCCACGCACAACACCATCCTTCCAATAGATCCTGCTGTTAGAAAACTAACTACGCCAGACCGTCCATATTCGGAAAAACACAGACTCATGCATCAGCCAGAAATCCGAGCAATTCCCAGAACGTCCGCCAGCAAGTTAATTAAGGCTGTGAAAATAAGAAAGTTATCGGTAATCACTGCAGCCGCATCAATGCCCAGCATCATTACATCATTTAGCCATCCGGCATCCAGCACCACCAACACCACCACTACAACAACAGTGATGTCAGCCATTTCAGCACCGCCACCAGTCAGAACCACACCCGTCACCGTCACCACCACCACTAGTGCATCCGTGGATACATCAACCGTTTCATCCAACTTAAGTATTACCGACCTAGGCAACATAGATAATGAGATTTCGGTATCAAAGGACCACCCATCATGACCATCCAGTACGAGTCATGGAACCCAGACTTGCTGGGACAATTTCTCTGTGGACGTTTGTGGACATTATTGTCGAGGATGCAGCAGAATGTGTGAATAGGTGTGCGGAAAATGGAACACATTATTTTATTATTTTTGAAATATTTTTCTTCTTATTATATATGTTTTTATAATTGAAACCCAGTCCCTTGGGTGACTACGGTCATCCTACACAGTTACGCAAAATTCTTGAATAGCTGTGTCTCACAAAAATAATCGCTGCGGATACCTGTGTTGTAAACACGTCGTGTGCGACATAAGTACACAACACACTGTAGCGAATATGTCTTATTCCCATCATGCCATCCCAGCTATTGCTGGGGCTGCCTGATGAACTAGTTTTTCTTTACTTTATTAAAACATTATTTTTCTTATTATTTCTCTTCTCACGTCAGTACATTGAGATGGATTGTGGATAACAAGAGCTGTCCATGCAGTCCTACCAAAACGGGTCGCACTTTATGCATACCCGCATATATTCGGTATGCATATGTAATTACATATTACTGTGATATTGTTACTGTACTACTGTATGTTGTTTTTTTTTTCTTCTTATATTTTGTTATAACTATAAATGATTAATGTATGATGGAGCTTGGGCGTTCTCGGCGGAAATATGATTATCCGTCACCGAGAGAATGCCCTTGTGAGCTATTGTTTTAGCCAAATCAGGTAGTAAAATAAATAAAAAGCATGCACCACGAAATAAAACAAACAAAAACGAAAAGACCTGGGAAAATTAGTCCAGGAAAAAAATTAAAACTAAACGTATGCCTCCCTCCCAAACTCTTTCGCAGCTCAGCACTTACCTGATAACCACGCGTCTCATGCGTCACTAATCCTCTCGGCTACTCACCTGCTCGGGAAGTCTATAATTCCCACCTAGCGTGCTCCTGTGCATCCGATCGGCGAAACGTGATCATCTGTCACGGGTGTCAAACTAGGAGGGGCTTCTGTAGCACGGATCGACCGGACGGGTATGAACCTTCCCACCTAGGCTTGGTACGAGACGAGCGCCCCGGGTATGTTCCAAGCACGCCCCCATGAGTAGGATAGTATGCGTGTATAAAGCCATATGAAAAGAGGTTTCGTTAAAATGGCTAAGTCCGTAAGAACGCGTAATGCGCATGCACGTGCGTTGGAGCACATTATTCTCGTCGTTCTTTGCGCCAGTCAGGACCGGAATGAAACGAGGATTCAAGAACTTTTTACATTATCGTTAAATGGTTCACTTTAATTATCTTCAAAATATTACTTTGACGTCGTAATCTCGCATATGCATTAAATGAATGGGGAATGCACTGGTCACGTGATAGGCATGTCACCACTTCTAGCTGCACGCTGATTGGCTACTGCTCGCCCGCTGATTGGATAGAGCGTCCTGCCTCTGACGTCATGAGTAGTATAAAACGAACCAGAAATCGAGAATCGAGAGCACTTCAGCGTGGAAGCCGACACAGTCAGCAAGACTGCTGGACCAACGCAGTGTTAGACGTGGGAGGACTGCTAACTGACAGTGGTACCTACACCGTAGCAGTGCCATTCGGAACTGAGATCTCCTACGCTGGTAAGCAGTTTTGAACATCCACGATAGGAATTTTGGAAGCGCCCGGAAAAAATAAACTATTATAAGAACTCCCGCTTCAGAACTTTCATAGAGAATTTTCCTGCGAATGGACCTTGCAGGCCCGATGTGATTCTACAGGATGTAGAGCTGAGGTGATTCTTGTTGGATAACCCGCCAGATCTTCTGGACCACGCTGAAAAGTGGTATCAAACTTCCGTGAAACATGCCGTGCATGTTAATTAACTTTTAGACCACAGTCTGGTGAGACTCTGCTCGGTGCGTCGCAAGAGCTATGCGATGTATCTCGCACTGTGTACCCAGTTTAATGTACATGCATATTTAATTACAACTGTAGCCCTCCTTGTTAATGGGCAACTTTCAAACTACTGTCGCCGGATGGAAACTTTATAACAAACTGTGTAAATTTATGTATCAGTTATTCTGACTATCTAATGGACATCTTTCTAACCATTCTTCTTCACCGTCTTGAGAGTGAGCCGCATCAACAGTCTTCTTGCAGAAATCTACTCTGCATTTGGAATCGTGCCATCTCACACTACTCAACTGTAGCGAATAAATTTCCATGATTTATGAACTCTTACTGTACCGATGACCAATAGGTACCCAAGTAACTATACTATTGTACTATTCATTATTCCAGTAATAGGGACTGATGACTAATAGATGCATTCCCGGTCTTAAGACCGCATTTTTATACTTTCTGTTTCATATTGTACATATTATCTTGATTTCTGTGTGCTTATAACTAATGAGCACCGTAAGGTCCTACGACCTGATACACTGTTAGCACTGTACTAGTTAGTTATGTATATGGCAAGTAGCTATACTAGTTATTATGTTTTGTTTATATATATAAAATCTCTTGGGTGCCGTACGCTAGGCTATATACAGCAAAATTATATCCACATCACTATATTCCCCCAGCATCAATTTTA
The DNA here is from genome assembly GCA_034401795.1 of Chaetoderma sp. LZ-2023a. Taxonomy (NCBI): domain Eukaryota; kingdom Metazoa; phylum Mollusca; class Caudofoveata; order Chaetodermatida; family Chaetodermatidae; genus Chaetoderma; species Chaetoderma sp. LZ-2023a. Next base: position 117,889,154 of record CM067374.1, on the reverse strand, counting down.
CACTGATGTCACTGTTCATGCTCATATTGCTCGAACCTGACATGTGACCGACTAAACCTGGCTATTCTAGCTCGATAGGATAGGTTTAAAGTAGCTAGGGACAATCTCTCCATAAGAGACACATTGTGTGCGCCTCTTATCTGGCTGTAGTGGATATGTAACACCACACACCAGCTAGATTGTGTAAAATTGGCCAATTATCTTAGGGCCTCTAATTAATATCGAGTGATTGTCTCTTTCTATGCTCCTCCAGCTGCATGGCTTAATAATTGTCTGCACTCCTGATCGACACATTGGCAGGATCTGACTCTGAGAAACTAGTGGGGTTTCCGAGCAGTGATAATTAAGTGTCGATTTACATACACTGCCCCTGTATCTTTGGATACCAGTTAGTTTAGATTCCCCCGCCAATGTAGGAAGCACTGCGAAAAGAAATTATATTATGTAAAACCGGCCTGCAGTGTAACTCTGGGCAGTCTGGACCATAACCCTAATGACAGGTGAAATGTTAATTCCATAACATACGGGTGATGGATGAGACGCAGATCTCCATCCAACTCGTTGTAGTGTCTGGGTGGGGTCTTAGAACCCACCACACCCTCATGGGAAGGTCACTAGCGATGGATATCTGTCTCTTACTCCCCATCATAACTACTATTGCGCTTTCTAAATTGCTTTTCTGAACTGTGACCCATCCTAGTGATGTTATATGTGGTTGTGGGACGATGGTAATTGGATCGTCATATGATTCGGGAGCTATTGCACGCTGTCTTTCTGAGGAAGATGATATGCAGGGCAACCTTCAGGAAGCTGGGCATCTTCGCCAGTTAGATGTATGTGTCTAAAGATAGGTAGGAAGCCCTGCCATTTGCAGCCAAAGGTTGAAAGTGTATCTAATAACTAAATGGTAGGTTAGAATGTAGCAGAAGGCCCACATGAATAAAGCGGCAACTACCAATGCAATATCTTTGGCCCTACATAATACGGTGACCTATGAATTCTTTGGAAATCATCCATCCCGCCTTCACGTAAACCAGTGTGCATCACATTAATTATGCCTTCACTAGCATTGACCAGCACTTAGCTTTTTGTTTGAACAAAGGGTTTGCCCTTTTTGCCAGCTCTTTTCCTCCACTTCAGCGTTGAAGGCATTTTCCTGTGACGGAGGCTCGCATGAGGCACTTTCCTCTCGCAACAATAATAGTGTGTGTGTGTGTGTGTGTGTGTGTGTGTGTGTGTGTGTGTGTGTGTGTGTGTGTGTGTGTGTGTGTGTGTGTGTGTGTGTGTGTGTGTGTGTGTGTGTGTGTGTGTGTGTGTGTGTGTGTGTGTGTGTGTGTGTTAGGTGTATAATTGGTTTATATTAAACTATTCAAGTAGCCTCATTGCGATGCTCCCTTGCGGAGATACTTTTGCGGATTTACGAATCTGTCTTGTACCTTCAGCGAGACAGGAAAGAACTCCAGGTAGCTCTATGCACTGTACTATTTTGCTCATTTACTGTCAATCGAGTAGCATTGTTTGCATAGTTATTATTCTGACCTTTTAATTATATCATCATGTCCAGACTTAAATTACTTGACACGAACAGTTGGGACAAGACCATGAGGTTCAATCTCTGCGGAAATGATCGCACTGACCCCATTGGAACATTCCACCGGCTCTAGAAGTCGGTCCTTGTACCTTCCGGACAGCCATGATACAGTATCCGTAACCCTGAGAACCGTAGCTAACCAGCCCTCACACATATCCTGTACATGCTGTGCAATGGAGTGGAGCAACATCACGGACCAGCGCATAACCCCGTGAGCTACAACACCTCCACGCTGGTCTCCTTCGTAAGTACCAAATTTTTTGGGAAACTAAGTCATCAAGGATTGTGGGCTGACATCCGCATACAGAGGCAACTCTGATTATGTCTAACTTTCTTCAATCAAGAAACTGTGTTTGACATCCTTGGACGACACAATCTTCCGAGGAGCTTACCATAGCTACGTGTAATGTACATGGACTGAGTGCAACATCAAAGAGTCAAACCTTAGGTGCAGACGGTGAACACTATGCGATCGATATTACATGTATTCAAGAGACTAAAGTGGCTAAACACTCAGTGCAGCAACTACAGACAGGTCATAAGTTAGTACTCATGGAGCAAAAACAGGCCACATACCAGGGTTTAAGCTTTGTAATCGGACCAAGGGTGTTGGACCATGTCAATATTTTTGGATACATCAGTGATCGCATTGCATTCATTGACCTGGTTATACCTACATGAAAACACACCACCACTAATTATTGTATAGTCAACGCATATGGCCCAACTACCGAAACGGCCAAAGAGAATCCAGCAATATTAGATTCCTTCTATGCAGAACTGAGCTCCGCCATTACAATCCCAGCTAGATGGCAACTGTTCGTGTTTGGAGATTTCAACTCCCAGCTGGGTAAATATGGCATTGTGGACAAAAGTTCAAGATGTGGCTTATGCATGGGATCGTATGGAGAGGGTGCACACAACAGCAATGGTAATGCACTGGTGGCATTCCTTAGGTCCAATGGCCTATTTGCCACAAATACGGCTTTCAAATACTTATGCCGTCACGGGACAACATGAACTGGACACATTGCTGATCACAAAGCTCCAAAAGGTTCTAAATCTACAACAGCTGTCTTCAACCAAATAGATTTCATACTACACCATACAAAAGCAAAACCCCTACTTCGGGATGTTCGTTCCTATGGAAGCACAGACCTCAATTCTGACCATAAGCCAGGCATCACACACCTTCACGTTAACAATCTGTACCTAATGTGTAAACGCCATAACAGGCAAGATGGTAGAGTAACATACAACCTAGCCAAGATCATCAGCGACACTGACACTCAAATTTCATACAAAAAAGGCACTCGGGGAGCCGATAGCTACCATCGACATCAGCTACAATCTAAATGAAGTCCTAACCAAAATACTGAAATCTATGGAATCACCTACCCGCACCATATGTGTTCTTAAAAACAGCCAAGCTAGGTATACTGACGACCCTCTAGTAGTAAAACTGTCAGCAGAGCAGAAAGCGTTATGGCTGTGTATCTAGCAAAGTGGCCAAAGTGAAGACCTCATCAAAACTATGCAGGGAACGCAAAAACATTCTGTGCCACAGTGAATGCTTAAGAGATCTTGCTATTCAATGAGCAGACTCCCTAGCAGATGAATTCACTGCCATGGATGACTGTCACAAAATGTTTTGGGCAGCATGAGGCCTGAGAGTGACTGACTATGCACCACCACTCACTGGACATAACTCTGAAGGACACTTTATTGGGATTGTTCAGGGCAAAGCTGGGGGAGATTCGAAAATGGTTCAAGGAACTGTTCACTGACAACGATGATGAGCCCTTTAACCCTTTTTCACGAGACCCCAGGCCAGTACTAACACAAATTAAAACAGCAGAGGTTGAGAGGACACTTAAAGCCCTGAAAAATGGATGTGCATCTAGACCTGATAGCATGGCCAATGAAATATTTAAATGTGCAAGTGACATTATCTTACAAACGATCACGCACCTAATCAATTTAGCATTTATGCACCACCTTGCCATCGATGCTGTAAGCCAAGGCACCCCTATCACGCTACCCAAGCCCAAGAAGCCACCTGGCCCCTAGCCAATCTGCCGCCCATTGTGCTCCTCAACAACGTACAGAAAATCATGTCGAATGTTACTCTATGCTGCATCCGAGACAAGATCGATGAATTCACTGGACCATGTCAAACTGGCTTCAAACACGGACGCAGCTGTGTAGACATTGTATGGGTTCAACGCATACTTGTGTCTGTAGTCATATCCAAGCATTGAGATTTCCACAAAATGGACATTGACATGTCACAAGCCTTTGACACAATTAAACACTCCAGGATCCTAGATGTACTATGCCAGGCCAGTTGCAATGAAGATGAGCTACGACTAGTGAGACTACTGCTTGCAGACATCAAGTTGAGAGTACGAGTCAAGTCTGTGAAGTCTGTAGAGTTTGAGACATCAATCGGGATGGTCTATCTCCTGTGATTTTCACCTGTTACGTTGCTGCTGCATTAAAATCCGTACAGGAAAGTTCCACAGGACCAACCACCCTAGACAAACTTGATGCCTGCGACCGCAAACACCTACGCACCATCACTAGACACCGATGACCAGACAGTATAATTTCCAATGATTCACTATACAAGATGTGTAATGCGTCACCGTTGTTTGTAAAAGTCGCCCAGCAAAGATAGTCCACGTTTGGCCATGCGATAAGGATGTCAGAATACACCACAATACAGAGAACCTTGGAATTCACCCTAATCAGAGTGAGCTAATACAAAACCAAGAGAGGACGTCATTGCATAAATCTTCTAAGCATGCTAATAGGTGAACTCAAGAAAGCAGGGCTCGGTACGCTCAAGTCAAGAATGGACCTGAGGAAGCCAAGGATTTCGGCTGAGGACAAGACATGGTGTGCATAAGCGAAGAAGGGCTGATTGCAGCTGTAGGATGTTTCTACTACTAGAGCCAGAGAATACTTTGATCATACATACATACAATCATTCAAGGTTTAAACCAAGGTCAAATCAGTGATCCCTTTAAAATTCAACAAGGTGTGAGACAAGGAGGAGTTGCAAGTGCATGACTACAAAGTTTACATCAATGAGCTTCTTGTTAATCTTGGTATAATAGACTCAGGCCTCAAAACTGGCACTGTGAACATGAGCCGGATTGCGTGTGCAGATGGCATTGCAGTACTAACAAACTTACCAATCATTAGCACGAGAAGCAATGGTATTGTATTGAATGACATAATAATAGCACCTATCGCCATCAAAAACAAATTGAAAGCACTCAACCCCAATAAAAGCAATAGCCTTGATGTAATCCTTTTAAGAATATTAAAGGAAGCTGCTAAAGAAATTAGGGCACCACTATGCATGTGAAGCCTTTTAAGTCTTGGGAACAGGCAGTCATCATTCATCGTCTTGTTCAACACATGCATTCTTGCCAGTGCATGACCCCAGCAATGCACCCAGTCATAGTTCAGCTCAGTTTAGTACTTCACACACTTTCATTAGGCACACCCAGGTCACGCTGGTATTGTTGTCGGTTGTTGGATGCTTCTTCAGGTTTCTGGCATATTCTGTAGATTGCAAACCTCAGGAACATCGATTTTATAAGTGATAGAAGTCTATAGACATATCTATGCAAGTTTGGAGTTTGTACGCAAACACAAACGAATTATTTTAGAGTTTGCTTGATCACTATGATGTTAGTTTTAACTATGTCCTAGCAGATGGTGGACCAGGCACTCCTATATTATCACCCCCAGGTGTTGGCAACGTCTGATATGTAATTTGTGTAGGAAGTCTTTGCGGCATTTCTCAATGATAGGTAGTAGATCACTGTCAGTGGAGATCACATGGCATGTTTCATCACTGGTCATCATTATAGAAGTGTCGACTGTTAGCTGAGTTAGGGATTCAGGATCAGCAGTTAGGCTGGTTACCTCCTCTTCAGGGTGGATGGCAAGCAGTGTCGTGCACACATGGGCAACATACGTCTGACGAAGGTCTGCATAGACGCAGCACTTGATAATGATGTGACATCTATCCTCTGCTTCGTAGCCACATAGTAGGCTAGTAACAAGTAAGTAACTTTGTGCTGGTTGAATTTCACTCAATTCCCTTGTAGGATATAGCTTCTTGTCAAGATTTTGGCCTTCGCTACAGCCCTCTCCACGTCTCTTGTATCAGTGTGTACTGTTGACCATACATGGTGCATGAATCCCATCTGTGGTGCTAATGGCTACCGTAGAGACACTTTCGCTTTGAGTTCAAGCCACCATTTCTCTGTCCAGTATTCACATAGTGCTGACTTCACCATCGCTTTCCATCTATAGGCTTGGCGATGGGACACCATCGCTGCTCAGTGAGGTTCCTGGTGACATATCTGCACCCCTTGGGGGTGTTTCTACAATTATTTGTAACATATTTACAGTGTAGCTCTGGCATCACGCTGCCCCCATACTTCCTCCTCAGAATCCGATGAGTACTCGCTGGCCTGACGATGCTGATTAGCTAGCCTCAGGACAGAGACAGGGGCATGCACAGCACCGGGGACCACAAAACCTGACCTCGAAGTTTGGTGGAACGTTCACGTTCCAGTGAGGCCGGGTAACCATTGCTGCCTGTGGCCAATGCCACCATATCATTCCAACTATTGGTGTAGCCGGTATGTCTCTGCCTTATCAGTTGCTTAAATTTAGGATGTATTAGGCATGGCAAACCGTACACCGGCTCCTAGCTGAAAGAGATGCTGGATTAACAACAAGGAATCATTATCTGCAATATAAATATAGTGTTGGCCGTCTGTGTTATGTCTCGCCAAAGATACCTAACCTATCCATCTATATCTGAAAGGTACCCTGTAAATGAGGAGTCCATAGTACGGCTAATTAATTTAATATAAACTAATGCTTCACATGGGCCAATAAATTGGTTTTGCGAGAGGAAAATGCCTCGCACGGGCCTCCGTCACAGGAAAATGCCTACAACGCTGAAGCGGAGGAGGAGTTACGGCTGAAGCCGTACTCACATCTAGATCAATGCCAAAGTGTACTAAGAGATATATGTATATAATTATTTAGGTGAGGGGTGCAAGCTGAGTTATGTGGAGGTAGGGCACCGGTTTCAACAGAATCTGACACCGTCGTCTCTTAAGTTAGTCGCTGGTTTAGTTGACGCCGCATTATTTTAGCCGTCCACATCCTGAGGAGCTAGGCCAACCTTTGGTTGCTAAGTCCAGACACATATGGATTTATGCCTCAAATGGCTTATGCCTACTTAACTTTACGGGAGGTTGCCTTCCTGGCGGATGAGCCTGGATTGCCATCTCGGCACGTACCCATTGGACTACTTCATCAGGCCGATGGTGTGTACATATTGCCGGGTGACGAGTCCATACCCGATGAGCGACACCTAACCATGTCTCAGCATAACCATGAGTAACAAGACATTGGCAGGTAAAACACAAAAGTATTGAGCAAGCAACGTATCTAGTTACGGCGAAGGCTGAAGAATTGGGTAGCAGACATTGGCGACATTTCCAGAAGGCATAAAGAGCTGATTGGATTCTCCCAGTGACCATGGAGTTAATCTCCAAACCCCGTTTTCAGCCCACGCCAAGCATGGTGAGAGCGGACAGTATGAGATTCACTCCCTGAAGCTAACATTTAGCTGCATTTAGGGTTACGTACCTATTAAATTAACATTAGCGCAGTGAATCCTACTTTGTCTTAAATACTAACTAAGGATACCAGTGAAGGTAAAGGGGAAGTGTGTGTGAAGCATCGCTGTTTTGATTCTCAGAGTCGAGAAACCTCTGCGATTTCCCGGGTCAGTGAGAACCAAACCGGCTGGAGGGACTACCAGACAATTAGTTGGCCAGAAGCCAGAGTGTCAGCTGCTCTAGGAATTTAGAAGGCCGTAAAGTTGGTGGCAAATTATGGAAGTGTCAGTCTGATTCAAGATTCAAGATTCAAGATTATTTATTTCATGCTTAATATACAATATATAAACATCACAATTGGGCAGTCCATCAAATGCAGAGCCTGTGAGTCGATGAACCCCATACACACTAAACAAAACATTACAATATATAGGGTGATAGTTAATTATACAAACACAGAACACAGGACGGCACAACATCTATTTTTTGTACCATATTGTTATGATTGTTCTACATGTAGTGTATTCTACATATAAAGGCTCTTTTAGATGCCATCTAGGATTTTTGATTCTAGATACAGGGTGTTTTAATATGGTACATTGGGGTGGCGAGGGAGGGGATGGTGTGTGTGTGTGCGTGCGTGCGTGCGTGCGTGCGTCCGTGCGTCCGTGCGTCCGTGCATGCGTGCATGCGTGCGTGCGTGCGTGTGCGCGCGTGCGTGCACGTGTGCGTGCGCGCGTGCGTGCGTGTGTGCATGCGTGCGTGCATGCGTGCACGCACGTGCGTGTGTGTGTGTGTGTGTGTGTTCAACAAAGTCACAGTAGTATTGAGGTGAGAAAAGTTGTTAGTAGGTGTGACTTAGATAGATATTTTATAGTATAGTGTTGGCAAATGATATATCCATTGAGAAAACGAATATCAGATGAAGATTCAAGATGATTGAGATCTGATTGGGTCCATCTGTTTTGGTGCATTTCATGCTTTTCAGCATGGTATATCTATCCTAAATTTGATAACTTCTACCACTCTGATGGCAATTTTCCAACTTTTATTATCTTTATAGCAGAGAAATTGGCGTCCAATATTCAGCAATTTTGGGGGACGATGTTGCTGTCTACAACTGCAGCATCTTCCATCAAACCTGCCTAGAAAATGTAATATTTATTATATTTGTTCATTTGTTTTATTTGGAAAATTCAAAATTTTGCTACCTGGGTACAAAGGGTTAGGGAAGAAGCAAAATCATGACACTTTGTCTATACAGAATCTGTCCATTAGGAAAATGTCATCTAGCCTGGACAAAGATTTTATGACAGACGTACAGATACATGTAGGTAAGCCAACAAACCGAAACAGACGTATCACATAATAACTTCATAATAGTAATAATATTAATAACAACAGTAGTTAATCAGCTAGTATTGAGCTGTGTTTCTTATTGCAGTTGTAGATTGATAAAATGGGGAGTATTAGATCATAATTTGAAATAAATAAAAAGCATTGACGCAGAATTGAAATAGATAGGATGGTCGGGAATGACTCATACTGGCAGTTATCGCCCACTACAGGTAAAGAGTAAATAGGAGATCTGGCTGCTAGGTGAGAAAAAGTAAGTTAATTTATGTCCCCCATGACACAGACACAACACGTGACGGGACCGGTGGCTTTACATCCCCTCCGAAAGACTGTTATGGAATGGTGCACGATTTGGTATCCAGTCAACTCATCCTAAATACATCCTGTCCTAAGTACAACCCGCCCTACTTCTAACTCGTCCCGGGTCAACACGTCCAAGTTAATGTTCATACATATATACGTGGTTATATTATATTATTCGGGATAATAGAGCACTGATATTATGTGATTATCAAATAGCATTGTAGTAATCACATAATATAGGCCATATAATCCCGAATAATATCATATAACCACGTACATATTCGCATATGAACACTAATTGGACGAGTTGACCTAGGACGGATTAGAAGTTGGGCAGGTTGTACTGAGGATGATATGTCTATATACGAAAGAATTTCAAGTTATCAGATGTTTTTAAACATAGATATTCCATGAGTTCCGTCTATATTACTATTCGTACCTATCTGTAATGGATAATGGATTACATAGGGCTGAAATAGTAATATAGATTCTACATAATTTCTAATCTATAAACCATCCGATTCAGCGTCCATAATCTATCATCATACCGTTATTTTAGCCACTATGAGATGTTTCAAATCTAAAAGATGAAGAATATTTGACATAATATTCATTCATCTTCAAGATTGTAAACGATAGACAGTATTGAATCAAGAGCTGGATGATCTACTACGAAAATTAGACTTGAATAAAATTTTGAATTATTTTCAGATGGTCAACTTTTATAAGCAAAATTTCGAGTGACCAAGCAGGGCAGAAATATGTCTAGAAGAGGCTGAGTCCAAATACAGACTGATCTCGTATCTAAAGCCAATACTACATGAAAATCAAAATGGACATAACACGCTTTCTCACTAGTTCAAAGACAGACACTCCTGTGCCATTGTTGGAAGTATTGTATTCGTTCTGTCCATTAGTGACGTGGTTTCCTGTAATTATGTTTTCTGTTATTTCACGTCTTAGCCGGGTGGTGTGGGTGGTGGGTGGGTGGGGTTGTCTTAGCGTCAAAACTGTGAATTGTATTTTGAACTGTCGAAATATTCATCCTGAATCAACTGATTCATTGATCAGAGACAGCAACTATACTATCACTCAATGACTAGCTTATTGTGGTGGTTTCTTTTAGGAATCACTGTCTGTCTTAATGGACCACAGGCATGTGTTGTTTCGATTAGTTATCTTAATGGACCACATCGAGTGATCAACAACGTCGTCCATTCATTAAACATTTAGGAAAATTTTTTCATAAAGGCCATTGCGTGAAATATGGATGGTGGCCCTCTAAGACGTCAATAGACTAAGGGTCTTTGTGGCCCAGGACTGAAAGACTAATGGCGGTTCTTTAACCATTTAACACTCAAATCAGCCAAAACGTATTCTCTAGTAATCTTGCGAACTATCCATTTGCAGAGAAAGAGAAGACATTTTGAAAAATGTACCACTGGAATGACTGCTACAGATGCAGCAACTCGGTACATACATTGGACCAACATGCACTGGATGCCCTACCATTGCTGATGACCTCACATTGTGCAGCAACTCAGCTCAAGAACTACAGATCATGCTAGACAAAACATATTTATTTGCCAACAGAGAATGCTACAACATCCATCTTGAAAAATTATGTGTCCAGATCCGATCCACTCCAAAGAATTATAGTATAGTAACATCGCCAATTTGGAACCTCGGAAGCATGACTCTAGCGGTTACAGACAGGACAACACATCTTGGCCTATCACGTACTTCAAAGAATGAAGCATCAATCAACACTGACGAGAGGATCTCAACTGTCCGAAGAACATTCTACACTATTACAGGTATCGGTTTACATGGCACAAATGGACTCTCACCGAGGGTTTGCTACCATATCTACATATTGTATGTCATGCCAAGACTACTTATGGCCTGGAGATATTTGCCCTCTCATCAAAACAGTTACACAGTCTTGAGGCATTCCATATCAGCATGCTCAGGAAGATACTCTCTGCACCAGGTCGCACCGCCAAGGCTATTATCTTTCTACTCATTGGAGCAAGACTCATTGCCACAGAGCAACATATTCACCAACTTTCATTATTGGGAAGCATCATCTGAAGCCAAAACTGTACCCTGAACAGCATCATAGCCCTAAGCCCGGGTAAAGTTCCTAGCTGGTTCGTATACATTCAGACCATCCTACACCAGTATGACCTTCCATGTCTAGCAGAGCTGAGGTCGCAAGCCATAACAAAGCAACAGTGGAAACTCAAAACATGCACAGCAGTAGACAACTATTGGACAACCCAATTGATCCAGCAGTGCTTCATAAAGAGTACTCTCTCATGATGCTGTTTCACACGTCAGTCAATAGGCACTATGCATCAAACCATGTCCACCATACAAAATTACCCAAAAGATGTTCGAAGAGCCAGCATCAAGACTAAATTCGTCAATGGAACATACCTGGTCCAGGTTAATCTAGCCATATTCATCCAAAATCAAATCGACCAATTGTGTGCTTTATGCCAACTGGAAACCGAGGACTATCCCCACATGCTGGTGAAATGTAATGCCCTGCTTAGCCACAGACAGAGGCCCTTTCATGAACTCAAGGAATATATCAAAGACAACCTTGGTCAACCTACATGGATATCCATCTGCAGCGATATAAACATCCTCACCCAACTCATAATCGACTGCACAGTTTTAATACATTCTGATATAATTTCGGATGACCACCGAATCTGTCAGGAGATAAAAATGGACATCAGGAAACTCTGCTACAGTATACATTTCTGTAGGGTCTTCATCCTCAATGCGGCCAAAACTGAAGTGAAGTGATTTAGCTGTTGTTATTACTTCCGTCTACATAATAACATATAGACTGCATCTGTCAGAAACATAGTCATACACACGCCTGTACATTTCACTCGCACTGTTATGTTTGCTTGATACATCATCATCATCATCATCATCATCATCATCATCATCATCATTATCATCATCATCATCATCATCATCATCATCATCATTTTACAAGGCATAAGCTATTGGCTTGTTATTGCCTCAATGTTTTTGTTGTTGTATGGCTTGTTCAATCCAATTCATAAGTTCCTTCCTTGAAGTCGACTTCCAGTTTGTTCTTGAATAATTGGACTGTTGTTGCTTAATTAAGTCTCCTCAAAACCATTTGGTTTAAGACTTTGACCATTATCACTCTGTCAATTGATACCATTGACTGTGCATATCATCTGCATTGTGATGATCGTTTATACCATAGATGGTTTACTTGCTCACAACTCACGCTTATGCTATCAAGTTTCCACATCATGTATCTTCATTGAATTGTAATTCGCGTAACTGTAATTCGTGTGATTATAATTGTAATATCTACTACCACATACATGTGGGTGCTCAAACCAACTGGATGACTATCCAAATCCAGAACAGAACCTAGTGTAATAGACCGACTTGCCTATTTGGGAATTATGGCGAGTTGACTTATTTTTTTCGGACAACTTAACTTTCCGAGATGGGATAAGTTGGTAGATTGGATGACTTGATTGGCGTTCCACGATTTTACACCTTGATCCTATGCCTGAATGCGGGATCGAACCCAGCTCTTTGGATTAGAATTCGAAGCATATGCAGAACAGCGGTTTTGACAAACAAGCCGATGCGGATATCGCTGGTGCTCAGACAGCCCATATGTTTCAAAGTATTCAACATCTTACTGTATAGTTACTTTGAAATTGGAATTTCGGGACTTCAGGGCTCAAAGTATATAAATCGATCGCACCACATGCAATGTATGGGCGGAGCTTAACTAGAGACGGGCGGGCATAGCTAAATGTGGATTCATCCATTGGTACTATTTGGCGGCAACCCGAAGAGTGGAATTGCGAGAGGCGGAATTTACACAACAAGATCAGGAAAAAGTTCCATCTGGCAACACCAAAACTAATATCTGTCAAAAATCATAATCTTAACATATGTTTGTTTATTTGTCTTGCAATTGAAGCATTTTTGTCCAAGCTAACGAACTAGGTTAGAATCTTACCGAGACAGCATATGCAGTAAATAATCTCATACGCTTAGTTTACTAATCTAGACAATTTTAGTTTATGATAATATTTTCGTGGCATTACGGTGCTGATCAATATTGATCATCATCATGATGATGATCAGGATGGGGTCAATTCCATTTTATCATTTCCAATTCCAATTCCACCTCAATTCATTTTATCAATTCCAATTCCACCCAGACATGTTCAATTCCAATTCCATTTTATCAATTGCAAGTCCAATTCCATACCAATATCATGAATATGAATATTTACTTGAGATCAACATTGTTATATTTTAACCCTTTAATGCCCAAGATTGGCCAAGAAAAACTAGATTTATCATTAGCAAATGTCCATTTGCAGGATAAGAGAAGACTTTTAAAAAAATTTAACAATGCAATGACTGGCTCAGTTATGGAATCAGTCATTCCACTGGTAAATTTTCAAAAAATAGTCTGCATACATATGATCCTTCCTCAAGACAAGTGCAGAAGATTTTTTTCGCTGGCTTCTCCGTTAATATTTAAACAATTAGAATAAAAATTATTGTTGCCAATAGGTGGTTATATCTTTCAGTCAAATTATTGTCCAAAAAGTCAACATTCAGCAGATCTTATTTTTAGTTCATTTGACTTAATTATAGCTTATTGCTGAGTTTTTCCTTATGAATAGGGCTAAAGGTTAATGCCATAATAGACTCCCTCACCATTGATGGGGTACGTACAACAAATGTACAGGAACAGTGCCGCGGCTTTGCAGCTTTTTACGAGGACCTTGCAGTACCCTCTCAGAATGAAAAATTCGACCAAGACTATCAAGAGCAAACAAGTCAAGATCTGAAGCTTCTTCAGCAAAGCTACAGCCAGAATTATCAGGAATGCCCTATCGTCAAAACTAGTGAGATCTCTGCCGCAATTGCGCAACTTCACGCCGGAAAATCTCCAGATGAGTTTACTCTCTCTGCAGAACATTTTCGCAATGGTGGTAACATAATTGTTCCCCACCTAACGTGACTGTTCAACACTATAATAGCCACGAAACAGATCCCTGCCATATTCAAAAGTGGAATAATAACACCTGTCCATAAACGTGGAAAGGAGTCAAGGACCAATCCGATCCAAACAATTACCGAGGTATAACAGTAACTTAAATAATCGGGAAGATCTTTGAACATGCCATCTTAGGAAAGATCACATCTCAGCTACCAACATCCCAATCAAGCTTACAATTTGGCTTCACTAAAGGGTTATCCCCCATTATGGCCAGGCTGGTACTCTCAGAAACCATGCGCTCTGTGGAGACGACAACCTCCTACTACAACTCATCATCGACTGTACTGCTCTAATCACTACAGACGCCCTGCCAAATTTCCCTGACCTGCTTCTCAACATTGAATACCTCACTAAAAGACTCTGCTATAATCTACCCTGTGGTAGGTGCTTCCTTATCAACCTACTACCATAACAGCGCTGTGCGAAATACTTCACATACCAGCTATATAGGACTTGTACATTGGACCTTTATGCTCGGACTTGCATGTAGGTAACATAGACGAATGGAACACTATTAACCTTACGTGTGCCTTAAATAACTAATAAATTAGACTTTTGTGTCAATAGACTTATACAGACCACTGTACGTGGGTGCTCCTATCAAGAGGAGGATGATCCAAACAACAACATGTCTAATTATTATAGATACATGTAAACTGTGCTATATAAATGTTTGCATTAAAAAGCATTAGAATATAATGTATATAGTACAGTACTGAGTGAGAGTACTGAGCACATGTATGTAGAGTTTGAATAACACCTCTAGTCCAGGTGTCTGTGTTTTAAAAGCTGAAGAATTTCAAGGAGGGGTTTGTTCAATGATTCCTTTGTTATGTAGGGGGTATAATTACAGGGCAATTATCTTGTAATGTACTGCTTTCTTCACCAATTTCATTAAATGCAGATGATAGTTATTACTTTACTGAACACTAGTGCTAACATCTTGATGAATAAATTTAACACAATTTGATTATCTTGGTGCTAGCTTATATATTTGAAATCAGTTTAACTAATTTGTATGGTTTTAAAGATGGCATGATTTCATAGAGATGATAACCTGTTTCCAGGGAATGCAGAATGAAATAAGTTCAAGATCAGTGGCTTTGATTGAATAAAGGAGGTACAAAGCTCACATGGGATAAAAAGGTCAATTGGCCACTGGTCAAGGAGAATTGAGTTAATTCAATAATTATGTATTAAAGTTTATAGCATTTGTCAGATCTTTATTTTGTCACATTTCTCAAACTCATTGCAGAAGGTGTTTTGGCCAGCATAGGTCATTAAGGGCTAATTTGTTCATCACTGAGTTATCAGTATCTCAAATTCTAGTTTTCAAACCAAGATATAACTAAGTTGTTAAGATTAATTTTAATAGAAACTGTTGCAGCCATAGGAGACAAAAGTATTCAGTCAAATTAATTTTAAAATATTCAATAAAGCATCTAATAACAGCTGGCATTATAAATATCATCAACCTGCATATACTATATGATATAGAATGAAATGTGGTAAATGGTATCATATAGATCATTTGGGATGAAATGCATTAAGGGCATATAAAGAGCAGTGTATAATTTACAGATATTACATGTACATTTTATAGCCAACAATGTTCAGTAAATCTATGACAAATATGATTGGAATTGAATTGGAATTTATCAATTCCGGTCAATTCAAATTATCAATTCCAAATCCAATTCCAATTCCGGTGTCTTAAAATTTATCAATTCCAATTCCAATTCCGGAGTCCTCAGATTTATCAATTCCAATTCCAGAATTGAATTGGAATTGACTGATCAATTCCAATTCCAATCGGAATTGACCCCAACCCTGATCATGATAAGTGACCTTTCTAGGATTACCTATGCCCCTCCCATCTCTGGATATTACTGCTAAGCTCCACCCACACCCCGCTTGTGTTGGGATCGATCAATCGCTGAACTTACTGACTATCAATTTCCAGATAACTCGTCCAGTAAGGTGTTTTCGAGGGTCGTGTGATTTCGAGGGTACATACTTTTGACATTCTCCTGTATGCGTCGCTTAGGTGATGTCAACAAATCATGTGTCTTTAAATAGATACAGTATTCTTACACCACAGGTACATTTTTAAATGAGTCACGTAGAACTAGTGATAATTTTATGCATTTTGATGTCAGTGTAGTGAAAAACATACTGTAAGTCTCGAATTTCATTGGCTTAAGGACAAAATGTAATAAGAACATAGAAATAATGAACAAATTTGTAAATAAAGTTTAATAAAATGTTTAAGACAATGTTAGGAAAGAAATACGAAAATTTCGACAAATAACAACAAACAATAAGTGCGAATGAAGCATTTGAAATGACCCACCTCGACGTCGTTGAAGAAGCGCAGTGGTTTCGAATTTCATCGATTGATGAAAAGTCGTCTTTAGGGCAGGAATCTCGGGTTTTTTTCCACAAAGTATCATGAATTTCAAAGGTTTATGTTAGTTTTGAGGCCATCCACAAAAAAATTCTGTTTCCTGCAAACCGGGTGAGAGGAATAAATGTCAGTAGGGAGGGAGGAAATTTTTTTTTTTTTCCCTTTTCAGACTTATGATATAGTTTAAATTAAAATAAGACATAGATATGCTCAATAAACCCTAACTTTTTATTCATAATACTAGTGATTGTTTGAAAAATGGAGTGTTAAAGGGTTAAGTTCTTGTCTATATATATTTTTTCAGTGTAACAATGATTCAGATGTCATGACGGCGTGAGATAACAGTGGTGACTGATCTGATTCCAGCATGGAGGCCATCTTATCTGAACTCATACAAGAAGCATCTGCGGTGAAATTTCCTGGAATCAAGACCACTAGCCATTCCGCTCTAGGTGTGTAGGCGTGCGTGGGCTTGTGTGCATGCATGTGTTTTCAGATTATGTTTTGCCAAAGCTTTTAAAAAGTTAAATTGACTCGCCTCTTTGCATAAATTTAATAGGGTATGGATTATATTGAGGGATCTGATCTGTCGCTTAACTCTTTAACCCTTGAATTTGTTCAAGAAAATTTAAATTTTCTCGTAGAAAATGTCCATTGGCAGGCCAAGAAGACTATTTTTGGTAAATTTACCACTGGAATGACTAGCTCGGTTATCGAGCCAGTCATTCCAATGACAAATTTTAAAAAATAGTCATCACTTGGTCTGCAAATGAACATTTCTCAAGACGACTGCAGAAGCCGTTTTTGGCTGATATGAGTGCTAAAGGGTTAAGTATCTGACATCATAACCAGATATGTCACTGACATCACAATCAAAATGACATAAGTCAGGAAATTCATCACGAAAGTGATTGAATTGTATATCTTTGTTAAATTTACAATTTAAAGATTTTGTGAGGACTAGATACCTGATCGCTCTGATTAACTTGGCAATCATAATACAGATTCTCCTTTACTAGTAGAACAAAATACTTTTAAAATTTTTGTAATCGGCCCAGCCAAAGCTGAGATAAGCATATAGCAACCACCTTGACAACCAAACGTTTTTAGCTATCGCGCTGGAGTCACACCGGGATGACACTAATTCCTATTAGTCTAGATTATTATCTCGGGGAGCATAGCTAGGCTCTCTACTGCTGCACGTATTAGGCACCTATGCACCTATTCTTTGACAATTCATTGTTCACACAGGGACACTACATTGTTCGAGATGCATAAAGGTTCAATAATATCGAAGTTGATGATATTTTTGTTGATTAAACTTAAAGGACAGACCTCATGGTCACGGTGCCTGACATCACAATTCTAACATATAGGCCTGTTAGAGGTGACAGTAACATCGGATTTCGTGTACGTGAATTAGGCTATATTTAATCAAACCTACCCACACACTTCTTGGAATACAATTCTACAAAAGCTTACAGTACAACTTAAATAACATATACTGTTAAATATTTTGAACATAATTGGGTTGGATTTCAACCCAAATTGTGTTCAAAATATTCAACATAATGTTTCTTGTATCATGTTCATATGGTTCTAACTAACATATTTGTGTTTTTGCTTTAGAAGCATTTAAACTTATTTATGAGCTGCACTGTAAGTAAAGATAATACGCTAGCGACCAATGAACATCTATCTGTCAGTTCACCTACCTATTTAAAATTTGTTCATCCGCTACAGTTTTGCTTTTTCATAACATTGAAATGTATGCTACTTCCATACATGGAAGAAGTTGGTTTGAAAACGATATAGTTCATATGGTTGTCACATATGTCCCCCCTCCCACACACACCAACGTACATGTTGACCCGTACATGCCTCTACATTATTATTATTATTATACAAACACATTGCTAAAAGCTTATGGGTAAACAATTACATTCTAATCAGTAATCACGGGAAATTTCACATAGGAAACACTGACACACTTATTGTATATTCGTAATCTTCAGAAAAAGTTGTAACTGCACTCTGTACATTTAGATATGAATAATAGTACAATTATAGCGATCGTCAACCTCTCCCACCCACCTCGATCATCACACTCACATCCATCCATCCCAGATATTACATAGTACACCCAGTCCTTTCAAGAATGGTAATGGATCCGCAATTAGGCCTACTAAACTACAGAGTATTTGTCACATGCATTGAAATATTGCCGATTTTCAGCATTACCCATGGATTACCATAGTTATAGGCCAATTATTATGCGAATATAGCTATCCATGAAACAATTAAAAATGAGTAAATATCATAATAGATTTTAAAAAATCAAGATTTTTTTATTCTTGAAGACTTAGCTTCAACCTGACATAATTTATGTTATGGTAGGTGAAGTCTATCCTGTTAAACGCACGTTTTAAAATATGTTACCTTTGTACTACAGACAGAGAAATATTGACCCAGCTCACAGCGCCGTTCCCAGTGTGACATCACAGCGAGTGGTGATGTGCTTCAGATTGAGACGTCATTTAATCTCGTTATTTGGGCTGCCGAACATATTTTTCTCAGTCCAAAGTGACGCTATTGTGTTTAAATAGTGTAGTAGACCATAAAATTAATTGAAACTCGTTATCGACCGCAAGTCCTCACAAGACCTTTAATAAACATTCCTTTGAATATTTTGAAAGTAATCAAACTGGATGCTTTTGCTAGTGAAATATGTTTCTGTGAATTCTGGTTTCAAAGTTTCTAACCCTTCATTGCCTTTGGCTCTGTCTAGTCTTCCACGAGTACGTGATTAAATGGAAAATCGCAATTATTTTTAGCCCACGTTGCCCGAATGGCCAAGTGAGCTTATGCCGTGGCGATCGTCTGTCGTCCATCCGTCAACCTTTGCTTTAAAACACTACTCCTCATTAACAACTTGGCCAATTTAAACCAAAATTTGGCTGGAAGAACCCTATGGTCTTAGGCTCTAGAACATCCATTCGGAATTTTGATTCGTATATTTTTTGGGTGAGAAGCTTAGATTTTATGAAAAATATACCGGAAATTGTCAAATTGCTTCTTCTTACCAATTTGACCGATTTCAACAAGATTTGGATGAACGGATCCTATGTATGGCCATAGGCTCTAGAACAACCATTCAGAAATTTGATTGGGGTTTTTTTTGGGTGGCCATCTTGGATTTTCTGAAAATTATCCATCATATCTATTTAAATGCAAATGGTCCATGTGAGTGCCACAGGCCCTTGGGCCTCTTGTTTAAATTGTGAATTCATTGAGTACAAATTAAATAATCGAATAATCATGAATAATTTCTATTGCATACAATAATTCAGAACCTACCTTTTAATTACGCTTTAATGTGATTGGTCACGAAAATTTCCATTTTGCTCGGCAAATTATGTGCTGATGTCTATTTACAGACCAAGAGAAGACTATTTTTTCAATATGTATCACAGGAGTGACTGCTACATCGAGCTAGGCATTCCAGTGATACATTTGAAAAAATAGTCGTTTCTTGGCCTGCAAATGTACATTTCTAAACACTATTTCAACTTTCATGATACTTTGTTTTGTCTGGATAATTTGTACCCAGACTGATTAATCGAGTAATCATGATTATTCTTAAGTATTCAATCGTTATCACTCAAAGCATTAATCGCACAAGCATAGCTCTGTCTGTTTATGAGTTGGTGAGTGTCATTTCTCAGAAACTAGTGATCTGATTTTATTGAGACAGGCATTGATGTCTTGGTTATAAAGCTAGTAACAATTTATATCATATCATAGTATTATCTGACAGTTGATATATACATGTAGTAGATAATAGTGGAATGGAAATGCTGCCCATTGTTTTAGCACATGGTGGAATTTACCTTTCCAGAGTATCCATCTATCATCTGACCTCGTATGACATCATAATAAGCTCACACGCGTATGATGACGTCACAATCATTACGTCACAAAGGGTTCCATATAGACCGTCATAAAATCTAAAAAAGTCTGACTCGTTGTATGAATTGCATGTCTTTGTAATTCTTTGCTATTTAATAAACATGCTGTTTAATATTTTGAAACTAATTTGACTGGGCGCTGTTGCTGCCTTAGTTTTTTGAAAATTGATAGTCAGGGTGTTCAAAGATCGATCGATCCCAACACGAGCGAGGTGTGGTTGGAGCTTAGCTAGAGATGGTCGGGGCATAGCTAAAGCCGGAAAGGTGAATTGGTTTGAAACTTTGACACCTGAATTCCCCAAATTTCATTTTCAAGGTACATGTGCCTATATAGTTAAGCTGTTGAATATTTTAAAACTAATTTTACTGATAGCTGTTGCAGATTATACAATAGAATGTTTATTACGCCTTTAGCACTCATATCAGCCAAAAAGGGCTTCTACAGTGGTCTTGAGAAATGGCCATTTTCATCCCAAGAGAAGACTATTTTTGAAATCTTACCACTGGATTGACTGGCTCGATAACTGAGCCAGTCAATCCAGTGGTCAATTTTCAAAAATAGGCTTCTCGTGGTCTGAAAATGTCCATTTTCTCTGAAAAAGTAGAAATTCTCTCGAGCAAATTCGAGTGTTTAATTGTAAACTCATCAAAACAATTACTTGTTTCTAGGTGAGTTTACCATATAGTGGTCAAGATTCGTCATCAATAAGATTGAGGTTGTTGTTTAGTGAAGACCATTCAGGAAGAGAGGACTATTTTGGAAATTTTTTAATTACGGACAACTCATCTTTTGAAAGCCATTGTAGAGGCTGCTTTCAGATGGCTTAACCTTTAATCATGGAATTTGCTCAAGAAAATTTCAATTTTCCAATAGAAAATGTCCATTTTCGGACCTAGAGAAGACTATTTTTGAAAATTTACCAGTGGTAACATTTTTAAAATAGTCTTCTCTTTGTCTGCAATTTATGGACATTTCTCATCACCATTTTTAGTGAGTTAAAGGGTTCAATAGTTCAAGTTCAACTATATCACTGTAATTTTTACAGAATTGCTGAAGAATGCTAGTGGACCGGTATCGACGGCCCTACATGAGCTGCGCGATAAATGCCTGGAACCACTGCAGTTAGCCCTCGAGAGTAACAGCAATAAACTGAGTAGTCTCGCTATTAAAGGCATTCAGGTACATGAGTGACATAGTCAATTAGTGTTGGGAATTGGTACTATTTTTGCGATCGATCGATAATTGGTTTTATATACTAACATATGATCAATTAATGATTGATCATAACAGGTTCTCATTTTTTACCCATTTTGAATGCAGTAATTAGAGCATGTTCAAGGATAATTACCTCTTTGAAACCAAGTCGCATGTATGACAGATTCTTAATAATTTAAGAAATAATCTGTTGAATATTTTGAAACTAATTTGACTGGAATTTGTTGCTCTCTTAGGTTATTGGTATCGTTGCTTTGAAATTAACATACTATTTCAGTGCTGAAAGAATTAATGTCTTAGACTAAGGAGTAATATTATATAGTTGTAACAATTTACCAGTAAACTCTTTTCTATAAAAAATATTTGTTTTCTAGCTTGATCCGTTAACATATATTAATAAAGTCAATTTATAAACAACCAAAATCGATTTGTGAAATCATGATCGATCGGTTGGTTGAACATGCAAATCAATCAACCATCGATCAAATCAATTAATCGGAACAACACTATAGTCAATGCTATAATTAGATGAAATGGGTGACTATAGGTAGGGTGTATGTTTGCATATGGGTTGTCTTTCTTAGGAAATGTTGTTGTTTGAAATGTGGGATGCGGATTCGTCGAAGATCTGTTATCTCAGGCCTATAGATATATTTTGGAATTAATTATTATTCTTTTAGTTTTTTTTGTCTGAACTGTAGTCTGCACAATAGTTTGTCAATGGCTGTATTCGACTGGGACTTTCCGTAGAGTAAATTTACACGCACAGTGGCCAAAATGTGCTCTATGCAAATGTATCAGTCGAATGAAAAAAAACCCCTATCAGTATAGAAGGGGTAGAAACACGATATCACTTAAATTTTACAATCTTGAAAATAAAATCCACCTTTCAGCACTGTTTTAAGACATAGTAAATGGTGAATAATAGTAGAACTCAGTCCCACGTTTTCATATTTTTCACCGTCACCTTCTAACTTCATGAAATATGCCACACGTTTTGGCTCCAGCTTGTTTCGTGCTCTGTTTTTTCCTGGGATATACCAGTCGAATAAAAAACATCTATGGTGCCAATGTGCTCTAAATTTTCGCCCAGTCGAATATGGCCATTGTAAGCAATTTCTTCATGTGTCAGACTTAACCATGCCAAAATACATGTACTATTGAAAATTTAGCACTAGAATGACTGGCTGGATTATTGAGCCAGTCATTCCAGGGGTAGATTTTCGAAAATAGTCTTCTCTTGGCCTGCAAATATACATTTTTCAAGACCACTGTAGAGTCAGCCAATTTAAGTCAGTTTATCAAGTTTGATAAATAATAACTTATTGTTTTGAGAATAATATACACATGTATTTCAACCAAATAGACTTCTTACTATGCAAGACAGAAGCAAAACCCTTACTTCAGAACGCTCGTTCATATGGAGGCACAGACCTCAATTCTGACCATAAGCTAGTCATTACACGCCTTCAGATGAAGAATCTCTACGTAATATATAAACACCATACCAGGCAGGAGGGTAGAGTCACTTACAACCTACCCAAGCTCATCAGCGACACTGACACTCAAATGTCATACAAAAGAGCCCTCAGGGAGCAGATAGCTAACATCGATGTCAGCTCCGATCCTAACAAAGCCCTAACCAAAATACTGAAATCTATGGAATCATCCGCTGCCAGCACCATAGGCGTTCTTAAAAACAACCAAACTGGGTATACTGATGACCCTCTAATAGTAAAGCTGTCAGCAGAGCAGAAAGCATTACGGCTGTGCATCTATCAAAGTGGCCAAGTGAAGACCGCACCAAACTACGCTGAGAGCGCAATATTATTCTGTGCCACATTAGCGAACGCTTAAAAGATCTTGCTATTCAACAGGCAGACTCCCTAGCAGATGAAATCACTGTCACGGATGACTGTCACAAAATGTTTCGGGCAACCCAAGCCCTGAGAGTTACTAACTACACACCACTACTCGCTGTACACAACTCTGAAGGACACTTTATTGGGACTGACCAGGGAACAGCCGTGGCGATCCGAGAATGGTTCAAGAAACAGTTCACTGACAACAATGAGCCCTTGCACCCATTCTTAGGAGACCCCAGGCTGTTACTAACACCAATTAAAACAGCAGAAGTTGAGAAGGCACTTAAAGCCCTGAAAAACGGATGTGCATCTGGACCTGATGGCATGAGAAATGAACTATTCAAATATGCAAGTGACATTATCTCAAATCCGATCATGCACCTAATCAATTCAGGTTTTATGTACCACCTTTCCATCGATGCTGTAGGCCAAGGCACCTTATCGCACTACCCAAGCCCAAGAAGCCACCTGGGCCCCCAGCCAATCTGCAGCCCATTGTGCTCCTCAACAGCATACGGAAAATCCTATCCAATGTTACTCTATGCCGCATCTGAGACAAGATCGATTACTTCACCGGATCATGTCAAAGTAGCTTCAAACGTGGACGCAGCTGCGCAGACGTTGTATGGGCTCATCGCATGCTTGTGTTGGTAGTCATGTCCAAACACTGGGACTTCCACAAAATGGGCATTGACATGTCACAAGCCTTCGACACAATTAAACACTCAAAGATCCTAGATGTACTACGCCAGGCCAGTTGCAATGAAGATGAGCTATGACTAGTGAGACTACTGCTTGCAGACACCAAACTGAGAGTACGAGTAAAGTCAGTGAAGTCTGTAGAGTTTGAGACATCAATCGGCTCCCCCCAGGGAGATGGTCTATCCCCAGTGTTTTTCACCCGCTACCTTGCTGCGGCATTGAAATCTGTGCGGGAAAGTTCCACAAGATCAAACCCCCAGTGTCAATACTGGGCATGCCGCTAGAGATGGAATATGCCGACGATGTGGGCTTCATAGATGAGGAAAAGAAACCCCTTGACGAACTTCTCCCAATAGCCGCAAGCAAACTAAAAATTGAGAATTTCTATGAATGAATCCAAAACAGAGTTCACCCACATATACCTATTGACAAAGCATAACACTATAGAAAATGATGAGCCACTTTGTGGCGGCGAACCATGGAGGAAAAGTAAAATCCTGGGCTCACTGCTGTGCCGTACTGCTGACATTTCTGCATGCTGCGTCATGGGGAATATAGCTTTCCCATCCTTGTGGATGCTATGGATTCGTAGATCAAAGAGGCCCTTAATAAAGAGGCTATGTTTATACAATGCAACCTGCATATCCTTGATACTGTATAACTGTAACAGCTGGGCAGCTCAAAAGGCAGCTCTAGACAAACTTGAGCCACCGCAAACACATACGTGCCATCCCTGGACACCGATGGCCAGACAGCATAATTTCCAATGATGCACTATACAAGATGTGTAATACGTCGCCGCTGTCTATAAGAGTCGCCCAGCAAAGATGGTCCATGTTTGGCCATGTGCTAAGGATGCCAGAAGAGACATCAGCACAGAGAGCCTTGGAATTCGCCCTACTCTGAGCCAGCAAATACAAAGCCAGGAGAGGACGTCATTGCATAAATCTGCTAAGCGTGCTACGAGGTGACCTCAAGAAAGCAGGACTCGGTACACTCAAGTCAAGAATGGACCTGAGGAAGCTAAGGATTTCGGCTGAGGACAAGACACAGTGGGCAAACGCAAAGAAGGACTGATTGCAGATGTAGAATATTTCTATACCAAGCCGCAGAATAGAGTAATCATACATATTGAGAGTAATGATGTAAGTCGGAAAATTTTCTGGAAAGTTACCCTGACATTTTTTCTGGAAAGTTTTCCAGTTTTTATCTGAAACTTCATTTCCCATCTCATTGCGTAAATTGCATTATTTATTCTTAGAATTATTTTTAACGTAACATTAATTAATAGAAAAAGTGCACCAGCAACTTGTTTTATGTAATACTCCATGGACGGACATCTATGAGCTAGATTGCCCAGTTGATGACGCATCATCGCAAATCCCCACGTTCACCACTTTGAACTTTTGATCCCCCCCCCTCCACCACAACCCACCCCCTAGGGGTGGAGCCAAATGTAAATGACCTGGTTCTACAATTCAATATGATAAACTCTTAATCTTCAACAAATATTGGACTTATGTCCAATACTTGTTGAGGATTAAAAGAGTTTATCATATTGAATTGTAGAACCAGGTGTGACCTACTTTTGGTACATTACATATGATTAAACCTAACAATGCATGTATACATCAAGGTTGATAAATTAATATTCTGTTGAATATTTTGAAACTAATTTGACTGGGAGCTGTTGCTGCAGCAAAAGCTTCCAGTCAAATTAGTTTCAAAATATTCAACAGTTTGCCTGTATCATTGTCTTGAAATTCAGTTTTTTAACTGTAGCATTAAAAGGGTTAATAATGCTTACAGGGCCCACATGTAAGACAGCAACAACTTTCAGTCAAATTGTTTCCAAAATGCACACCAGTCTTTCTTCTACCCGTTCTTTAAAACAGGATTTCTGACCACCAGATTTCATTCCAGCAGCTCTTTAACCATTTACATCTATCACTAAATATTTTGTAATTTGATATATGCATAATGTACATGATGTCGTTTGTTCACTGATTTGAAAAGAATAATTCTAATTAAGTATTTAGCTTGTTTCCTTTTAACAAATATGAAAAACTACATCTAAGACATAAGTGGAAAATTGTCCAATTTTTCAGGAAAATTTTGGGAAAATATTTTTCTGAAAAATTAGCATCATTAATTGAGAGTCTGAAACTTTTTGCCATTTCTATGAAGTTTATCACAAATGTTTAGTAACATCTCAATTGAGGAATCCAGTTTATCGATCAATCGTATCATGTCCTAATCAACTACGTCATATGTATGCTGATGTCATGATCAATTATGCCATGAATGACGTGATTTAGCCTGTCATAAACGCTTAATAGTTTGTGAAGTCATTCAAGTGAAAAATTTTCCTAAATTGTACTGCCTTGGCCTGTAAATGGACATTCAATAGGCAGCTATTTACAGGTTCTTGACCAAATTTGACCATTAAAAATATGTAGGAAGTGCTGCGTGATGACCGGTTTGCGTCTGCACTTGAGTGTGAAGAGGAGGAACATTGGCTGCCCATGCAGGTGCTGAATACAGTGTGGATGTTGCCTTCATTCTCGGAGAACGTACAGGTGGACATCATGAAGGTAGCCAACATTATTACCCCCACTAATGTCACATGACCAAATGCTGTTATTTGATTGGGTTAGATCTGTTATGTATGATCTGGTATCTCGCTCATGTGAGGGCAATACTTCTTGATACCCCCCCCCCCCTCCCATGTGAACAACATGTTTTAGTTTTAATGCACAAATTAATTACGCCGTGCATATAACAACAGTCATTGATGAAGGTCATGATGTCATAAGTGTTGATGTATTCTGACAATGAGTAATATTTAAGTTAGGATAAAATCTCTCACTCTCTCACTGTCAGAGGGTTAATAAATTTGTTACACCGGTGTCTTTCCAGGGGTATAGCCTCACTACGCTCGGGGAAATATGGCTTTTGTCTGTGTGGTAACAGCCTGTACCCCACCCTCGGCAAAGCACTGGTGTAACTAATAGTGTTTCTCATGGCATCTAAGTCTTGCTGGTCCCAGGGACCCCACAGCCTGAAATCTTTGGGTGCCAATCTCAAATCTGGGATTTTTTCCATTCATTTTAAAGTTAAAGACCTGTATGCATATCTATGAGCTAGATTGCCCAGTTGATGACGCATCATCGCAAATCCCCACGTTCACCACTTTGAACTTTTGGTATATGTCCTCAAAGGATTTTGCCTGTATATACCATCAAAAGATTGTGGGTGTATATGTCCTCAAAAGATTGGGTAGATATATCCTCAAAAGATTGTGGGTGTATATATCCTCAAAAGATTTTGGGTGTATATATTCTCAAAAGATTTTGCCTGTATATACCCTCAAAAGATTGTAGGTGTATATGTCCTCAAAAGGAGTCTTATGGGCGTCACTGGTATCCAAGCTTGATGTCTATATTTACTGGTATGTACACATCTCCCTGACCCAAGCTTTCAATTAATTAAATTTCCTATTTTGATACGATTCCCAGATCTAGAAATTAACCCTTTGACGATCATACCAGTCATAACAGGTCTTTGTACTGGTCTTGAGAAATGTAGATTTGCAGACCAAAAAGAACACTATTTTCAAAAATAATTACTGGGCTAGTCATTTCAGCGCTAAATTTAAAAAATCGTCTCGGGCCGTAATGGACATTTTTATGAGAAAATTGAAATTTTCTTGACAAAATTTTACCATTTTGGTTTACCAATAAGACTTTTTTCGCATACTGATCAGTAGTGGATGACAGACCTGGTATAAGACAGTGACGTGTTTAGCCAGAAGTATTACAGAAAAAATTCTAAAAGGATGTACTGCTTACTTTATCAATTGGACGGTGTATAATCATTTTTAACAGGAGATTGTTAATGCTAAGATTGTGTTAGCATTTTGATGTTTAAGCCAACAAAGACCTACTTCGGCAGTAGTCTTGAGATTTGCAGAGAAAGCTATTTTTGAAAATTTATGCCTGGAATGAGTTGCACGATAAAGGACTTTGGGTTCTTATGAACTTGACTTTTGGCTATTTGGTAAATGCAAATAAAACTATTACATGCTAAAATATATATTTGATCTCAATGTGATGGATACTTCTGTTTCATATCTTGTGCAAAAGTTTCTCTGTTTGATGGGACACAAGAACTTTAACTAGAAGAAGGATTTTATGCTGATAAATCTAGCATCTACATTCTGACATTATCTCCTCTTTCTCCATATGTGGTGGAGATGTCGCCTATGAAACTAAAAAATTTTAATAACGAAATTGACCAAATATCTTGATGTTCTTAATTGTTCATTTCACAGGATTGACAAGGGAATTAGTATTGCCTGCAATGCCTTGGTAATCATATGTCGTTGTTTGTACTTTCTAGATTTTGTTGAACATGACGTTTGAGACTGTCTGGTGTATGAATGCTAAGGTCATCACAAAAATCACACAGGTAATTAACCATGTTCACCGCTAGATTCCGTATAAGTCAAATACCACGCCAATATACAGAAAAGTTCTTGAATATTTTGAGATTAATATGACTGGAAGCCATTGCTGCCTGATGCAGCAATGTCTTCCAGTCATATTATTCTCAAAATATTTGACAGAATAAGCGTTGTTTCATAATTTTATCAGATATTTGTTGTTGAAAGGCTTAAATAACTTACTGTATAGAACACACACCATTTCAACCTGATGGGCCATATGCAGCAATGAAATGCTTAGTTAAATAGTTTAAATCTACATTGAATGTAAGATGTTTGCTTCATTGTCAAGTCAAATTATTTTCTAAATATGCATCGGTTTACAAGGATCTGAGCTTTGAAATCTGCAATACTTTGACTGATAGAACTAATTATCAATTTCAATCAAAGCCAGTTTTGTTATTACATACTTCCCTACATGTTGCTACTCGATGTAATCACATTACACGTATAGATACAAATTTAGATTATGTCAAATCATGGTTCAAAGTGTTAAAAACTGATTGAAAAAGATGTACAAAGTGGGCGGAGCTTAGCTAGAAAAGGGCGGGGCATAGGTAGAAATTGGTCCCTCTTGGAACATAGCTTTGGTACATCACATGGTCTGCAAACTCTTCATTAAAATGTATTTGAACCTGCACTTTCCTAAAATCTGATGAATCATGCGCATGCAACTTACAATGGAGGAATCCGGTTTTAGCTATGCCCACGCCCATCTCTAGCTAAGCTCCACCCACACTTCGCCTGTGTTATGATAGATCGATCCCAGAACGCCCTTTCTCCTTCGATAAATACTCACCATTCTATTACTTCTGATACAAGCTATCTTGGATAGCTGGCCCTAGGACTATAGACTTAGTAAGCTTTACCGGCTCCTGGAACCGGGTACTCGGCCAGCCATGAACCCATTTGCCATGAAGCTCATTCTTGTTTGCCTAGCAACAAGAACTACATGCTTTTTTGCAGTTGGAAGTTCTGTGGCGTTTATTAAAGTTTCTAAGTCTTTTCTCTGTGATAGTGATAGCTTTGTGTGCGCTCTATAAGGATTATTTGGATTACCATGGAAGGAGCCGATGATATCCAGGTTGTATAATTCCATGTTATTCCATAGTTAAAAGACTAAAATTTTGTTTGTGTCGCGTGTTCCAATTTCTGACCCCGAATCTGGGACGTGTGTTAACAGCGAAATATTCCAGTTTGGTCGCCTTCCTTTAACCCAAACAGGCGATCGGCAGAGAAATAAGGTGTTGGCTATATGGTGTTTAACACAAAAATCGGCTGACGTCGTTCTCTGTATGATCCGAGCGGGTGGCGTCACACCCGAGTTATCTCAGATTTTTATGTGAAGAAAATGTTTCATTAATTCGCGCATCTGATTCTGGGTGCTGCGTACTGTAATTGGTACCAGAAAAACTTTTTCAAGTTTTGCGTGTTATCACGATCTGTTTGCAATGATCGGTGGTTTCAAAATTCTTGATTTAGATGTGTGGTCTGTGGTTTTACTGTGTTCTACAGCAGTTTGTTTACATTTTGTTGTTTCTTCACATATCGTTTTGGCCTTCGTTAGGAGTATAATTTATATTGATTAGTAAATATACCCCGAATGCTATGCGATATGGTTCCGGGTTCCATTTATACATCCTGCAGGATCAATATATAGGTGTATATTGCCCGCTTCGTTCTTGTCGTCACAATCAATGCGATCTTTGCTGTAACATTGCGGGGTGGTGTGCTGGAGGGTTAACATTAATTTATGATCAAATTTTTTTGAAAATTATTTGTCTGCCTTCCATTCCTGTTTCGTTCTGCGTGTTTATTGTAGGTTTGTGCTTACTTATAGGCCAAGCCAGCCTCGCTATCATGTGACGAGTGCCATAAGTTTGTGAGGGTCTTGTTCAAGGACCATGTCTGCTTTAGATGTACAAATTGTAATCTTGATAATAGGGGTAATATTTGTGCAGTGTGGTCGTCCGATATGATGGTCAAGTTCCTTTCCCAGAGGGACTGGGCAGGGTCTGACGCGGGGTCAGGTGGTCCGAAAGTAAATCGTGGAGCGTCCGTTTCGGCCCCTGGGGGTGCTCCACGTCTGCAACCAGAGGTTGCGAAGATGGCACCTCCGATGTGGTTTGGACCTTCTATGCAAGGTTTCTTGCATAGCGTCCGTCCCACGCTGGTGTCGTCCCTGCTTCCGAAAGTTGCAAGGCAGTCTCTTCCCGTGCTTGGTATGGACCCTGTCCTTGGACAGGGTTCTGGACTGGCCACCGAGGGAGCCGTCTCGTATGGACGGCTCCCTGGCAGTCCCGACGGGCTCCGGCCTGATGGGTTCTATCTCTCTGCAGCCACCTCTGCCAGGACGGCTCCAATGCTTCCTCGTCTGGTGACGACTCTTCGGGGTCTGAAGACGAGGAGGCCGAGGAGGAGAGATTGCTGCGGCCTGAGATGCCGCGGGTGGAGAGCATGGAGGTCGATTCCATCCTGGACGGAACTGTCCTCCATCTGTCTGGCTTGGCGCAAGCCAGGACAGCGGCTCTGCCCGTGGTTGAGGCCACTCCGGTACCGTGCACCGGTTCCGTGATGGTTGGTTTGCCGCCAACCGACACGGTGACCGGTGTGGCTGGCCAGGTGTGGTATGCACCTATCTCGCCTGGTCCAGTGGTCAGGCATGGGGTGGCATGCAGGCCTACTCCATGGACTGGTGTTTTCGATGGGGTGGCGGTGGAACCGTACGGTACTGGAGTTCCTGGCTTATCGGCAATGGCTCCTAGCTGGGAGGCCGTTGCTGGTAGACCTGTGAGCACGTCAATGGGTGACGTCCGTGTTGCCCACGACATCTGATTTTTGGGGATCCCACGGACCCCAAACTCAGATTTGGAGGTCCCACTGTAAAATCTTGGGGTCCCATGGAGTCCTCATCTGAAATATGGGGTCCCATGTTTTTTTCTTAAAATAAACACAACACATTGATCTAATTATAAAGCACTTTATTAAACATGTTGAAATCACTAGTTATGACATTGTGTAAATACTGTTAATGTATATATAGAGAATATTAACTATGCATAGTTTATTAACCTTTAGCACTTAACACTTTCGGCCACCATTGTAGATTACCAAAATACCTATTTTTAAAAGTTTAACACTGGAATGACTGGCTCTAAACAGTGCCAGTCATTCCAGTGGTAAATTTTCAAAAATATGTGTTCTGTGATCTACAATGGTGGCTAAAATTGATCTATTGAAATGGCCCTTGTATAATTAACTAATAACATTTGAACTGCATGTCAATAAACAATAACTTAAAGCACTGTACTTGTTTGTTGTCTGATAAACCAACCAACCTACATTGACAACCTTGTATGAGTAACATTTCCAAAGACCACTACATTAGTAATTAACAAAGACCACCGCATTAGTTTTTCTATAAAACCCTAACATGACTTTCGACGATTTGAAAAATTACGAGGATCTGGGGCGAGTTTGCTCAAGGACGACTTGACCTACTTCGATATAATGCGCGCATATTTTTGATAATGTAACTGGAATGACTAAATATAGTGGAATACATAGGCTAAGATCAGACAAAACAATAATTTATCAAAAATAATCTGTGTAAATCAGATTAAACTGCGTAATTAGGGAAAATATATCAGGCAGTAACTGGATATGTCTAATTCATAGTAACTATGTAACGCGATTGCTGATTGGTTGAAGCATAGATAACGCATTATCGTGTATCCAATAAGGACGCTTGTATCGGGGAGCTTTGAGCTATACGCAATATTTTAATGTATGCCTACCTGTAGATCGACGATATCGTTGAACATCGCTGCTGGGATGAGCGTTTTAGTTGAGAAATTGGGAACACCTAACGATCGAGTATTGTTAAACATTATAAACCCTACTCCATCAGTCAATCAAGCAGCCGCCATTGCTAAATAAAAGACGGCTTATAGCGTGTATTGATACCGTTATTCAAACGGCAATACAAAGACACCGCCGCTAATCCGTCAAATCACCATTCAAATGTAAAAGATATCACAATATCTTCCATATATTCCTTCATCCATTTAGATATTTTGATAAGTAAATAGAAAAAAATATTTTGCCTGTATGTCGTTGCTGCTTTGGCCAAGTAGGCATGAGCAAATTAATTTCAAAATATTCAGCATATTAGTGATAACAACTTTGTGATCTGTCCAATGTTCTGATCTGTGAAAGGGTTAAGACGCCCAGACACGTTTGTATGCGCTTGATCAGTTGTATTGGATTTCTCAAGCGTGAGTTCCTCTAGAAGGAGATTCCGCTGTTATCCAATCAAATACTGACACATCACACTGACGTTTAGCACAACAGACAGAAACATGGTGGGTATTTTTGCAATTTATAGGCCAAACAAGTAGACTAACATCGGGCTTGTAAACTATTATTTATAAAAATTAAATCAAATGGAATACTAAGGATGATTTGGGGATTGTGTTTACAATTAAATCTGGTGGTTGAATCTGATTTATGGGCATTAACAACTTTGAGTTGTGCAAGAAAACCTACAACAAATCATCGTCTTAAACAACGCAGTAAGTTTGTTTTTATTGAACACACAATACATTAGGTATATTTTTTAAAGTAAAACATGCACAAATAAATATACACACACGATAATATAATCGATAATTAAGCACATACAAAGTTACCAGTTTCCATTACACTTTTTCACTACATCCCTCGTGCATCCTGGGGGACGCAGAGGGTTAATTTTTATGCATCCATCTGCCATTTTATGCGTATATACGCGCAAATGGACGCATAAGGGCAACTCTAGGTGACGTGTTCACGGGAGTGTCCTCTTCGGAGACACTGGTCGGAGGCTCTGGCTTGGCTAGTCAGGGTGGACCCGTCTGCGGTTTCGACCACAGCCGAGGAGGATGCACCCCGTCCATCGGTGGAATTGATTAGGACGGGGATTTTGCCCGCAGCCCGGATCCAGTCTATTGGACTGGATCTAAGGTTTATGGAGTTGTTGGATGTTATTTATAACAAACAGCTTCTGACCAAGCAAACAGCTTCTGAGCAAGGGCCAGCTCCCTGCGGCCTCCAGGGAGGTGCGGTCAAGGTGCCGTATTCCCCGTGCGAAATACGACAGATATGGTGTTGTACTAGCGGTCACTGAGGATGATCGCTGGGTGCTGGGAGTCCAGAGTGCTGGAGTGGGTGGCCCCACCCCGGCGCTGGTGGACAAGTCCCAGGTGCATCATGACGAAGTCCTGTCCCTATGCGATGAGGGTGTGAGGGCAGCAATGAGTGCTGTCAACCATTCTTATCGCCTTTTTCAGTCAGTGTGGGCTGAAGCGGGGGCAGGCCACCCTGAGCCACCTGTGACGCTTTCATGCATGAATGACAGCCTGGTGCTGTCTATGGACGCATTGGCAAGGGTGCCGGCACGAGTGACAAAGTCTAGGAGGTAGATGGTCCTTGACCATATGCGTCTGGCTATGGCTGTTAGAGAGCATCTTCTTGGGACGCCCCTTACTGGCCCTAGCATCTTTGGTGGCCAAGTGCGGGCCATCTTGGAAGACACTGCCAGCATCTCGCAGAATCCGTTAGCGGTGAATCTGCAGCTGAACTAGTGCGACAGGCGCACACACTAGGGGCTGTAGCCAAACCACTAATCGGACAACCTTCTAAGAAGCAGAAGAGGCATAAAAGCAAGGCGAAAGCCAAGCGTAGTGCTGCTTCTGTTTCTACTGGGTCTTCTCAGCCGCCTCCGGCGAAGAAGGCCAAGAAGGTTGTGGAGGCAAGTCTTCAAAGGGCAGTAAGAAGGGAGTGGATCGTACCTGAGCATATGAGGGCTCCCTTCGTATCTTCCCGGACTGCAACAGGAAGAGCGGTGCCAGTTAGACCGGCCAAGCCAAGACCAAAATGGTTCTCTCTCTCGTCAAGA
The DNA here is from genome assembly GCA_034401795.1 of Chaetoderma sp. LZ-2023a. NCBI lineage: Eukaryota > Metazoa > Mollusca > Caudofoveata > Chaetodermatida > Chaetodermatidae > Chaetoderma > Chaetoderma sp. LZ-2023a. Next base: position 117,854,543 of record CM067374.1, on the reverse strand, counting down.
GAGCAGGGGGGTGGGGGTTTCGGATCGCAAGCCAGACACCAGCATTAGGCGTCAATACATCTATAGTGGGTGGAAGGTTCATGCGTTTCGTCGAGGCTTGGCGAGGTGTGACGTCAGACAGTCTGGTCCTAGGATGGTTATCCCAGGGATACATGCCGGAGTGGTGGGATTTTCCACCACAAAATCTGTCTTTGGCACCAGTCTGGACTCCCGTTCCAAGGGAGCCAGACAAGTTAGAAGCCATTCAAAAGGAAGTGTCAGGCTTGCTTCTGAAGGGAGCAATAAAACCAGCAAACCAGGGCATTCCAGGCTTCTATTCAAACATGTTCCTTGTTCCCAAGAGCACAGTGGGGTGTGGGGGTGGAGACCCGTTCTCAATCTCAGGCCATTGAATTGGTTAATTTCATACGCCTTGGTTTCAGATGGAAACTCCGAGGTCGGTAATGGCAGAATTGAGGAAGGGAATGTGGTGTGTATCGATTTGAAAGATGCATATTTCCACATTCCAATGAACAGGAGTTGTCACAGGTTTCTGAGATTCGCGTTTCAGAATTAGGTATGGAGGATTGTAGTCTCCCATTCGGCCTGTCGACAGCTCCATGGGTTTTCACCAGAGTGGTCCTTGCGGTGACCGTTTCTCAGAAGAGAGAACGTGGTGCTTCACACCTACATAGACGATTGGCTTATCAAGGCAGACACGCCAGCCAAGTTAGAGGTGGATACTGCTCTGACTCTGAAATTACTTTCAAATCTAGGATGGATAGTCAACAAGGAGAAATCCGAATTGACACCCACTCAACATTTCGTTTATTTGGGGATAGGATTCGATCACGAGGCGGGCAGGATTTACCCGTCAGAGCCCAGAGTTGTGTCTCTGTTAGCCATCCTCAAGAGTTTTCGATTGGGAAACCACACTCAAGCGAGGCGGTTTCTTCAAATGCTGGGCATGATGGTCTCCATGGAGCAGGTAATCCCTTACACTGCTCTGATGCGAAGACCTATCCAGTTGTATCTGATGTCTCTGTGGAAACAGAGAACAGAACCCCTGTCAAAGCTGGTGCCAGTTTTGGAGCCGTTAATGTCGCATCTTGTAAGGTGGAAAAAGTGTCAGAATCTCGTAGTAGGAGTTTCGCTGCACCTACCCCACCCCCAGCTAGCTGTCTGTGTACACGGATGCATCGATGGAGGAGTTGGGGGGGGGGGCCTGCCTGGGAAAACACCCGGTCTCGGGCACATGGACTCTCCAGGAGAGCCAACTGCATATCAATCTGTTGGAAATGATGGCAGTGGAACTGGTGTTGGAAAAGTTTCTTCCAAAAGTCAGGGGCAAGGCGATATTGACTCGACAGTAGTATCATACATAAATCACCAAGGCGGGACCAAGTCACCCACACTATGTATGAAAGTGTGGCACTTGATTCAATGGTGCAGGAATTACTTGGTTGTTTTGAAAGCAGCTCACATTCCTGGGTGATTGAACATTCTGGCAGATGCTTTGTCTCGCAGACAGAGGATTCTGCCAACAGAGTGGTCTGTCAACCCTTCAGTTCTTCACAGGATCTTCGAGCATTGGGGCAAACCCAATGTGGACTTGTTCGCCACAAAGGAAAATGCTCAAAACATGACTTATGTCTCACCGATTCCAGATCCAAATGCCATCGATACAGACGCTCTGGCGATAAGCTGGAGAGGGATGCACGCTTACGCGTATCCACCCACAATTCTTCTGCCGAAGATATTGGTGAATATCAGAGAGGAACCGTGCCTGGTCCTGCTAATAGCGCCATTTTGGTCCAGCTGGTCGTGGTTTACGGATCTTCTAGATCTGCTGGTGGACAATCTGGTGCAGTTACCCGAGATTCCGAACATAATCTCCCAGGCCAAGGGACGCTTTCTACACGAGCGTCCCGAAATGTTCAAATTGACTGCATGGATGTTACCAAACAACGGTCCACGTCGGAAGGTTTTTCTCAACAAGCTGCGAAATTCATCGCGGCTGTGAGGAGGAGGTCAACCTTCAAGTCATATAACAACAAGGTTAACAGATTTGCAGACTGTTGTGAAGGAAAGGGTATTAATACCTTTCAATCCACTGTTCAGGAAATAGCAGACTTTCTCTGTGAGCTGTTCTTTTTAGGACTAGCTCCTGTCACAATTGCTGGATACAAGTCAGCTTTGGCATCAGTTATCCCTTGTCTAGCCAACAGGGATGTGATGGTGAAGGCAATGAGCAATCTCCGACCGAGACAACCGGTAGTCATTCCAGCCTGGAGTCTATCTTTAGTGCTTAATGTACTGGCCAAGCACCCTTTCGAACCGTTGCGTTCGGCTAGTCTAAAGCATTTGACTCTAAAGGCGGTTTTTCTTTTGGTAGCTTCCTCAGCTAGAAGGCGCAGTGAGATCCATGCGCTTTCAGCCGAGAGGGACCGATTTATTGTCTCTGGAGAGGGTCTGTGTCTACTGCCAAGAGCAGAGTTTATGTCAAAGAATCAATCTTTGAAATATCCCGGCAAACCAATCATTATACCGAAACTAACTAGGTTTGATCGTGATGCCAGTGTCTGGTGCCCAGTCTGTGCTTTGACAAAATACAAAAGGCGGACAGACTCGTTACGGTCGAATGATAGACAACTGTGGATCTGCCATGCAGAAACCATATGGCGCCGCATCTGTGGATTCTATCTCTCGTTGGGTAGTCGAATGTATTAAGACTACCCATGAGATTGCGCACCAGGTGCAATGCGCAAGGGAACATGATGTTAGAGAAATAGCCGCCTCAACCGCCCTTTACAATGGTGTTCCGTTAGAGGACATCATGGCTGTTGCACAATGGCACTGTGAGTCCTCTTTCACAGATCACTATATGAGGGATATGTCAGACTCCGGCAATCCACTCACTTTAGCTGTTTTGAAACGATAGTTAAACGACCACACTGCATTTCTCCATTTTTGGCATTTGTAAGCAAGAATTAAGAAGCAGACATGGTCAGGCGAGAGGATGTCAACCAGATTGTGTCACTGATGGCCGGGCGGATGATTGGTTGAGGCTCTACGTCTGGAATCCAAATATCATGAGGTAATTCAAGATTGAGAGTTTTTTGTATTATGTGTATATATCATGTTCATTCATCTTATATATTCATGCTCATTCCCAGGCTGATATATGCAAAGAGCTGTTAACCCTCTTAGCATATTTGTGTTTTCAGGCGAGATGCATGTTCATAAGTTCTGTCCCTTTTTTTAAGGAGAAAAAACGGGGGGGGGGGGGGGGCAGTGATGCAAATGTGATTCGGTCCCTTTAACTTGATGGTGCTTTACAGTCTCCATTTGTCAAGTTTAAGTCTAAGCTCTTTCTCCAAGGTGCAAAAGTAGCAATTGATGGCTTGCCCCTTCCCACCAGGTTACTGTCTAAATCTGGTGTATATCAGAAGTAATAGAATGGCGAGTATTGATTGAAGGAAATTTCAATTTCCCTCTCTCCGAGATCTAACAATACTCACCATTCTATTACGGACCTGCCTCCCAGCCCCACGGAGGCAAGCCATGGGTATCTCTTCTTTGGTGGCTATGCAAGCAATATGAGCTTCATGGCAAACGGGTACTCAGCTGTTGGGAGCCGAGTACCCAGTTCCAGGAGCCGGTAAAGCTTACTAAGTCTATGGACCTAGGGCAAGCTATCCAAGATAGCTTGTATCAGAAGTAATAGAATGGTGAGTATTGTTAGATCTCGGAGAAAAGGAAATTGAAATTTCCTTCTGACTATCGATTTTCAGAAAACTATACAGGTAAGCTGTTGAATGTTTTGAAACTAATTTGACTGGGTACTGTTGCTGCCTATATTGCAAAATATTCAACAAAATGTCTATTAAATGATAAAGAGAGATACAATTCGTACAACAACGCTTAGTCCCTCATTAATTAAGTGTCCATGACGAACTGATCTACGTCATTCGTGACTTCATTGATTGTTATGTCATCCTACACATCACGTACATGTACTTGATTATGACATCATATGATTGATGAATAAACTGGAAAGCCCCATTGATTGTTTTTTTATTGCATAAAGCTGCTAGGCTACAAGACCATTGATTCTATTTTGAAATATAGGCTATGATTTAATGCAGCGTAATACTGAATAACTGTACTGTCATTCACAGCTTTGCTTAGATGCAATAAAAAGTCGTACAAAAAAGCTTGCTCGGAAATTTCTTTGTAAGTCGCTAGTCGAGATCCTTGACAGGTTTTGCTCACGCCAGGTTACGCACGCTAAATCCTGCCATTATGATTGCCATGTTATTGTTGTGAGTATGCGGAAACTCAGGGTGTTCACAGTCACGAGCGCTCTCTGTGTTACAGATTTTACCCCGTGGTGAGATGGTTTACCCCGTGTTATCCTACCTGGTGGTGGCTGTTTGATTTTTCCAATTTTCTTCTTTTCATTGATATTTATTTCAGATACATCTCGTCACAAAGTGATAATACCTAAGGATTAAAAACCGATATATTTGAACCATTTAACATGTCCAGACCAGAAATGACAAATTCTTTATGAAGTATATAAGAAATATTCTGTTGAACAAAAAGCCCCCAGGAAAGCTAGTTTCAAAATATTCAACAGAATATTCAGTACTTGATTTAGAATTTGGGTCTATAAGGGTTAATTAATGCTTTAACACTCAATCTGGCCAAAAATGGCTTCTTCAGTTGTCTTGAGAAATGTACGTTTGCAGACCAAGAGAAGAGTGTCTTTGAAAATTTACCACTTGAATGACTGGCTGGATAACCGAGCCAGTCATTCCAGTGGTAAATGTTAAAAAATAATCTTACCTTGGTTTACAAATGGACATGTTTTATGAGACGATTATAATTTTCGTGAACAAATTCGAGAGTTAAGGGCGTAATGTTATAGCGTTATTCTTATTCATGGCCTAGAATGTACATTTTGTCTCCTGTAGGTGCTAATAGACACTTACACAAGTAGTTCATCAGGGGTGCACAGTGCAGCACGCGCTACCCTCACACAAATGCTGTCCAGTTTTGTTATAAGACTGGGCGATGGCCATGAGAAGGGGGTAAGCAGCGTCACTCGATGTGCATGGCTAGATGTTTTGTGCTGTATACATGTATGGTCAATTCAATGTATGCTATATATGTTATGTAAATTTTTTAGAAAATAAATAAGTTAAATATTATAAATATATTCAGTTTTAAACTAAATCTAACAAAATAACTCAATCTTTTGTGATAATAAACTCAGGGATTCTCATAAGGGTCCTTGTGCAGCTTGGAACCCCCAAAAGTATTGACAGTGGGTCCCATATGACCCCTGAAAAACTTGAATGACTGTGTGATACTAAGTAGTTTTATAAGTTTTTTCATAAAAATACCTACAAAATCTAGTATATGACCACCATAATTCATAATTGTGAGTCAATGGTATCGCCTAATTTTAGCAGCGATGAGAAATACTGCTTGAGAACACCAGATTTCAGTTTGCGATGCCCAGATTTCAGCTGAGTACCCCACCTCCTTGTGGGGTCTCTGGGACCTCCAGGATTTGGATGCAATAAAAAACACCACACAATCTAGCAAAACATCCTCATCCAATTTTCATATGCTATTGGATGAATATATGCTACTAATGAAATGGATGTCTGTGGTGTTGGAGAGGGTAAAAAGTTCTAGCCAGTTTAAGTGAAAATATTGTGTTATTAGTCTGGCCGCGATAACTCTGATTCTCATAAAGGGATCGTCTCCAAACTTGTTTACGCCATTGTGCTTGTGTTTCACATCAAGAGTATACTTACCTCCCTAATACTTTTGATATTGCTAAATATTGGCTTTCACTCAATAAACACTCAGATTAAAACAGTTAGGTGCCCCTACTGGGCAGGGAGTCAGAGCGTAGTCTGGCGGATGCCAGCCCCACCACCGCGCATGCGCAGACTAGCACTTCCTCTTTGCTAATTTATTGGCTGAGAGTGTACACATGCTTTTGTGTTAAGAACTTTCTATACTCTTTTCGAAGTTTTTTGAGACTGTTTGTTAGAAGTTTATCCCTGAGAAAGATGGCAGAGAGAGTAACTTCGCCACAGGAGGGCCTTGGACCTTTAAATCAGGTGACTTCTAGTAAAATTAGCGAGTTTTGTCCCGTTGTAATGTGTTTCCGGGACTCGCGCTAAACGTGATAAGCGCCTTGATTAGTTGGTTTATTTCAACTAGGTGCTATATAAGACTAATCTCTCTTTGTGTTTATGTCCACAGGTCTGTGTGAAGAAATATAATGGACATGACATCAGCAGAGGGTTTGTGTCTCTCCACCATGGTTCCATTTCCTACTAATACTGTTAGGTTATCTAACCAAAAATTCTATGTCCAGTGAGTTGGAGGCCTATTATAAAGGTCTTCTCACTTTGCCCTCTTGATCCAATTCCTTCCCCTAGAGGTGGAGAGAGTTAAGAGGCGTTCAGTGGTGGAGTGCTCCAGTTCATCAGGTTGGATGGTTTGTCTAGACAAGGTGTCAGGTATCTAATTATTGATATGAGGTGATGTTAATTATTTAGAGGAAAGGGAGATAATTAACTCTATTTGCCATTGTTATCAGTATATTTTCACTTCAAGAGTATACTTACCTCCCTAATACTTTGGATATTGCTAAATATTGGCTTTCACTCAATAAACACTCAGATTAAAACAGTTAGGTGCCCCTACTGGGCAGGGAGTCAGAGCGTAGTCTGGCGGATGCCAGCCCCACCACCGCGCATGCGCAGACTAGCACTTCCTCTTTGCTAGATTATTGGCAGAGGGATCACACATGTTTTTTTGTGCAAAAGCTTTTCCTTGCTCTTAAACTGTTTTAACATAACTTGGTGGTGTTATTTTGGAGTGATAGTCACTGATTAGGATGGCAGGAAGGATCACTTCACCAAAGGGGGACCTAGGACCTTTAAATCAGGTGACTTCTAGTAAAATTAGCGAGTTTTTCTTCCCGGTGTATTGTGTTTCCGGGACTCGCGTTTACCGTGATAAGCGCCTTGGTTAGTTGGTTTATGTCAACTCGGTGCTACCTAAGGCTAATTTCTCTTTCTGTTTATGTCCACAGGTCTGTATGACGCTAGGTGGTGGCATCACAGCAGCAGAGAGTTAGTTTTCTCTCCACCATGGTTCCATTTCCTACTAACACTGTTAGGTTATCTAACCAAATGAAAAATTATGTCCAGTGAGTTGGAGGCCTAGTATAAAGGTCTTCTCACTTTGCCCTCTTGATCCAATTCCTTCTCCATGAGGTGGAGAGAGTTAAGAGGCGTGCAGGTGGTGGAGTACTCCGGTTCGTCACGTTGGATGGTTTGTCTATACAAGGTGTCAGGTATCTAGTTATTGATAATGTGGTGATGTTAATTATAGTAAGCAAAGGGAGATAATTAACATTTTTGCCAGAAAAGAGTTATCTATGTGTATCTGATGGTTGTGTAGTCGACGTATCCATTCAGCATACAATTCGTCCTTGCACTTGGATGTTTTGTTGGGATCGATTTTTTCCTGTCACGGGATTAATGACGTCATAATCAGCCTGGCTATGTATTTATCAGCAATTCAAGTTGCAATGCTGGTTTCTGATGTATATTGATCTTTATGATCGTTTTCCTTCTCTTTGAGTTGGTTTGAGTGTCTAAGCTTAACTAGTTTGCTCATACTCCTCGTCCTTTGCCCTGTTTCAGGGACCGGGTTGCGCGTCCTGTGGACGATTTCTGCATGATAAGTTCTTGCCTCATCTTTGCTATCAATGTAGCCCTTGTGGTCCCTTGGCTAATTGTGACATATGTAAGCACTGGGGGGGCGAGTTAATGTCCGAATTCTTGTGCTTGCAGGCGACGGAAAAGGTGGTAGAGGAGGAGAAGAAGAAGAAGCGGAAACGAGAGGTTGTAAGTAGGAAGGGTATGGGGAAGGCCTCGTCCGCGGTGGATATGGAGGCCTTCCGGACCGAGATGTTGGGAGAGATGAAGAGGACAATAAAGGATTTGGTTCCAGAGTTGCTTCGTGGCATGCTTCCTGGACCAAATCCTTTACTGTCCTCATCATCGGCTTCGGAGCAGGTAATCCCCGCCTCTGGATCGGTTTTCCTTAGACCGCTTCCGTTGTTCGACGATTCAGAGGTGGCCCCATTAGAGGGGGCGTTCCACGACCCTGGCAGCAGGCTTATTGCCGCACCGATAGGGGACCGTGGACGGTTGTCGCTGGAACCCGCGGGCTGCTTATCAGTCCAGGGGTATCCGCACGCCGCGGTGGCCAGTACCTCCTATGGCACCGTTTCTGGTCAGCCCGGGTTAGCTCTCTTTGCTGACCCGGGGTCTAATCTTTCTGACCAGGGTGATGAGGATTACCTGCTAGGGTCGCCGTCTGACGACGTGGACATGGATGAAGACGTTTGTGCACCCCTCGCGGGGAATACAGGCGGCTTCTTCCACGGTTTTACTCACCCTGGAGTAGAGTCCGCGGCTCAGGTGGTGGCCCAGGGCGCTGCTGATGGCCAGCGGTACCGCATACCTCGGCTTGCCGAGGGTGTTGCTGGTGCTGGCCGGGCCCGTGGTGGGGCGGTATATGCCCCGCGCTCTGCCACGGCGCCTGCTCCTGGTCAAACCAGTGATATTGTCATGCCGGTGCTGTCAGGCCCGCATGTTTTCCCTGGCTTGCCAGGTGTATCAGCGTACCCGCCGTCAAGCTCTACTGCTTGCGCTCAGGAGGAAGACGAAGGCCCCCGTCTTGTAGAGCGCTCGCAGTTAGCCACGGAGGAGGATTGGTCCGACGCTTGCCAGTGGTTGGTGAGCGTTAGGCCTGATCTGCCCGTGGAGCAGTCGGCTAGCCAGCGTGACCACAGGCCGTGGTTAGCTGGGAAACCGACTGCTAACGCTATGCCTTCTCTGCCGCTGGCGGAGCATGTCGTTGACATGTTCGAGGCGGCGGAGTCGTCCATTAAGTCGAGTGGACGTCTCGCGAAGGCCCCTCGCGAGGTGGCCAGGCGTTGTCGCATCGTGCCCCTGGATTACCAGCGGTACGGTGTGGTACCCAAGCCCAGCGTGGATGACCGCGCGGCTTTGGGTGAGGATGCGCGGCCAGGCTCCCGTTCTGACACGGGGGTCTTGTGCTCGAACGCGTTGCGTTCGGCGAATACCGCGTTGCGTGATGCGGAGGAGAGTGGGAGGGCTTCGATTGCCGCTCTGTCCCACGTCTCCCAGCTGTTACAGGGGGTAGTAACGGCATCCGCATCGCGCCAGCCAAGTCCGGTCACGGTCCAGCGAGCCATCCAGGATGGTATTAACCTGGCGCTGGACTGTATGACTCGGGCGGTGACCAGGAGTGTCCGGGCAAGACGCACGTTTGCCCTGGACAATCTGTGCCCGTCTCAGGACCTGTACAATAGGCTACTGCGTACGCCTATGACGGGTCCTGGTCTTTTTGGAGGTGAGGGATGTCGACACCTCCAGGAGACGGTCACCCTGGTGAATAACCAGAGGGCGCTGCGCGAGCAGTTTGAGGTGCTGCGTCGTGCTAACGTTCGCGCCGCGGCCCCTGCGTATCGTCCCCTGCAGGCTCGAGGTGGTGCTGGCCAAGTCAGAGGCCAGCCACCGTCGCAGCGTCGGCCTCGGCCGCGTGCGATTCGGCCAGCAGCGAGGGGGGCGCAGGTTCCTCAGGCGCCGTCAGCCAGGCAGCCGCCCGCGCACCGAGGTGCGCGCGGGGCGGGGCGGGGCGCGCGAGGATCTGGGCGTGGTTATCGGTCCTGACGGGACGGTTACCGCGGTAAGAACCACTCCGGTGTTTATGGCGACGGGGACAGTGCCGCTCTTGCATGCCTCGTGTCCACCTCTGTCCCTAGGTGGACCGGTGGGAGGCCGGCTAGCCGACCACATGCAAGAGTAGGAACGGTTAACTCAGGACCGTTTAGTCTTGCGATGGCTTTCCGTCGGGTATCATCCAGAGTGGATGACAGGCCCGCCGTCGCGACTGTCTCTAGTGCCAGTCTGGACTCCCATTCCGAGAGATCCAGAGCAAAGGTTGTGTATCGAGGAGGAGATAGATTCCCTCGTACAAAAGGGAGCTATTCAGCCGGCACAAAGGTGTCCGGGCTTCTATTCAACCCTGTTCTTAGTAACAAAACGCACCGGAGGGTGGAGACCGATTCTCAACCTCAAGCCATTGAACAAGTTCATCGAGACGCCCAGTTTCAAGATGGAAACGGTGCGCTCGGTGTTGGCGGGGTTGGAGAGGGGGATGTGGACGGCGTCGATAGATTTGAAGGACGCTTATTTCCACATCCCCATCCACGGGAGTTTCTGTCGCTTCCTGAGATTTGCATTCCAGGGCAGACAGTGGGAATTCAGGGTGTTGCCCTTCGGAATTTCCACGGCTCCTCGGGTTTTCACCCGTGTGGTTCTTGCGATCACAGCATACCTCCGCAGGAGAAGCATAGCAGTCCACACGTACATAGACGACTGGCTGTTAAAGGCACACGACAAGGAAGCTTTATCGGCCAATCTGGTGATTGTTTTGAAAACTCTCTCGGATTTGGGCTGGATGATAAATTTTCCGAAATCAGAGCTGACTCCATCCCAGAAGTTTGTTTACCTGGGAATGTTCTTCGATCTGGAGACGGGATATGTTTATCCTACTCAGGAGAGAGTGAAAAAACTCATCTCGTTAATTCAGTCAGTGTGCGACAGTCGTCATGTCCTGGCACGGGTTTACTTGAGAATGCTGGGGTTGATGGTTTCTTTGGAACCAGTCATTCCTCAGGCCGCCTTACGCAGGCGGCCGATCCAGTTGTTTCTCATGACACAATGGACCCAGAGTACAGGTTCGCTGGACTCGAACGTGTCAGTGTTGGCGCCTCGGATTCACCACCTGCAATGGTGGTTGCTCACAGAGAATCTCTTGGTGGGGGTTATGCTGACCCCTCCCCACCCTCAGGTGACTGTGTATACAGATGCATCGATGGAGGGCTGGGGGGCTTGCCTGGAAGAGTCCACGATATCAGGGCTTTGGAATCCGGAACAGTCAAAGGAACATATAAATCTACTGGAGCTAAGAGCAGTAGTCCTGGGCCTGGAACATTTCTTACAGAAAGTTCAGGGCAAGATTGTTCTTATTCGTTCAGACAACTCAACAGTTGTGACTTACATAAACCGCCAGGGCGGAACGAAGTCGCCCAGTCTCTGTATGATGACATGGAGACTGCTTTGTTGGTGTCTGGATCACCAGATTACCTTGAAAGCAGTTCATATTCCGGGAAGGTTAAACCTGCTAGCAGACTCATTGAGCCGAAGGATGAGTGTTTTACCCACGGAATGGCAACTAAATCAATGTGTGGCGGATCGTCTGTTCGACCATTGGGGGAAACCCAACATCGATTTGTTCGCAACGAAGAAGAATGCGAAGATGACGACGTACGTCTCTCCGATTCCGGATCCAAGCGCTTTCGCAACAGATACGTTAGCTATCAGCTGGGGGAGAATGTATGCATACGCATTCCCTCCAGCAATCCTGATTCCAAAAATTCTTCAGAAAATCAGACAAGAGGAATGCCAAGTGCTTCTGATCGCCCCGGATTGGCCAAGCCGATCATGGTATACGGATCTGCTGGACCTTCTGGTCTGCAATCCGGTTCCTCTGCCTCTGATGGACGATATTATCTTCCAGGGCAAGGTCCTTCACAACAATCCGTCAATGTTCAGATTGACTGCGTGGATGTTGTCAAGGAATCTAGAATTAAGGAGGGCTTTTCTGAGCAAGCAGCCATGTTTATGGCCAAAGCCAGGAGGGGGTCAACCTCCAGAGCATATAATTATAAAATCAACAGATTTGCAGAATGGTGCTCAAAAAGATGTATTGATCCAATGGATTCATCTATTCAAGTAGTAGCTGATTTCCTCTGTCACCTCTATGATGCCTATAGCCTCAAGCCTAACTCTATTGCTGGTTATAAGTCAGCATTAATGTCTGTTATTCCTTGCTTGGCTAAGAGGGGAAGTGATGAAGTAAATACATTAAATGTATTAATTAAAGGCATGGGCAATCTAAGACCAAGGAATCCACCGGTGATTCCGTCTTGGAGTTTATCGCTAGTGCTTCAAGTACTAGGTGATAAGCCTTTTGAACCACTTAGTTCCATTTCTATGAAACTATTAACACTGAAGACTGTGTTTTTAATTGCTGCGGCCTCGGCTAGGCGTAGGAGTGAAATTCATGCCTTATCAGCCGAGGATGACCGTTTTGTGGTTTCAGGGGAAGGCCTTAAGCTGCTACCTAGGATTAATTTCTTGGCTAAAAATCAGTCGTTGAAATATCCAGGTCAACCTATTATTTTGCCTGCTTTAACTAGATATGATCCTAATTCTAAAGCATGGTGTCCTGTCCGGGCGCTTTGCCGGTACAAGCAACGTACGGCGGAGTGGCGCACCGATCAGTCAGCGTTATGGTTGTCATATATTGAACCCCATGGCAGGGCTTCTAAGGACACCATTTCCAGGTGGATTGTAGAATGCATTCAGTTTTGCCATAAATCCGCCACCGGGAAGCAGGTTGACGTGGCCAAGGCTCACAGTGTCCGCGGCGTAGTGACATCCACTGCCCTATTTAATGGGGTCCCTGTGGATGATATTATGTCGGTGGCTCAGTGGCACTGTGAGTCAAGTTTTACAGACCATTATCTCCGTGACACCTCTAATCCTCTCGCCTTGTCGATTTTGAAAAAATAACTCGGTTTATATTTTTTGAGGAGGTTTTTTCCTCATTACTTATATATTTCACAATTAATTTATGGAAACACCCACTTTTTTGGGCCTGCATCAGTCTTCACCAATGGGAAGATGATGTCAGCAGCCTTTTCAACAAGGTCAGTCTTGTTCATGTGTTGTCCATTGTTGATTGTATTGTCACGTTACCCGTTATTAATATGGTGATGGTTTGTGTATTTGTGTGGTTCATTGTTGAGAGTTACGAAAATGGAGCTTTTTCGTCTCTGTCCTGTAGTACATGGCACTTGTACGTAGGGAGCGTATAGGACATTGAGGTCAGTCGACTCTTCCTCCCAGGAAGGAGGGGGGGGGGGGGAGCGCATATGACATTCGGTCATCTCTCATACATCGGTGGTGTTATCCGATGGTTAGTCAAATCCTGACTGTTTTTCGTACAGTTTCAGAAGTTTAAGTGCCTTAAACGCAGAAAAGCGTATAGGGATGAGCTGGTCTTTTGACCTCGCCTCCCTCCCGCCAGATTCACTTTCGAATTCTGGCAATATCAAAAGTATTAGGGAGGTAAGTATACTCTTGAAGTGAAATAAACGAAATCTAGGATTTCTTTTTTCACGAGAGAGTTGATACTTACCTCCCTAGATACGGACCCGGCCTCTCCACCCCACAGAGGCTCGGTCTTCAGGCTCTTAATAGTTGCATGTGTGTCAGCCAATAATCTAGTCAGAGGAAGTGCTAGTCTGCGCATGCGCGGTGGTGGGGCTGGCATCCGCCAGACTACGCTCTGACTCCCTGCCCAGTAGGGGCACCTAACTGTTTTAATCTGAGTGTTTATTGATTGAAAGCCAATATTTAGCAATATCCAAAGTATTAGGGAGATAAGTATCAACTCTCTCGTGAAAAAAGAAATCCTAGATTTCGTTTAATCTGATGCTTGTGTAGTCGAAATGTCCATTCTGCACATGTTCTGGTTAGAGATACAATTCGTCCTTGCACTGGGATGTTTGTTGGGGATCGATTTTTTCCTGTCATAGGATTAATGACGTCATAATCAGCCTTGCTCTTTATTAACAATTAAAGTTGTCCGAAGCTGGTTTTCTGATAAATTATGATCTTTATGATCATTTTCCTTCTCTTGAGTTGGTGAGTTTTCTAAGCTTAACTAGTTTGCTCATACTCCTCGTCCTTTGGCCTTTTTCAGAGACCTGGTTGTCCGTCCTGTGGACGATTTTTGAGGGACAAGTTTGGCCCTCATCTCTGTTTTCAGTGTAGCCCCTGTGGTCCCTTGCTTAATTGCGAGATATGTAAGCACTGGGGGGGCGAGCTAATGTCCGAATTCTTGTGCTTGCAGGCGAAGGACAAGGTGGAGGAGGAGAAGAAGAAGCTGAAAAAAGAGGGTGTAAGTAAGAAGGGTAAGAGGAAGGCCTCGTCCGCGGTGGACACGGAGGCCTTCCGGACCGAGATGTTGGGAGAGATGAGGAGGACAATAAAGGATTTGGTTCCAGAGTTGCTTCGTGGCATGCTTCCTGGACCAAATCCTTTATTGACCTCATCATCTGCTTCGGAGCAGGTAATCCCCACCTCTGAATCAACGTTCCTTAGTACGCTTCCGTTGTTTGAAGATTCAGAGGTGGCCCCATTAGAGGGGGCGTTCCACGGCCCTGGCAGCAGGCTTATTGCCGCGCCCAATAGGGACCGTGGACGGTCGTCGCTGGAACCCGCGGGCTGCTTATCAGTCCAGGGGTATCCGCACACCGCGGGTGCCAGTACCTCGTATGGCACCTTCCCTGGCCAGTCCGGGTTAGCTCTCTTTGCTGACCCGGAGTCTAATCTGTCTGGCCAGGAGGATGAGGATTACCTGTTGGGGTCGCCGTCTGAAGACGTGGCCATGGATTATGACGTCTGTCCACCCCTCGCGGGGAATACAGGCGCCTTTTTCCACGGTTCTACTCTCCCAGGGGTAGAATCCACGGTTCGGACTGTGGCCCTGGGTGCTGAAGGCCAGCGGTACCGCATACCTCGGCTTGCCGAGAGTGTCGCTGGTGCTGGCCGGGGCCGTGGTGGGGCGGTATATGCCCCGCGCTCTACCACGGCGCCTGCTCCTGGTCAAACCAGTGATATTAGCATGCCGGTATTGTCAGGCCCGCATGTTCTCCCTGGCTTGCCAGGGATATCAGCGTACCCACCGTCAAGCTCTGTTGCTTGCGCTCAGGAGGAAGATGAAGGCCCCCGTCTTGTAGAGCGCTCGCAGCTAGCCACGGAGGAGGATTGGTCTGACGCTTGCCAGTGGTTGGTGAGTGTTAGACCAGATCTGCCCGTGGAGCAGTCGGCTAGCCAGCGTGAGCACAGGCCGTGGTTAGCTGGTAAGCCTACTGCTAACGCTATGCCTTCTCTGCCGCTGGCAGAGCATGTCGTTGACATGTTCGAGGCGGCGGAGACGTCCATTAAGTCGAGTGGACGTCTCGCTAAGGCCCCGCGCGAGGTGGCCAGGCGTTGCCGCATCGTGCCCCTGGACTACCAGCGGTACGGTGTGGTACCGAAGCCGAGCGTGGATGACCGCGCGGCTTTGGGTGAGGATGCGCGGCCAGGCTCCCGTTCTGACACGGGAGTCTTGTGTTCGAACGCGTTGCGTTCAGCAAATGCCGCGTTGCGTGATGCGGAGGAGAGTGGGAGGGCTTCGATTGCCGCTCTGTCCCACGTCTCCCAGCTGTTACAAGGGGTAGTAACAGCATCCGCATCGCGCCAGCCAAGTCCGGTCACAGTCCAGCGAGCCATCCAGGATGGCATCAACCTGGCTCTGGACTGTATGACGCGGGCGGTGACCAGGAGTGTCCGGGCAAGGCGCACTTTTGCCTTGGATAATCTGTGCCCGTCCCAGGACCTCTACAATAGGCTACTACGTACGCCTATGACAGGTCCTGGTCTCTTTGGAGGTGAGGGGTGTAGGCACCTCCAGGAGACGGTTACGCTGGTCAATAACCAGAGGGCGCTGCGCGAGCAGTTTGAGGTGCTTCGTCGTGCCAACGTTCGCGCCGCACCCCCTGCGTATCGTCCCCTGCAGGCTCGAGGTGGTAGTGGCCAGGTCAGAGGCCAACCACCATCGCAGCGCTGGCCTCGGCCGCGTGCGATTCGGCCAGCAGCGAGGGGGGCGCAGGCTCCTCAGGCGCAGTCAGCCAGGCAGCCGCCCGCGCACCGAGGTGCGCGCGGTGCTGGTCGTGGCGCGCGAGGATCTGGGCGGGGTAATCGTTCCTGATGGGACGGGTACCGCGGTGAGAACCGCGCCGGTGTTTCTGGCAAAGGAGACAGTGCCGCTCTTGCACTCCTTATGTCCACCTCTATCCCTAGGTGGACCGGTGGGAGGCCGGTTAGCCGACCACATGCAAGAGTGGGAACGGTTAACTCAGGACCGTTTAGTCTTGCGATGGCTTTCAGTCGGGTATCATCCCGATTGGATGACAGGCCCGCCATCGCGACTGTCTCTAGTGCCGATCTGGACTCCAAATCCGAGAGATCCAGATCAAAGGTTGTGTATCGAGGAAGAAATAAATTCCCTCATACAGAAAGGAGCTATTCAGCCGGCACAGAGGTGTCCGGGCTTCTATTCAACCCTATTCTTAGTAACAAAGAACACCGGAGGGTGGAGACCAATTCTCAACCTCAAGCCATTGAACAAGTTCATAGAGACGCCCAGTTTCAAGATGGAGACTGTGCGCTCGGTGTTGGCGGGGTTAGAGAGGGGAATGTGGACAGCGTCGATAGATTTGAAGGACGCTTATTTCCACATCCCCATACACAGGAGTTTCCGTCGCTTCCTGAGATTTGCATTCCAGGGCAGACAGTGGGAATTCAGGGTGCTACCCTTCGGAATTTCCACGGCTCCTCGGGTTTTCACCCGTGTGGTTCTTGCGATCACCGCATACCTCCGCAGGAGAAGCATAGCAGTCCACACGTACATAGACGACTGGCTGTTGAAAGCGCACACCCGGGAAAGTTTATCGGCCAGTCTGGAGATTGTTTTGAAAACTCTCACAGACTTAGGCTGGATGATCAATTTCCCAAAATCAGAGCTGATTCCATCCCAGAAGTTTATTTACCTGGGGATGTTCTTCGATCTAGAGACAGGATATGTTTATCCTACTCAGGAGAGAGTTCAGAAACTCATCTCATTAATTCAGTCAGTGTGCGACAGTCGTCATGTCCTGGCACGGGTTTACTTGAGAATGCTGGGGTTGATGGTTTCATTGGAACCAGTCATTCCTCAGGCCGCCTTACGCAGGCGGCCGATCCAGTTATTTCTCATGACACAATGGACCCAGAGTACAGGTTCGCTGGACTCGAATGTGTCAGTGTTGGCGCCTCTGATTCATCACCTGCAATGGTGGTTGGACACAGAGAATCTCTTGGTGGGGGTTATGCTAACCCCTCCCCACCCTCAGATGACTGTGTATACAGATGCATCGATGGAGGGCTGGGGAGCTTGCCTGGAAGAGTCTACGATATCAGGGCTTTGGAATCTGGAACAGTCAAAGGAACATATAAATCTACTGGAGCTAAGAGCAGTAGTCCTGGGCCTGGAACATTTCTTACAGAAAGTTCAGGGCAAGATTGTTCTTATTCGTTCAGACAACTCAACAGTTGTGACTTACATAAACCGCCAGGGCGGAACGAAGTCGCCCAGTCTCTGTATGATGACATGGAGACTGCTTTGTTGGTGTCTGGGTCACCAGATTACCTTGAAAGCAGTTCATATTCCGGGAAGGTTAAATCTGCTAGCAGACTCATTGAGCCGAAGGATGAGTGTTTTACCCACGGAATGGCAACTAAATCAATGTGTGGCGGATCGTCTGTTCGACCATTGGGGGAAACCCAACATCGATTTGTTCGCAACGAAGAAGAATGCGAAGATGACGACGTACGTCTCTCCGATTCCGGATCCAAGCGCTTTCGCAACAGATGCGTTAGCTATCAGCTGGGGGAGAATGTATGCATACGCATTCCCTCCAGCAATCCTGATTCCAAAAATTCTTCAGAAAATCAGACAAGAGGAATGCCAAGTGCTTCTGATCGCCCCGGATTGGCCAAGCCGATCATGGTATACGGATCTGCTGGACCTTCTGGTCTGCAATCCGGTTCCTCTGCCTCTGATGGACGATATTATCTTCCAGGGCAAGGCCCTTCACAACAATCCGTCAATGTTCAGATTGACTGCGTGGATGTTGTCAAGGAATCTAGAATTAAGGAGGGCTTTTCTGAGCAAGCAGCCATGTTTATGGCCAAAGCCAGGAGGGGGTCAACCTCCAGAGCATATAATTATAAAATCAACAGATTTGCAGAATGGTGCTCAAAAAGATGTATTAATCCAATGGATTCATCTATTCAGGTAGTAGCTGATTTCCTCTGTCACCTGTATGATGCCTATAGCCTCAAGCCTAACTCAATTGCTGGTTATAAGTCAGCATTAATGTCTGTTATTCCTTGCTTGGCTAAGAGGGGAAGTGATGAAGTAAATACATTAAATGTATTAATTAAAGGCATGGGCAATCTAAGACCAAGGAATCCACCTGTGATTCCGTCTTGGAGTTTATCGCTAGTGCTTCAAGTACTAGGTGATAAGCCGTTTGAACCACTTAGTTCCATTTCTATGAAACTATTAACACTGAAGACTGTGTTTTTAATTGCTGCGGCCTCGGCTAGGCGTAGGAGTGAAATTCATGCCTTATCAGCCGAGGATGACCGTTTTGTGGTTTCAGGGGAAGGCCTTAAGCTGCTACCTAGGATTAATTTCTTGGCTAAAAATCAGTCGTTGAAATATCCAGGTCAACCTATTGTTTTGCCTGCTTTAACTAGATATGATCCTAATTCTAAAGCATGGTGTCCCGTCCGGGCGCTTTGCCGGTACAAACAACGTACGGCGGAGTGGCGCACCGACCAGTCGGCGTTATGGTTGTCTTATATTGAACCCCATGGCAGGGCTTCTAAGGACACCATTTCCAGGTGGATTGTAGAATGCATTCAGTTTTGCCATAAATCCGCCACCGGGAAGCAGGTTGACGTGGCCAAGGCTCACAGTGTCCGCGGCGTAGTGACATCCACCGCCCTATTTAATGGGGTCCCGGTGGATGATATTATGTCGGTGGCTCAGTGGCACTGTGAGTCAAGTTTTACAGACCATTATCTCCGTGACACCTCTAATCCTCTCGCCTTGTCGATTTTGAAAAAATAACTTGGCATATATTTTTGATGGGGTTTCCTCATTGCTTATATATTTCACAATTAATTTATGGAAACAACCACTAATTTGGGACTGCATCGTGCTTCACCAATGGGAAGAGGATGTCAGCAGCCATTTTCAACAAGGTCAGTCTTGTGTATGTGTTGTCCATTGTTGATTGTCTTGTCACGTTACCCGTTATTAATATGATGATGGTTTTGTGTATTTATGTGGTTCATTGTTGAGAGTATACGAAAATGGGGTTTTTTCGTCTCTGTCCTGTAGTACATGGCACTTGTACGTAGAGAGCGTATAGGACATTGAGGTCATTCGACTCTTCCTCCCAGGAAGGAGGGGGGGGGAGCGCATATGACATTCGGTCATCTCTCATACATCGGGGGTGTTATCCGATGGTAAGTCAAATCCTGACTGTTTTTTCATACAGTTTCAGAAGTTTAAGTGCCTTAAACGCAGAAAAGCGTATAGGGATGAGCTGGTCTTTTGACCTCGCCTCCCTCCCGCCGAATTCACTGTCGAATTCTGGCAATATCAAAAGTATTAGGGAGGTAAGTATACTCTTGATGTGAAATAAACGAAATCAAGGATTTCTTTTTTCACGAGAGAGTTGATACTTACCTCCCTAGATACGGACCCGGCCTCTCCACCCCACAGAGGCTCGGTCTTCAGGCTCTTTATAGTTGCATGTGTATCAGCCAATAAATTAGTCAGAGGAAGTGCTAGTCTGCGCATGCGCGGTGGTGGGGCTGGCATCCGCCAGACTACGCTCTGACTCCCTGCCCAGTAGGGGCACCTAACTGTTTTAATCTGAGTGTTTATTGAGTGAAAGCCAATATTTAGCAATATCAAAAGTATTAGGGAGGTAAGTATCAACTCTCTCGTGAAAAAAGAAATCCTTGATTTCGTTTATTTCCAAGGGAGTTGATCAATTTTGGGGTTACTCCAATAACTGGTTAGATTCTAAATTATCTGGCAGTATTTTTTCTCAGTATTTCAAATTGAAGCAGCTTTATAAGTACTATGACATGTCATGACTTGTTTTATTGTAGTTTAAGTTAAATTTAAAAACCTTACATGTAGCTTGCTAACCTATTTATTGTCTTGATATCTTCTGTACAGTAAAACCTGTATATAAAGACCATCTTCATCTTGGGTCCAAATGATGATTCTGATGACAACATATCTTCAAGAAGCACCATCTTGCAACCCAGTAAAATTGGTTTCAAAATATTCAACATCATGTTTTAAATAGTAAAGACAAAATTTGTACACTTGACGGGCTATGCAATGTTCATGACAGACTTAGATACGTCGCTCATTAAGCATTTTGATTGTGATGTCAGCCTGTACATGTGACGTAATTGATTATGACGTCATATACTTGAGTGACAGATCAGATCCCCAGGCTCTATTATGAAACTAGCTGTCTTCGGGAGTATCCCCTGTGTGGTTATTTCTCCTGTTCATTAATTATAGACAGCTTTCACTGTATAGGCTATGCTATGTGTTTGTTTTATGTGATGTGATGAATTGTGTATCTAGATTAGATTAGTTGCGTTGCCTAAGTCTCTTGCCTGCTTTGTCCGTAGAAATCTTAATATAAATTTCTGCATGGCTCTTTAGTTGTCACAATCTGTCGAAAACAGCTAATTATTTGCTCTTTGAAAGTCTATTTACATACCAGGAAAAAGTAATTTTTACAAATTTATCACTGGAATGACTGGCTCATTAGACTGGCTCATTTATCAAGCCAAGAATTCCAGCGGTAAGTTTTCAAATGCAAAAGGGCATCCATCAAGACAACTGCGAGCCGGCTTGACCATTAAAGGGGTTCACTGAAAATTAATGATTGCAAAACATGTCAGTGTCTATCTCGATCCGGTAATGGTCAAACCGGCCAAGAATTGCATAACCCTTTCACCGATGAATTCCCGATATCTCATTTTCAATGCTACAAAACTGGATAACTGTTGAATATTTTGAACTTTGGTTGACTGGAAGCCGTTGCTGTCTTAGACAGCAACAGCTTCCAGTAAAATAATTTCAAAATATTCAACGGAATAAGTTTTATATCGTAAAAAATATACTTTTTAAGGGATTTGTTGGTGAAATGGTTAATATGCAATTCATCTTGTGGCATGTACATTTGCAGGCCAGTGACTCTAGTGGAAAACTAAAAAAAAAGTCCTGTTGGCCTGAAGATGTCGTTTCATTTAAACAAACACTGGAAAACGCTGTCAATAAACCTTCAAAACTTCAATTTATTCAAGAAAATTCCAATTTTCTCATAGAACATGTCCATTTGCAGACCAAGGGAAGACTATTTTTGAAAATTTACCACTGAAATGACTGGCTCAGTTATCGACCCAGTTATTTCAGTGGTAAATCTTCAAAAATAGTCTTCTTTTCGTCTGCACATTTATGGACATTGCTCAAGACCACTGCAGAAGCCATCTTTGGCTGGTATGAGTTTTAAAGGGTTAACTCTGACATGATGATGGTTTTGTAGTTGATTTCAAATGCTTAACCATTTAATGGTCAAGCCAGCCAATGCAAGGATTCTCATAAGGGTGCTTTTGACGGTATATACACCCAAAATGCAACTGCGTACCCCCAAATTTAGGGCAGTGGGTTCCATGGAAGTCACAGGCAAAGTGTGGATGGAGCTTGGCTAAAGATGGGCGGGCATAGCTAAAACTGTTTGATTCCAGATTCAAATCTGGCCTCTGCAGAGGTCTTGAAAAATGTACATTTGCAGACGAAGAATAGGTTATTTTTGAAATTGTACAATTTGAATGACTAGCTGAGTTACCGAGCCAGTCATTCTAATAATTAAATGTTCAAGAAAAATCATTTAGCTGTTCACTGAGCAAAGATTTTAATTTCATTTACAGATTTTGACCATTAATGGGTTAAAGTCACATTCATTTGTAAATTTGTTTTAAGAACGGTTCCTCGGGAAATTTTAGAATCAAATTTTTTCTGCCTGATTTAAGCTCTCTTGTGTCAACTTAACCCTTTAATGGTCAAGTTGGTCAAAAGCGATCTCTGTAGTGATCTTAAGAAATGTCCATTTGCTGGCTAAGAGGAAAATATTTTTGAAAATTTACTGCTGAAATGACTGGCTCGATTCCAGTAGTAAATTTTCAAAAATACTCTTCTTTATCTGCAATTGGATGCTGGCTAAGCAGAAATTTGAATTTTCTTGACGATTACACTTTTGACGAATGTCCATTTGAAGGATAACAGAAATCTATTTTTGTCTCGCCTGTGAAGCAGAAAGCGAGACAAAGAGATCACTAATTCCGACAGTGGTGTCGTCGTCGTCGTCGTTGTCCGTCATTTGTGCAGTTTTGGTTACGGTTTTTTAATCAACTTATTTTTCAACACTGGCTCATCCAATCTCAATGAGACTTTACAGAAGTGATCTATACTATACAGGGATGTGATCTACATAACAACACATTTAATTTTGGGGCATTTTAACTATTTTTTTTCATAGTTTTGGACTTGAACTTCTTTCATATATTTTGCAAGTGCAGTTTTGGTTGAGGTTTTTTAATCAACTTATTTTTCAACACTGGCTCATCTGATCTCAATGAAACTTTACAGCGGTGATCTATACTATACAGGGATGTGACCTACATAACAATAGATTTAATATTGGGGCATTTTTGGACTTGGACTTTATTATGTGTTTTGCAAGTGCAGTTTTGGCCAGTAATTCGATTGTAATGCAACTCCTAGACCATTTCAGGTAGAAACTTGAAACTTTGTGGATGATTGCACATATGGACAGGGATGTGCGTGACACTTGGAATTATGGCATGACCCCCAGGGGCCTGGGGGTGGGGAATGTGGGATCAAAAATTAAAATTTTTCAGAGGTCATGTCGCATATCATTTTCAAGCCAATGATCAGTAGACTACAGTACAAGGAATTATATTGATCTTGGGTCACAAACTTACGGTAGGGGGCGGAGTCAAAAGTGGGCACCAATCTATTGTAATGCAACTCCTAGACCATTTCAGATAGAAACTTCAAACTTTGGGGATGATTGCACATATGGCCAGGGATGTGCAGGATTGGGGGTGGGAAATGTGGGGTAAAAAAAAAAGCTTGTCATATCGCATATCATTTTCAAGACTATTGTAAAGCAACTCCTAGACCATTTCAGATAGAAACGAAACTTTCTGTATGATTACACATATGGGCAGGGATGTGCATGAGACATTGCAATTTTGATATCACCCCCAGGGGCCAGGGGTGGGGCAAATGAGCAGAAAATAAATTTTAGCAAATGTGGTCATGTTACATATCATTTTGAAGCTTGTAGTTAGTAGACTACAATGCAACACATTTTTTTATTCTTGAGTCAATCTGAGGAAGTGGCCCGGTAAAACTTATTTGTCAACACTGGGTCATCTGATTTCAATCAAACTACAGAAGTGATCTAATCCTATACAGGGATGTGATATAGATTAAATATTGGGGCATTTTAGCTTTTTTTTTCATTGTTTTGGCATTTTTTCAACAATAACTCACCAGATATCAACAAAATTTTACAGCAGAGTTATATACTATGCAAGAAGTACTATCTGCATCATTACTAGTTTCATTTTGAAAGAAATATCAAGATCAGACTATCCGGAGTTTGGTAAAAAATGTCCATGTTTGATTAGTTACACTTGTTTGTTGGTGCATTACTGAATATGTGTATTACAAACCATGACAAGTTTGCTTTGTCAATCAACACTATCCATGACTTTACAGGCAAGACATTGTACGTTTCACCATTCTTGTTGTGTAAATTTTTGTTATAAATTTATAAAAATACTCTGGCTGCAAGAATCGAAATTTCTTTGAAAAGTATTGGCAGTTAAAACGATAATTGAAAGAAATAGTATTTGAGCGCTTTAGTGCCCTGTTGACACTAAAGGGGTTGAAATACACGTAGTTCAAAAATATTTTCTTATAAAGCATTTTTATTAAATGAAGCACTTATAGTACAATTGAAATAACATGTGTATGTGTAATGTATATTCGGTCATCCATATGAATTATTATATAGTATGTTTTTGTGTGAAATATTTGTCGATTTAGGCATACAGAGACCTGTCTGTGTACACAGCATATCATCTATTTTCTTCATTCTTGTTGATGATGTCAGTGTTGTATTTTAAGCCTTTACTGGTCAATATATCCATTTGCAGACGAAGAGAAGACTATTTTTGAAAACTCAGTCATTCCAGTTGTAAATTTTCAAAAATACCCTCTTGTTCTGCTAATGGACATTTTCTTGACCAAATTTTAAGATTACAAGGTTAACCCTTTAACACTCATGTCAGCTAAAAAGGCGTCTGCAGTGGTCTTGAGAAATGTCCATTTGCAGACCAAGAGAAGACTATTTTTTGAAAATTTACCACTAGAATGACTGGCTCGATAACCGAGCCAGTCATTCCAGTGATAAATTTTCAAAAATAGTCTCTTGATTTGCAAATGAATATTTTCTATGAGAAAATATAAATTTTGTTGAACAAATTCGAGTGTTATAGGGTTAATGAGATGCCATATTGATGTTGTCATGTGCTTGAAGTTAGATACCTATCTATAGTTGCATCTTGTGGGAATTTATGTAATGTCGCAATATCAGTTAATGAGCTTCAGTTAGTAAGTGTCATGAAAAGAGAATTTAGTTTTTGAAGACATAAATCTGACCTTTGAACTCGAAAGGCCGGATATCCGACCTCAGTGAGAAAGTACATATACCCGAAAGGCCAGAATTCCGACCCTGGAAATACATACCTGTGATTATAGGCATCGTCCCGTCGCACGGTCTCGCCCTCCCACTAACACTCCAGTGTCGAGTCCCATGCTTGCAGGCTTTTGATGTCCGGGCTAAGTTCGCGAAACTTCATAAATGAGGTCAGTCAACTACCGCCTAATAAAATTGCTCGGTTATTATCATCCTACTAATATACTGTCAATCACATAGATTGACATTCGTGTCTCGCAAGCTCTCCATCGATGTTGGCATGAAGCTACGCCTCTATTTTTAGATTTCTAGCGAGATTGAAGTAGGTAGAAATCAGATTGGCTACCTGAAAACTGGCAGGGAACATAGTCAGAAATCGCGGGTTTGCAAGTACGGCCTCGAACAGCGAAGCGATGTGAGTGGGCGTATGTTAGTACGATGGATTATAAGCTGATGTCATTAAAAAAATTCAGCATACACGCATTGGGGCCAGTTTTCCGGTATTTTGTGTGTATATACTCTCTCACTGAGGCCATAATAACAGCCTTTCGTGTATACTGGTATGGGCTAATATAATGTTAAAAATTAAAATCTGAGGAATACTATCACTATAACCTCATGGTGAGCGTGGTGACCACAGAAATAAATTCAAGGTTCAAAGGGTTAACCCTAGTTTAAAAAAAATTGACCACTGGATGACTGGCTCCATTACTGAGCCAGTCATTCCAGTGGTGAATTAAATAAATAGTCTTCTCTTGTCCTGCAAATGGACATTGCTCGAGGTCTTTGCAAAGGCTGGTTCTGGCCAGCATTACCATTAACCCTTTAACACTCATATCAGCCAAAATGGCTTCTTCAGTGGTCTTGAGAAATGTCCATTTGCAGACCAAATGAAGACTATTTTAGAAAATTTACGACTTGAATCACTGGCTCGATAACCAAGGCACTCACTCCAGTGGTAAATTTTCAAAAATAGTTTTCTCTTGGTCTGCAAATGGCCATTTCCTATCAGAAAATTGAAATGTTCTTGAAGAAATTCATGGGTTAAAGAGTTAACCATTATAGACCCAGAACCGACTAATTCTTTCTGATAGAAGCAATATTGTGTTGACCATTTTTGAAGTGAATTTGAAGCTTATAGCAGCAACAGGTTCCAGTCAAATTAGTGTCAAGATATTCAACCGATTTCCTGTATAGTTGTCGTGAGATACTGACATTTCATGTGTTAAAAAAAGTTCAACTAAGAAATATTTGAAAATATAAACAATTCCATTTTTTATCTTCCAAGAATGTTATTATAGATTAAAAATCTCAAATAATTGTGTAAAAAAACCCCTCAATCTAGTAGTAGTATCTTATATAAGTTCTAGTCAAATTAGTTTCAAAATATTCAAGAGCTTTCCTACATAGTTGAGACATATTTGAAATATACATGTATCACTTGCTCACACCTGTAGTTGTCAATGATCTTATTGGCCAGCCAATGTCACAGTATTTGTTATGCAAATTCTTTACTTTGTTACACCTGAATGAATATTGTAGCACTATCTGACTATAATGAACTATGATAGCTTTAATACTATGCTTTTATGTACATATTTTATGTACCCTTGCACCTTCCTGCCTTTACCATGTTTTTTCAAAACCTATAACCTTGTACACTCTAACCTCAACTTAGCTGTAGACAGTAGTTAATGATATATAAATTAAATAGATTCTGAACTATTCCTGTTTATAATTTATTTATTCGCTATATTGAATGATTTCTGTTGTGGTTTTAACCCTTTAACTCTCATATCAGCCAAAAACACCTTCTTCAGTTAGTTGTCTTGAGAAATTCCCATTTTCAGATCAAGAGAAGACTATTTTAGAAAATTTACCACTGGAATAACTGGCTCGATAAACGAGCCAGTCATTCCAGTGGTAAATTTTCAAAAATAGTCTTCTCTTGGTTTGCAAATAGGCATTTTCTATGAGAAAATTGAATTTTTGGGAACAAATTTGAGGGTTAAAAGGTTAATCATATATGTCTTAAATTTGTATTTTCTTATACAAAACATACATTTGTAAAACAACAGAAGACTTTTTGAAAATTTACCACTGGAATGACTGGATCGCTAATCTAGCCAGCCATTCCAGTGGTAAATTTTCAAAAATGGACATGTTCTGCAAATGGAGACCACTGCAGATTCGAGGTTGAGCATTAAAGGGTTAACCCTTTCAACAACAAATCCCTGAACAAGTAAATTCTTTACCATGCATAGCATATTCCGTTGAATATTTTGAAAGTGATATGATTGGAGGCCATTGCTGCCTAAGGCAGCAATGGCTTCCAGTCGTATTAATTTCAAAATATTCAACAGGTTTACTTTTTGTTTGGCCTGAGATTTAGATACAGGACATTTATCAGTGAAACGGTTAATTATTTAATAAAATTTTTTCAAAATCTACATCAAAATCTATAATCTAAGAAAGATTATTTTGTGAACTCTCCTCGCCATATTGATATAATATTAATAGCATGCTGTTAACCGTTAAATTCCCACAGATCAGAAAACAAATTTATCATGAGCGAATATTATTGTTAATCTTTTGAAGCTAAGTTGAGAAGAGCCTTATGTAGCAGCAGGTTCCAGTCATATTTGTTTCAAAATATTCAAGAGATTTCCTATAGAGTTTTCGTGAAATTGAGATGTGGGAATTTTACGAGTTAAAGCATTACTGTTGAATGATTAGAAAATATTTTTGTATGTCTATATGTATACCATTAAATTACTACTAGATGAATAATAATGATAATGATAATAATAATAATAATAATAATAATAATAATGATAATAATAATAATAATAATAATATTCTAACTAGTAAATCAATCTCTTAACCCTTTAATGGTCAAGCTGGAAAAACCGGCCTCTGTACTGATCTTGAGGAATGTCCATTTGTAGGGCAAGAGAAGACAATTTTTGAAAATTTACCACTGGAATACCTGGCTCGGTAACCGAGCCAGGTATTCCAGTAGTAAATTTTCAACAATAGTCTTCTATTGACATGCAAAGGGACATTCAGTAAGCAAATATTTAAATTTTCTTGAGAAAATTTGACCATTAAATGGTTAATTATTATCCGAAATATATTAGTTAATGAGTTATTAATTTCTGTTATTTACGATCAAGAAGGAGGAAGCCACACCCGATATTCTATCAGACTTCAAAATTACAGGTTAGAATGAACACATTATGATTTACATGTATTGGTTAATTAACTATCTGATTGGTGTCGAGTGGATCCATATTTTCTTATCCACACTCACACACCATTTCTCGCCTGTCAATTTATTACTAGAAGTTATTGGGTTTGATTGGCATCTATGGAGTGTCTGATTATCTAGCCTAGTTTAAATTTCAGTTTATTCTTGGTAACGTCCCCAGTTTTACACTCGTACCTATTTATACTCCTGGGTGGAGAGAGGCAACGATGAGTGAATGAGACTGCCAATGTTTCCACCGATTACTCATTGCATCTTTTATGATGCTACAAATTTATATTCATGAATGAAGACAGGCGCTGATGAGTGAACCTGCAAATGGACATTCAATATGCAGATATTTTGCATTTCATGAACAAATTTATTCATTAAAAGGTTATGCGATACACATGTGAGAACATAAAAAAAGATGGACCCTCGGTATCACATGACCCTCGAAAATTTTAATCTTACTGTATGATACATGTATTATTAATGCTAACATTCTAACTAATCCGTAAACTGTCTCGCTGAAGTACCTTTATTGTGTTTTCTGTTTGCCGTATGGAGTATATAAACAATGGAAGTATCTGATCAGTTACTCACGTATCTGACATAATCAATAATGTTACTAATTAGCTGATGTCACAATCGTAATGATGTATTTCTCCTTTATGAGCAGCGAAAAGTCTTTCACATGTATGGCTTTGATAAATTTTCAATGTAATACACATTCTGTGGAATACTTTGAATTATACGCAGCAACAGCCCCCAGTCAAATTAGTTTCAAAATATTCAACAACTTACCGGTAGTGACATTTAGATTCTGAGAATTAAGGTTTCAAAGTTTCAAATCGATTCCAACACACGTATAAATCTGGGCGGACCTTAGCTAGAAATGGATCCCTCTATTAGTCCCTATATTTCTCTCTTAGTACAAGTGATTTGTCACGGGACATGGAGCCAAATGATGGTGGTTCTTTAAGACAGGTGATGTTCTGACCACTTCTCTTAACCCTTTAACACTTACATTTGTTAAAAAAAATTAAATTTTCTCATAGAAAATGTCCATTTGCAGACCAACAGAAGACTATTTTTGAAAATTTACCACTGGAATGACTGGCTCGATAACCGAGCCAGTCTTTCCAGTCGTAAATTTTCAAAAATAGTCTTCTCTTGGTCCGCAAATGGACATTTCTCAAGAGCACTGCAGATGCTGTTTTTGGACGATATGAGTGGTAAAAGGTTAATGGACCACCATCTGCCTACAAAAATAATTTCGTTTCTTGGGCATGTGTGTCTAGTTATATAATACAATATAATAGTACTGACATTCTTGATGTTTTTATTTACAGTACCTACGTCGGGTTATTCTGACAAACTGGCACAGGACATTGTGACGATCCTCTTGTTTCTCACTGGCCGGATAGCTCAAGTGAATAGGTAACTTAAAAATAAACCCTTTAACAATTAACACCCAATCTGGCAAAAAATGGCTTCAGCAATTGTCTTGGTAAATGTACACTTGCAGGCGAAGTGAAGACTTATTTTTGAAAATATACCACTAGAATGACTGGCTCGATAACCGAGCCAGTTATTCCAGCTGGATATTTTCAAAAATAGTCTTCTCTTGGTCTGCAAGTGGGCTTCTTTCTATGTGAAAATTTTAATTTTCTTGAACAACGTAGAGCATTATATGGTTAATCCAGCTCCACATATTTTTTATTCAACCTTTCATCGTAAAGTCTTGTCATTTTGCAGTCCACGATCATATGGGTAACTGACATACCAAATTTGGTTGAATTCCATCCAACAGTGTCAGAGGAGTTGCATTACAATCAATTTCTGTAGGTTAAAATTTTGACCCTTTGACCCCTCTCCCGCCCCCTGAGGGCGGAGCCAAATCTAGATGCCCTCTTGCACTTGGCAATCATAGGACTAACTCAGATATCAAATTTGGTTGAGTTCCGTTTAACGATTTCGGAGGAGTTGCATTACAATCAATTTCATGACCTTTTAACCCCATCCCCCACCCCCAATGGGGGGGGGGGGGCAAATGTAAATGGGCTCATAGTTCACATTGATATGGGTAACTGACATACTAAATTTGGTTGAATTCCGTCCACCAGTGTCAGAGGAGTGGCATACAATCAATTTTTTTTTGGACCTTTTGACTCCCACCCCTGGGGGGTGAGGCCACATGTAAATGTGCTCATGTACTCCACATTGATATGGGAAATCCATAGACCAAATTTGTTTGAATTCTGTCAAACGGTTTCGGAGGAGCTGTGTTACAATCAATTTGTGCAGGCTAAAATTTGACCTTTTGACCCCTCCCCCATCCCCTGGGTGTGGAGCCAAATCTAAATGGCCTCTTGCACTCCGCAATCATATGGGTAACTCAGATCTCAAATTTAGTTGAGTTCCATCTAACTATTTCAGAGGGGTTGCGTTCCAACTGATTTTACCTTTTGACCCCTGCCACGACCCCTTGGGGCGGAGCCAAATCTAAATATTGTCTTGCAAACCGGAATCATATGGGTAACCCACATACCAAATTTGATTTAATTCTACCTGATGGTTTGGGAGGAGATTGCGTGACGGACGGACAGACGAATGGAGGCAATTACAATATCCCCGATGTTTTTCTAAAACGTGGGGATAATTATCTTACTGGCACTTGCAGCTGTAATTAAGGCAGTTGAATTAGTTTCAAAATATCATGATGAATTGTATACATAGATATTTAGAGTAATTGTTCAAATACCAATATCCCAGGTGAATGATGCAGGCCATAGTGACTTGTTTTAAAATGAATTTATTATTTATAATAAAATAATTGGATATTGAAATAATAAAATGTGTTTTGTTTGGTCTGTTCAACTTACAGTAGTGCTCAGACACGTGTTTCCGTGCAGCTGTTACTAGAGGGAATCCACGCAATCCTACATAGTGTACCAAGGTCAATCAGCTCCTGCGAGGATTTCGTCACATATGTCTGGTAAGGAATTAAAATTAAAGCTAGTCTGAGTATAGGAGAAATCTGCCATGACTAGTTGTTCTATGGTAAATTTGCAAAAAAATGGTCTCTTGATCTTCAAATTTTATGGACATTGATCACGGCAACTGTAGCAGGCAGTTTTGTACAGCTTGAACATTAACATTTAGCACTCTGATGTCAAAATGTTTTCATATGAAATTAAAAGATGAACTGATGTTCATGTTTCAACAAATTTGGTGGATTTAACACCCATATTAGCAAAAAATGGTTTCTGCAGTGGGCTAGACAACTGTCCATTTGCAGACCAAGAGAAGACTATTTTTGAAAATTTACCAATGGAATGACTGGCTTCATAACTTGGTCTGCAAAGGGATATTTTGTATGAGAAACTTGAAATTTTCTTGAACAAATTTGATGATTATACGGTTTAATAATAACCCATTTCTTGCCTGTATCGTTTAAGTATCTTTAGTCATGAGGTCTGTCTGTCTGTCCATCCATCTGTCCGTCCATCTGTGTCTGTCTGTCTCTGCCTGCCTGCCTGCCTGCCTGCCTGCCTGCCTGCCTGCCTGCCTGCCTGCCTGCCTGCCTGCCTGCCTGCCTGCCTGCCTGCCTGTCTGTCTGTCTGTATGGCTGTCTGTGTGTTGTTGAAGGTCATGTTTGCTGTCTATGTTTAAGTAGAATTATCTTTGAAGTCAAGCTCCATAGTTCTTTGCAACATCGTGAAGTCGAGCTTAATGTATGCAATACAACCACATTTCTGGGTTTTTTTTATTTCAGGCAGGAGCTCTGTCCATCATTGATCAGTCTATTAGCTAACGCTAAGGCTGAACAAGCACTAGCGCAGAAGCTAACCAATCAGAGTGGAGGAGATTTAGGTCAGAGGTCAGGCTGTTCTATCGCACCTCATCCTCTGCCAGCACCAGCTGCCAAGCTTGTCTACAGGTTAGTGTGTGTTTTAAATTAAATTATCAACAATATCTTTGATTAAATTTTATGTTTTTGAAGTATGTGTAACAGTGTTAGTGCATGCCATCATGAAGAACTTTAAGTTCAAAGCAAATATACATGGAAGCTGGTACATATTTTTACTGAAAATTGTTGTTTCATCAATATCTCCCCGTATTTGGACTGATTTATTTAAAACTGGAAATAAAATAAGTATGCGGTAGATCTCTCTCAAACTTGGTCTGAATGCGATATTCAATGTGGCCACCATGTTTAAAATTGATTAGCGTGCAATAATTGTCTGTAGGGCCAGACCAATTTAGTGTTTTGTTTTATGAAAATTCACACCAAGAACAAGATCGGAGATGGGAAAGAAAATAAAAATAATGCACAATTTCACCTCAGAAGTTTTAAGCGATTACAGTGTTTATCCTTTGATCATGTTAATTGTTAAGATTGATCAAGAAAATCCAAAACATTTTCTCAGTGAGTAGACATTTTCAGACCAAGAGAAGACTATTTGTGAAAATTTACCACTGGAATGGCGGGCTCGTTAAGAGAAATGGCGGGCTCTTTAATGAGCCAGCCATTGCAATGGTAAATTTTCAAAAAGGTCTTCTCTTGGCCAGCAAATGGATTTTTCTCATGACCAGTGCAAAAGCCATGTTGAGTGGCTTGACCATTAAAGGGTTAACAAAGCTACAGAGAACAGAAAGAGTTACAGAGAATTCTGAGGAATTCTGAGTGATAAGGATTTGGCCGCACGATGGAAAGAATGTAGATAATAATGCCTTAACGCTCCAGCATTATTTTTATTCTAGATATATAAATATTAAGTTAGGATGGTAAAACTACAAAATAAATTTGTATGGCCTAAGCTTGAATGAATGATTGCTTTGGAAATGCATTAGACGTGAAGTGAATACCTTTCACAATGAAGGGATACATTTCTAGCCACACCTGTCACATTTCTAGTTAAGCTCTGTCCACATTGTATGCACATTTGAATCGATTTTAACACTAACCACAGAATTCACCAAATCCCCGTCAATTAATTCTCAAAATACAATTAGAGTTATGTGTACTAGATGTAAGTAAGCTTTTAGCCTATTTATAAGTCCCGGTTTCACCAATCGAGGACCTTGCCATTTTTAGCTAAGCCCCGCCAGTCTCTAGCTAAGCTCAACCCACACCTCGCTGTGTGGGTGGAGCTTAGCTAGAGATGGGCGGGGCATAGCTAAAGCTGGTACGGTCCATTTGTGTTTTATTTAACAAACACGTTACAGAGCAGAAATAACAAATTGTTTATGATGGAAGGAATATTCTGTTTAATATTTTGAAACTAATTTAACTGCAAAATATTCAACAGCATTCCTGTATAGGTGTTTTGAAACTGAAACACTAAAATATCAATGGTTAACCCTTACCACTCTGATATCAATATTCTATCCTTCACTGTGTCAATATTAAAGAAACTGGCGTACATTTTTCAACAATTTTGGTGGAAGATGTTGCTGTCTATGACAGCACCATCTCCCACCAAATTTGTAGAAGAATGAACACCAGTTCATCTTATAATTTATTTTAAAGATTTAAAATTTTGACATCAGAGTGGTGAGGGTTAAAGAATTAGCAAATAGGTCTACCCAGAAGTATGCCATCAAATAACAAGCCAAGAAATATGAACGCTAATATTTTAAGCAGGCGGCCATTTTGAAAATCAGTTTCTACTCTCTGTAGGTTTGTTCAATGGACCTTTCCAGTTTTAGCTACGCCCGTTCCATCCCTAGTTAAGCTCCACCCACGCTTCACCCGTGTTGTGATCAATCAATCCCTGCACTCTCTGAATCTCAATTTCCAGAAAACTATACAGGTTAGCTGTTAAATATTTTGAAACTAACTTGACGGAGTGCTGTTGCAGCAAAAGCGCCCACTCAAATTAGTTTCGAAATATTTGACAGAATATTTATGAAATAGTAAAGACATACAATTCGTACGATGTGTTGAACTATTAAGCGTTTAAGATGGACTAAATCGAGTCATTTATACTGTAACTGATTATGACATCATATGATGCATCGAGAAACTGTAATGGTCCATTGACTAACAATTTTAACAATCCATTGAATGTCAAATAAGCTAGATGTTTATGGACAATGTCATTGTCATGGACTAATGTGGCCACCTGGCAGCTATCTTGAAAATTTGTTTCTGTGCAATAATTCTGATTAAAAACCCTATCAGTGTGGTAATGAGAGAGTGGCATAGGATGGTATTATACAGAGATTCAGGGTAATGCATTTTAATCTAGTGCTGGTTCGATTATCCGCGTTTATTTTTTCATGATCACAGTATTGGTGTGGAGTTAGTGCGTGTTGTTGGGGACCAGAGTTCACTACGGCCCGTTCTTGAGTCGCTGTTCCAGCGTATTCTCATGTACCCTCCTGCGGTGAACAGACTGGATGGCCTCAAAGCTGTCAAGGAGGTAAGGAGACAAAGTACTTAAAGCCCTTTTCGGCTGTATTGTAAGCCATCTTAGATCAGTCTGAAAATAGTGTGACAATTCGCGTGTTGACAGCAACATCTTTTAGCAGGTGGATATTCTAACTGCGTAACAGTATCCATTTAACCATCTCACTGATGAATTTCTCATATCTCATTTTCAAAGCAAACGTACAGGAGAACTGTTGAATATTTTGAAATTAATTTGGCTGGAAGCCATTGCTGCCTCAGGCAGCAATGATTTCCAGTCAAATTAATTCCAAAATATTGACCAGAATAAGTTTTATATCGTAGCGATTTTACTTTTTCAGGATTTGTCATTGAAAGGCTTAAGCATAGACCACAATTATTCAATAGTTTTGGGAGCGTTTTCTGTATTGTTAAAAAATTATTGATTTGTGTTTTGAGAGGACCATCAAACTAATTACATTGACCCCTGATCATCGCTATGAGTACTGTTGCTTTGTTCATATGGCATCTGTGGATGAAAACTGGTAAAACGTAATAAGCCACGTCGCTGAAGTATACCTGATGCTTGTCTTCGGTTGGAGGACGAAAGTCAGATGCCTGACACTGGTGCAGTGCCTCATATTTATAGGTCACAGGACCCGGCAAGGGTCCCTACTGCTGAGCATGTGTACGCACATGCTCACTGATTGTTCTTACCTGGGGACCCTTGATTAGCTGGGGAGCCTTGATTCAGGGTCCCTGCTACTGGGCATTAGCGTGCACACACTCACTGATTGTTCTTAGGTGGATCCTGTATGAAAGGCCCGTACCGCTGACGAGTGTCAGCAATTGAAGGGTAAATGGATTGGGTGTGCCATTGGTTTGCACATGTATGTGCATATACACGGTGTGTTGCCTTTTGGTATAAACAGGGAATTAATGGTAGGGATGAGTGGCTCTTATGATAAATAGTATGGCAGTGGGAGAGGAGTGTGGGTGAAGCAGCAATACTGACAAACAGTTACAATGTTGTAGAGTATGTTGTTCAGGAAATCTGAGTGCTTTCATTTTTGTTGTGAGGAATAGGGCTGTGACGACCGTTTTCCCACAATACAATATGTATCGCGATACACTGGTCACGATACAATACACGATACGTTATTTTTTCACAAAGTTTCATCTGAATCTGTCCATTTTATGCCACTCCATCTCTCAGTGCAGATAAACAAATAATGAATATATTCAGATGAAATTTAGTGAAAATGGTGCACTTGTGCATAGCTTTAACTATAGCTTACTTGCCAATGTTAACGGATGAAGGATGCCATAGGCATGTTTTCCTGTATCGCGTGTGTATCGATGCGACAGGTCACGATACAATATGCGTATCGTGAGCATGCGTCTCGCGATTCACCAATATATCAGTGAATCGTTACAGCCATAGTGGGCAAGTTGGGTTTCTCTAGCGCTCCTGAGAATGGCCTTTGTGGATCAAGAGAAATTTTTTTTTTTAATACCTACATGTACCTAGACATCCCGGGTAAATGTGCCAGTCATTCCAGTGGTTAGTTTTCAAAGAATTTCTCAAGATAGGTTTGCAAATTAATGTTCTCTGCATTTTAATCAATAAACTATGCTCTAGCCCATATTGGATAAATATTTGTTATCTATTATTAGCTCACCTGGCCAGAATGGCCAAGTGAGCATATGCCATGCCGACCATCCGTCATCTGTCCATCCCATCCGACTTCTGGCCGTCAACCTTTGCTCAAAAATGCTACTCATTAACCACTTGGTGGATTTCAACCTAACTTGGCTGGAAGGACCTTATTTGGGTAGGCTTCAAAACATTCATTTTTTTTGGGAGAAAATCTGAGATTTTATTAAAAGTCTACCGGAAATTTTCAAAACACTACTACTCATTAACCGCTAGGTGGATTTCAACCAAACTTGGCTGAAAGGGCCCTATGGCACTAGGCTTCAGAACTTCTATACACAATTTAGATTGCTCATTTTTGGGGTGAAAATCTTAGATTTTATGAAAAATTTACCGGAAATTGTTAAAATGCTACTCATTAACCGCTCAGTGGATTTCTGCCTAATTTGGCAGGAAGGACCCTATTGAGATAGGCTTCAGAACCTGTATACAGAATTTTGATTGTTAAATTTTGTTGGTGAAAATCTTAGATTTTATGATAACTCCCAGAAATTGTCAAAACGCTACTCCTCATTAATCGGTTGGCGGATTTCCACTTAATTTGGCAGGAAGACTCTATTGGGCTAGGCTTCGGAACATGTATACAGAATTTTGATTGGCCAATTTCTTGGTTGAAAGTCTGATTTTATGTAAAATTTACCAGAAATTGTCAAAATGCTACTCATTAAGAGCTTGGTGGATATCAGTTTAATTTGGCTGGGAGGACCCTGTGTGCTAGGCTTCAGAACTTGTATACAGAATTTTAATTGGTCAGTTTATTTGGCGGCCATCTTGAATATTCTTAAAAATAGCAGGAAATCACTTAAGATGCTACTCCTAATTAACCGCTTGCCCGATTTTAACCAACCCCAGCTGGAATGACCCTAGGTGGGTAGGCTTCAGAACATGTATGCAGAATTTTGATTTTCCACAAATCCTTTAAAATACTACCCTTCCTTTAAGTCAATGGGCCGATTTCAACAATACTTGGGTGGAATGATCCTTTGGTGATAGGCTTCAAGAGATCTAATGAGAATTTTATATAATTCTATCCTGCTAGGCTTCATTACATCTAACGAGAATTCTCAATGGGCAATATTTCCGGTGGCCATCTGGAAATCAGTTAAAAGCCTACTTAGTCCTCATTAACAACTTGGCTGATTTCAAGCAAACTCGATTGGAGGACCCTAGACTGGGTTCAGAATATATATACAGAATTTTGATTGATCAATCTTTATTGGCGCCCATCTTGAGTTTTCCGAGAAACA
Source organism: Chaetoderma sp. LZ-2023a (assembly GCA_034401795.1). NCBI lineage: Eukaryota > Metazoa > Mollusca > Caudofoveata > Chaetodermatida > Chaetodermatidae > Chaetoderma > Chaetoderma sp. LZ-2023a. Next base: position 117,817,202 of record CM067374.1, on the reverse strand, counting down.
GTGGGAAATTGTTTAAAATGCTACTCCTCATTAACTACTCGGGCAATTTCAATCAGACTTGACTGAACAGATACTAGGCTGGTAGGGTTCAGGACCTACTGTATATGCAGAATTTTAATTGTTCACGTTTTCCGGTGGCCATCAAGTTTTCCGGTGGCCATCTTAGATCTTCTGAAAATTTTGGGAAATCGGTTAAAATGCTACTCCTCATTAACAGCTTGGAATTTTGATTGTTCAACTTTTTTGGCGGTCATCTTGAATTATCCGAAAAATGGCGGGAAATCGGTTAAAATGTTACTCCTCATTAACTGCTTGAGCAATTTCAACCAGACTTGGCTGGAAAGATACTAGGCTGGTAGGTTACAGGAAATGTGTACAGAATTGTTATTGGTCAATCTTTCTGGTGGCTATCTTGAATTTTCTGAAAATTTCTGGGAATCTGTTAAAAGCCTACTCCTGCTACTTGTTAACCACTTGACCGATTTAAAGCAAACTCGGCTGTAAGGACCCTAGAATGGTATGGTTCAGGGCGTGTATACAGAATTTTGACTGCTTGATTTTTTTGGGGTGTCCATCTTGGATCTTCCGAAAAATGGGAATTCACTTAAAATGCTACTCCTCGTTAACCGCTTTGGGGAATTTCAACCAAGTTTGGCAGGTAGGATCCTATAGCGGTAGGCTCTAGTTCCAGTGGCCATCTTGTTGAAGAATCCGTAAATGTATATTTTGTAAAGTGTTGCTAAAGATTGTTGCATTTTAGATCCCAAAATTGGCACACATGCTCGAGAGCACATGGACAAGCTGCCAACCAAGTTTGGAGACGATTGCCCCAGTAGAACCAGAGTGATTGAAGAATGCGTAAAAATGTCTGTTTTAAAAACTGTTGCTAAAAGCTGTCACTATTGCTTTTTAAGAGCCCAAAATTGGCATACATGTATCTGCTCAGCACTGCACAGGCATACTTTCCTCCAAATTTGGAGAACATCCCTCCAGTAAAACCAGAGTTATTAAAAAATGTCTTAAGAATAAGATGAAGAAGAAGCACTTCATGCACGCTAGTGTTCTTCCGATTAATCGATTTGATCGATGATTGATTGGTTTGCATATTCAACCAACCGATCGATCATGATTTCAGAAATCGATTTTGGTTGTTTATAAATTGACTTTATTAATATATTTTAACTAGTCAAGCTAGAAAACGAATGCTTTTTGGAAAAGAATTTAAATTTAATTGTTACAACTATATAGTATTACTCCTTTGTCTAAGACATTAATTCTTTCAGCACTGAAATAGTATGTTAATTTCAAAGCAACCATACCAATAACATGTTGAACAGCTTCCAGTCAAATTAGTTTCAAAATATTCAACAGATTATTTCTTAAATTATTAGGAATCTTTCATGCCTGCGCCTTGTTTTGAAAGGGGTAATTATCCTTGAACATGCTATAATTACTGCATTCAAAATGGGTAAAAAATGAAAACCTGTTCTGATCAATCATTAATCAATCATCGGTTAGTATATAAAACTAATCATCGATCACAAAAATAGTACCAATTCCCAACACTAATGCTTGCATATACCCTTGTGTCACTACCCTTGTGTCTAGCAACGCAGGTAAAACATTACCATTTGAAGGCCTGTTTGTAATTATTCCAAATTGTTTGCATACATACTTCATGGCAAGACATCATATTTCTTTTGTATTTCAGTGAAATCTGTGCACATTCACCAGACCAGTCCATTATGCAATAGAGGGTTCCATTTCTAGCTATGCTCCACCCACTACTAGCCAATCTCCACTCACTTTTTCTTTGTTGGAATCGATTTTTAAACTGAAACCTGAATTCCCAGAATCTACCGTATTTCGCTTAATTGAAGCCTAGGCGTCTATTAGGACAAGAGGTGTTCAATTTCCAACCCAACATCTCTGAGAAAGGGGGTGGGCTTATATTACAGAGTTTTCCCAAAAAAGTTTTCTAAAACTGATACCACGGAAATTCAACGCATTTTCTCCAGTAAGAATTCCCACCGCCTAGCCTATGTTTAATGTATACCTCAAAACGTCACCGGGGAAGTGAAATTATTTGATTTGAGCACCTAAATATTGCGTATCCTTTAATAAAGGTCGTTTATTACATCAAAATTAATCCACAATTTCATAAAAAATGGCGTCGCGAAAAAATACATCACATGATTCGCCTCCAATTGAAGAGTTTATTTTAGAGCGAGTACTCGGATATAAATATTTTGGAATTGAGGACTCGGAACTTGGGAATTTCTATATATTATCATTGCGCGATAGGAACTGAGTATTATACTGATCTGAATAACTGGTACCCGTTTGATAAACTCCCATTAGCATATAATATCTCGCCAGAACATGCCGCCTCCCATCCCAAAAGAGCCACTGGCTCGCCAACTTAAGAAGCCGGCTATATTGTCGTTCGTAATAATTGAATTTGGATCATTTAATGTTGATTGGCGTTACAAAATTGATGCACACTTTCTCCCGTGCTTGTTGTTTGGTACACAAATTTGGTCTTAAAATATATTTATAAGGAAGGTATTTAATCACGCCAAGACTGTTTTACGCGCATTTTGACTGCAAAAGTGTGGAATAAACTTTATTATATCTTGAACATACGTGGCCTACTATTAGTATTAATCTAATAGGTGGTCGAGATTTACAAATCCGAGGCCTGTATTGACTTCTAGAGGGGACGGAAATGTATCAAGGCAGAGATCGGTGTGAAGTAGACACACACTGTGACATGATTGTTGTTATTATACACGCTATTCTTAAAAATTTGCTCTTAAAAAGAATTTTCCTACACAACCTGCTGAGTTAGGGGGTGGGCTTCTAATACAGAGTTTTGCTGTTTTGAAACTGCTAAGAAATCATTGGAGCTCATATGTCAAAGCTAGGGGGTGGGCTTCTATTAGAGCATAGGCTACAATTAAGCGAAATACGGTAAATTTCAACGCTTTTAGTGATGGGGCTACAGTAGACCAGTTTGATGATAGGTTAAGCTTTCTTGCCTCAGCTAACAGGAGACATATTTGATTACGATACGCGATACTTGACTGGCTAATCAATACTTGAATGACAGATCAGATCCTGCCATTTAATGTCGAGAGAATGGATTATTAACTATCACGCTAGCTAATGGATCACTGTTGCACTAAGGGAGCGGAGGGGGCATAGCAACTCTACTGTTTACCATTGAATCAAATTCTTTTTCACAACATAGGCAGGCTGGCTGGCTCGTAGGCAGGCTGGCTGGCTCGTAGGCAGGTGGCGAAGCAGGCAGATCTGGTAAAGTGGGAGTTCCAATCATAGGCCTCTATTCATAGTCGGCTTCAGTTATTTGATCTGTAACTTGTACTTGGAGATCTATCTGGTGGACAAAATATATGAGCTTGAAGAACCACCGTCGCAGAAACTGATCTCATATGAAGTCAAGGCTTATTTGTCAATGTGTGGACATACTGATATCTGTCATCATGGCTTTATAAGTCAGATACAATACGGCTCAGAAATAAGTAGATGTAACGGGTTTTCAAAACGATAAATCGTCCTGTTAAATATTTTGAACATAATTCGATTGGACTCCAAATAAAGGGACCTTTCCATATTTAGCTATGCCCCGCCCATCTCTAGTTAAACTCTACCTACACCTCGCTCGTGTTGGGATCGATCGATCTCTGAACTCCCTGACTCAATTTCCAGAAACTCTACAGCAACAGCACTCAGTCAAATTAGTTTCAAAATATTCAACAGCATGTTTATTAAATAGTAGAGACATACAATTTGTACAACGTGTCGGACTATGAAGAGTTAAAGACGGGCCTAATAGAATCATTTATGACGTAATGATTATGATGTCATCCTACACGCCGGGTAGCTGAGTATGACGGCAAATCATCGATGGATACTCTGGAAAGGTGAATTATGTTCAAAATAGGGAACATTTATTAACTAAGATGTTTCTGGGGTTTTTTTTAAATGTGTTAACTTACTTATGAGCTGTATTGTAATGCTCTCAAACTCAGACTTGAATTAAGGCTAATAGGCTAGTAGGATGAGCCAGTTTTTGGTCGACCTGGGAAAAAAATTATGTTATCAAAACTTGCGGAATTATATTCCCACATATCCCTAGTATTACAGAAAAAAGTCGCAAGTGATACCTTTTGGGGAAAATTTTTGACAGCACTTTGAATTTGATCTACTTTTGTATTCTTACAAACTGTAATTATATGATAGATGAACGTAAAATCAGTTTTTCACCACTTCTTTTATAATTACAGAGCTGAAAATTGGCACAGTTCTTAAAGATATAATATTATAGCTCAGCATTACACAACGGTTGAGTTATTTTGAAGACAGCGTGGCAAATTTTGGTATAACCATACAAACATGCACTAAATCAACATATAGTTCCCAATGCCAGTCCCTCCAATTACAATATGTCTAATTTCTCCATCATATCAACGCAATTTGCAAATAAAATTTATCAGAGTATGTCATGGTTTGTCAATAATTAATATTGGTTAAATCCTGACGTCCGAATATGGTGATTTATGATAATAAATGGACCGGGGTAATATTAGAATACATTCGAGAAAGTATATTGTAAAACTACTTTTGCTTTTACATTGTATTTCTCGACACAGAATTATTTAATATAGTTTTTTAAACAGAAACACGTGCATTTAGCACATACTATTACTGAAATTATTCAGAGGCTATTAAGAAACACAAAAATGAATGAGCCAACTGAAAATGTGACCCTCCCATTTCCGCATACTTTAGACTTGAGACTCTTTTGCGCATAAGTCGTCTTCGAGGTGATGATGAATTACATAATTACCTTTTGGAAAGGTCTCTAACCTCCCCAATTGGAAATGTTTATGTACATAAAATAAAAAGGTGTAGGGCTGAATATACGGACCTGCGAAGAACTAGAACCGAAGATGATAATGGGGTGGATCAACATCCAAAAGATTATGTTCAAGTGTTGAGCCATTTGACTTGGCAGCTGATTGTTTTCTGTGTGGAAAAGCCGCGACCATTGACCTGAAACATCCAACAAGAGACCCTGTGTCACAGGTTACGCTACTTGGATTCACAGAATCAGTTTTACAGCAATGTAACAATCGTGACGACCTATGGGCATATGATGTTATGACAAGAGTAAATGATTGCATAGACTTAGTAGCAGCAGAAGCACAATATCATAGCAAATGTTATAGAGATTTGTTTTGCTAAGAATGTGACATTTGGTCGACCAGCTGATTTATGGAAGCAGGGTTGCTTTGAGGCTGTTTGCAACTGGCTGGATGAGGATGGTAAGACTGAAACACTGACTGTTACTGATATCCATGAGAAAATGAAAGAATTGGCTAATGGGGCAGAAGTCTATGGTATTAAAAGCCTCTGAGATAAACTTCATGAGCATTATGGTGACCACATATTTTGGTCACGAATGAAAGGAGGTCGGGAGGATGTGCTGTGTTTCCAGAATATGGCAAGTTACATAGTACACAAGACATGGCACTCTGAGAAATTAGATGCTGATGCACGAGAAGCTGAAAGAATAGTCATTACGTGTGCGGAACTATTAAAGGAGGTAGCAATGATATTAAGGATATTGATAAGGAATGGGAGTTCCTTACACCACTGACACATATTTTTATCGAGACAATGATAAGTAATGACGTAAGACGAAATAGCATTGGCCAAACACTTACACAAGCTGTAAGACCATCTTCAATAATGTCACCTATTTTGTTTGGGACGGCCGTGGAGATGGGTCATGTATTTGGATCAAAGTGGCTAGTAGATGAGCTATTTAGATTAGGTTTTTTGGTCTCATATGATGAGGTCACTTTGTTTAAGCAATCGATTTTACAAGCGGAAAATCTTGGTACATTACTACCAAATGCAGATGCAGAAATCACGCAATGGGCATCTGTTAATGCAGACCATGATGTCAGGACGATAGATGGCCATAATCAGTTTCATGGTATGGGTACGATAGCAATGTCGGCTGTGAAGGAGATCGAGCAAACTTTGACCAACATGTAAGATGTACGGCAAGATTGGCTGTTTCGGAACTTATGACGGGCAAAGGTATACCCATTGTTCAATACTAGGGTCAGCTGTATCAGGCCTTCCCTCTCTAAAGTTTAAATCCATTGAGGAAAATCAGCGACCATATATAACACCATCAGTAGCATATTATGCTAATCTTATGTGGCAATCAGCTCTCCTCTTCAGCAAAGCAAATACACAAATACCTAACTTCTCTGGATTCATGCAACACTTCTTCAGATCACTCGATGATGATGGCATCGACAAATGGCAAGTGCTTATTCTTCTTTTCATAGACCTTAATCCAAATGATGAGACATGTCTGTACTCTACACTTTTATACATTCAAGAACAATCCTGTCGATTGATGCAACCCAGTGCTTGCATTACATTTGACCAGCCGCTCTGGCAGAAAGCAGTAGAAATTACTGAGTCAAAAGGTCTAAACAGGATAGTTTGTCGATTTGGTGGGTTTCATCTTCTTATGAGCGCTTGTGGCAGTATCGGTTTGTGATGAAAGGGTCTGGTCTTGAGGAAGCCATGGGACAAGTCTATGGGCCAAATACTATTTCCCATATTTTGACAGGTAAATCAATTGCCAGAGCTTTACGTGCACATTTTCTGGTCGAAAAGGCACTTATGACTAAGCTGGTCTCGGGTATATTACCTGCAGAGTCTGAACATTCCAATTCAGAATCGTCCCAAAACACTAATAGATTAACCATGGATCAAGTAAGCAAACTAAAAGAATTGTTTGATCGATTTACCAAAGATGGGGGTGTACCACTCAATGATATTCTTGATTCTGAAGAACTGTCAGGTTTAGATCAATGTATTGCTAAGCACAAAGAAAACATGGAAAATGAGTCATGCACTGCCAAGTATTGGATTTTGTATCTATATTATATTAACATTGTCAAGACCTTTATGCAGTGTGAGAGTGTGCGATTGGGAAGGTCACCTAACAGCTGTTGGAAAGCTGCTGAAATCTTTTCGCTGCGTCTGATCGTATTAATTATGCCAAAAGTGCTAGACCGTACATCCAAATAATGAGGGACCTCCCAAATCAATATCCATGGTTGTACCAGAAATTTTCGGAAGGCTACCATGCAGTGCGCCGGAGTGAAAAATACTGGGCTGGTTTGTGGACTGATCTATGCATAGAGCAAATTCTAATGCCATCCATGAAAGCTCGAGGAGGTTTGACACATGGTCGTGGCATAACAGATAGTGTTAGACACCAATGGGTCTATAGCATGCATCATTGTGCAGCTATTCATGACGCGATGACAAGTCTAACAAACTGCCACCATGCTACAAGTGAACAGCACACAGAACTAGGAAAATCTAGGTGCAGGCGAGATTCGACAGACATGGAGAAAATACTGGATTGGTTTGAACAGCACAACTCTTTCGATGAAGTTTCTGCATTAAGATCACTGGCAACTGGACTAACAGCAACCGGTGAGGATGGAATCACCTGTGACCAAGCTGAACAAATTGGTAGGGAGATTCAACAATCACTTGATGGTGTAACATTTAGTAGTTCACATATTAAGCGAACGGAGCAAGTTCGGACATTGGAATATCTGCCAGGTATCAAAGTGGGTAAGAAATCAATTCAAATTGAGCCCAGTGTTTTATTCATGCGTTGTACGGCATTGGCTAACTGGGAGTCTGAGGACCTTAAGTCTTACTTCAAGTATGAGCTGTCAGCTGTACCTACATTACTCTTCAAAGATTATTTCATGCGAAAACCAGATACGGCAGAATTAGCTGGAGAGATTAAAAAAGATCTTACCAACCTAAGTAACCAAGCTAATGCTATTACCAAAGACAGTATGCCAGTTATAGATGGCGGATGGCTCCTGCATCGTATTAGATGGCAAAAGAATGCCACATATCGAGAAGTGGTAGAACAGTATGAAACAGTACGAAGGGCCATCTACCAAAGATCACGAGCATTTGAGGAGGTCTGGAACACGATCTGCAGATATCACTCTCAATGAAAACTCCAAATGTCACAAGAATCAGCAGGCATTTCTCTCAAACGTGAGAAATAAGACACAGTTCTTAGAACTCCTTGCTTGCCTGCTACAATCTAGAGGACACATAATTAAGTGCAGTGATGGCGATGCAGACACTTTGATTGTATCAACTGCTCTAAAGCGTTCGCAGAATGGCCAGCCAGTAATCCTTGTTGCTGAAGATCTGGATATCTTCATTATGTTGATTCATCACTGGGAAACACAAATGGCTGACATATTCTTGATGAAAGAGAAAAAGGTTAGTGCGTCGAATAAAAGTGTTGAATTGTACAGCATTTGAGAAACACACCAGGTAATGGATCCGGTTTTACGTAATAATATCCTGTTTATACATGCGTGGAGTGGTTGTGATACGACTTCATCTACATTTGGACAAGGAAAAATGCATCTAATGAAGACATTAGTTAAATGTAATAGGTTGCAGCATCTATCCCGTGCACTGATTGACGAGACAACCACTGATGATGTTGGTGCTGTAGGCGTGTCTATCTTCTGCAGACTTTACAGTGGTAAAAACCATGACACACTAACCTCCTTAAGACATACACGGTACCAAGCAATGGTTGCACGCTGTAATAAAATTGAGCCTGAAAGATTACCTCCAACTGAGAGAGCAGCATATTATCACAGCCTTCGAGTCCACATGCAAATGAAGCAATGAGCTGAACTAAAAAACAACTGTCTCAATCCTTGCAAGTGGGGCTGGAAGCTGGAGAAAGATGTTATGTGACCGGTGATGACGGATTTAGGTGCTGCACCAGAAAGTGTCTTAAAATTCATTCGTTGCAAATGTAAAGTCAGTAATAAAAAACAATGTGCAACAAATCAATGCTCGTGCCACAAATCTGGGTTAAAATGCGTCGCAGCATGTGGAGGTTGTCATGGCGAGACCTGCTGCAACAGGCCACACACTGACAGCTGTGAAGCTGAAGATGACGATGTTGAAGAATGGGTTACAAATTAAAGCATAGAGATAATAGACAGCTCTTTAATGATTGTTACGAGAGATACGTTTTAGTTTAGTATGTTATATTCATTTGGGTTCATTTATTAAATTGCCGGGAGCATGTCTTGTATTATGGGGAATTCTGATTTACTCAACGTACCAGCAGCCATATTGGATTTTGCTATGTCCACTACTTGGTTGAAAGTCAGTTAGAATATTTTATTTCCAACATCTAGAGCAAATTCCAGCAATGTAACCATAAAATATCCTGAGAAATCTTAATTTGGTTTCGTCTGGTGTGTGATTACAATATGTGAAAGGGCAAAAATTTTGGGGAAAATTCAATTTGGCATAAAAAATTTTCCCCAAAGGTTATCAGCTGCGTCTTTTTGTCTGTAATACTATGGTCATATGTGAACAAAAATTCGAAGGATTCAATAACAGTGGAATTTTTTCCTGAGGTTTGACCAAATCCGCTAGCCTATAAAGCGAAAATTAGAAATCATCTGTAATTATGCCTCAACAGCATATATTTGCAATGCAATGGACAGTTCTGCCAACAAGATCAATAGCCTCTGCTTGCACCTCAAGCACCAATGATTTTGTACCAAAACGTCGATGACACTCCCCATGATATATCAGATGAAGCTGAATGGATTCGTGCAACATTCTGGCAGTCAACACATCCAATCGACATGAGAGCAGATGAACCAAAGGGTGTGTCATTCCTTTTTACAGCTCTATTTAAAGGACGATAGGAGAGAGCACTTAGACTTGTGCGATTACGTGATTAAATCGAAAATCATGATTATTAGTTCTTAAATCGTAAATTTATATGATTAAACATTATTTAATCGAAATAATCGTGAATAATTTCTATTGCATAAAACATTTCAAATCTTACGTTCTAATTACTAATTAAGGCGATCGGTCATGATAATTGACATTTTACTTAGTCAGACAGTGTGTCCATTTGCAGACCAAGAGAAGACTTTTTTTGAAAATGTATTGCTAGAATGACTGGCTTGAAAATCGAGCCTGGCATTCCTGTGATACATCTTCAAAAATAGTCTTCTCTTGGCCTGGAAATGAACTTTTCTTAAAAAAACATTGCAGATTTTGTCAGTGTTCTGTTTTTGATGTTATGTCTGGGTAATTTCTGCCCAAGCTAATTAATCGAGTAATCACGATTATTTTCAAATAATCGATCGTGATTACTCACAGCAATAATGGTGCAAGCGTAGGAGCACTAACGTTACAGTTTATGGAAAGGTGAGGAAACCCATTCACACACTGTTCAATACCTGAATTTCAACACCAATGTTGGCAACAACTACATGTACCATGATTGGATGGCGGATTTCCCGAAGAGGAAAGATAGGATCAGAACAGAGGACACCAATAATGATAAGTATTGGGCTTGCACGATTCCGCGATTAAATCGAAAATCGCGATTATTCTTTAAATCATTAATTTATATGATTAAAAATTAAATAATTGAATCATCGTGAATAATTTCTACGGCATATAATATTTCAAAACCTGCAATTTAATTGCTCTTTAATGTGATCGCTCCTGAACTTTGACATTTTGCTCCGTCAATGTATGTCCATTTGCAGGCCAAGAGAAGACTATTTTTTAAATGTGTCAGCGGAATGACGGGCTCGAGTATAAATGGGCATTTCCATTGCAGCTTTCGTCATTCATTATATATACCTTTGTTATTATGTCTCGGTAATTAGTATCTAAGCTGATTAGTCGATTAATCACGATTATTCTTAGATAATCGGCATCGCTCAAAGCAATAATCGTGCACGCCTAATAAGTATATCACAGCAGGCCTCACATGTTATCAGAGGGTGTGCGTGCGTGCGTATGAGTGTGTGTGCGTGCGTGCGTGCGTGTGTGCGTGCGAGTGTGTATGTGTGTGTGTGTAATAATTCATAACATACTCACAAATCTATCATTTTACCCCATAATTCATAACATACTCACAAATCTCATTGTACCCCATAATTCAGATCATACTCACAAATCTATCATAGTACCCCATAATTCAGAGCATGCTCACAAATCTATCATAGTACCCCATAATTCAGAGCATACTCACAAATCTATCATTGTACCCCATAATTCATAGCTGTGCACTCGTGGTACTCTCTGATTTTAGTATGGGTGAGAAAAATTGCATGGAAAACAGATTTCAGTTTGGGATCCCCAAATTTCAGGCTGGGACCCCTAGATTTCTTACCTGGACAAATACTGTTTATAACGACCAAAGAGTAACCAAAACCAGCACATCTTCACCAGTAATGCACAGACACATCACATATGCATGGATAATATGAAGTTCTTAACAACAGGAGAATGCTAGAGTAAATGCAAGGTACATGAGGCGATAAAGATCAATCGAATGAAGCTGACCATGAACAAAGACCAGGGATTGGAAATCCCACTGATTTGCAACTCTCCTGATTGTGTGGGGTGGGTGGGGGAGGGGGGAAGTTAAGAGGTGGGGACATAGTAACAAATAGACACCCCTTTAGGGGCTTGTCATTCATTCTACTATTCTCATGATATTTAGCATTTAAATCATGAAGAATCAACCACTAACCCCATAATTGTTTGATTTGGGTTTCGTGGAAACATAGGTAGAATACCATTTATAAATTAGCAGTGGACTGCGTCGGCCAATCAGAAGCCAGTTAGCAATAGAAGGATTGTGTGCGCATGTGCTCCCTTGTCAATTAAATCAAGGGATGTAACTCAATAAGAAATGGGCCTTTCCACCGTATCCATTTATCAATCTGACGTCATAATCAACTATGTGACATGTAGAATGACATCACAATCAATGATGTCATTATCACGTAAATAACTATGTCACAAACGCATAGTTGAGGGCGGACTATGCATTGTTGTATGAATTGTATGTCTTTACTATTTAGTAAATATTCTGTTGAATATTTTGAAACTAATTTGACTGGGCGCAACAGCACCCAGTCAAATTAGTTACAAAATATTCAACAACTTACCTGTATAGTTTTCAGGAAAGTGAGTTAGGGCATTCATGGATCGATCAATCCCAGCACAGCAAAGGGTGGGTGGAGCTTAGCTAGTGATGGGTGGGGCTTAGCTAAAACTGGAAAGGTCCATTGTATGTCGAGAGTTCGGATTGTCTATCATGACGGCTAATGATAGGTTAAGCTTTCTTGGTGCAATGTTTTGCACAAAGTCAAAATATATTGAGTGGCTTAAACAATAAGCATCTTGAGATCAATAGAATGAAAGACCAGCTCCAAGAGACGCCGAGACATTTAAAAATTAATGGTCAAGTTGGCCGAAATTATAAGATCCAATGAGGAAAGATGTTTGATGGCGTGTTTAACTAAGGTCTTATTCACTTCTAACTTGGTGGATGGGTGTGTACATGTTGGCATAAGTTACCATTGGTAAAAGAACTAGGCCAATATCAAGTTTAGGGATAAGATAGGCCAATGTTTAATTTTGCAGTAGTGGTAGTAGTAGTAGTAGTAGTAGTAGTAGTAGTAGTAGTAGTAGTAGTAGTAGTAGTAGTAGTAGTAGTAGTAGTAGTAGTAGTAGTAGTAGTAGTAGTAGTAGTAGTAGTAGTAGTAGTAGTAGTAGTAGTAGTAGTAGTAGTAGTAGTAGTAGTAGTAGTAGTAGTAGTAGTAGTAGTAGTAGTAGTAGTAGTAGTAGTTACTGCGGTAGTAGTAGGAGGAGGAGGAAGAGGACAATGGGGTGGGGTGCATGGTGGGGGTGGGGTGGTGGTGGTGGTTATAATAATTGTAAAATCTTTATTTTAAAATCTTTATTGTTGGAAATATTATTACAATGGATATTTACAGTTTATAAGCTATATAGAAGTGACAACGGAAACATATTTCATCCTGTATACTATCTTATAGGTACAATTCACCTTTCCAGAGTATCCGTCGATGATCTGACGTCATACTCGGCTAAGCGGCGTGTAAGATGATGTCATAATCATTACGTCATAAATGATTCTATATGGCCCATCTTTAACTCTTAATAGTCCAACACGTATTAATTGTATGTCTACCATAGGCAACAACAGCGCCCAGTCAAATTAGTTTCAAAATATTCAACAGCAATTTGATTGGAAGACATTGCTGGCATAGGCAAAAATATAAAATACATGTACATGCACTCAAGATGTCTATATATCGTATTGTATGATATGGGCACTACAAATAGATTTTGAACCTCTTAAGGGTCAAGTCAGCCACAACTGCTTTGCAGTGTTCTTGAGTAATAGCCATTTGCAGACCAAGAGAACCCTATTTCTGTTAATTTACGGCTGGAATGTGTGGCACGAAAGCTGAACCAGTCATTTCAGTGATAAATTTTCAAAAATAATCTTATCTGACTTTGCAAATGGACATTTAATAATAAAATATTTTGTTATTAAAAATTCTGACCATTATAACAAACATTTCTTTTTGTGATAAAATATTATGTTTTCTTAGACGGCCACCCACCTTTCTGAACGACAATCATATTCATATGAGCCTAAATCTAAAATGGAGGGATCTGATCTGTTACTCAGGTATCTAATGAGCTGATCATAATCATAATAATGTATCAGGCTCTGTCATGAACATCGAAAAGTCCATTAGTAGTGTACAAATTTAATGTCTTTGATAAATTTATAATTTAAACATTCTGTTGATTACTTTGAAACTAATTTGAGTGGGAGCTGTTGCTTCCAACAGCCCCCAGTCAAAAAAGTTTTAAAATACTCAACAGATTACCTGTAAAATTACTTCGAAATTGGGATTCTGCAAATT